>CM072515.1:7852774-8385274 GCA_036898135.1 Oncomelania hupensis
GACGCGCCTCCCTTTGGTAAACACGCCGCGAGCGCCTATGCCTGTGACGCGTCTCCCTTTGGTATTATAGATAACCAAAGGGAGACGCGTCACAGGCATAGGCGCTCGCGTGTCCAGGTACAAGCGCCTGTGTGATGAAAAGATCCACTCACTCCAAAGCTGATCGGTCGTCGCCCGTGTCATCAAGGACCGCGCCTTCCGTTGGCCACCAGGACGGAGGTAATAATTGTGTTACTGATGGACAACTTAGCAAGATCCGCACAAGAGACAAAATCATCATAGGAATCTGGAAGGTCAGAACCTTAACTGCGGGGGGAAAATTAGAAGAACTTGCCCACGAGCTGGAACACTTTCCATGGAACATTTTAGGTATCGGCGAACTGCGCTGAAAATGCCTAGGTGAAACAACGACGACAAAGGCCACCACCTTTATTTCAGCGGGAGAGATGACAGGCACGAACACGGTGTTGGATTCTCGGTCCACAAAGATTTTCTAGCCACTGTCTAGGGTTACCGCCCAGTCTCCAGTTTCCTCATTACCATCCATCTGAGAGCAGCCCTTTTCAACATCACCATATTCAGGCCAATGCCCCAACATCAGACTCAGACTATGACGCCAACGAAGTCCAGGATTTCAACGAACATCTACAGGCTGTCCTTGACCAAGTGCCGAAGAAGGACATAGTCATAGTGGAAGGCGACTGGAATGCCAAGGTTGGCCAAGATGGGCACCACAACTGGAGAGACACATGTGGATTGCAACAACGAGACAAATGACAGGGGTCTGAGACTCTTTGAGTTTGCCAGATACAACAACCTGATACTATCAAACACTATTGGTCTCCACACAAAATCCAGACAATGGACATGGCACAGTACCAGCGGGGAGCATCAAAATCAGATTGACTACATCATGGTCAAGACACGCTTCAGATCAAGTATCAACATTGGCAGGACACGCACTTTTCCAGGAGCAGACATCGGAAGTGACCACGATCTCGTGATGATGTCCTTCCGGCTCCACTTAAAGAGAGTAAACACAGCAAAGTGCACCAGACTAAAGTTCGACCTGGACAAACTGCAAGATCCGGAGGTGGCAGAAATATTCTAAGCCACAATTGGAGGAAAATTTGCACCACTGCTCATTTTGGGAGCTAGTGAAGTAGTCTACACCATGACCACCACCTTCAACCTAGCTGTGACAGATGCCCTCACTGAGATCCTTGGCAAGCTCCGCCCAAAGAAGAAGCTGTGGATCACACCTGAACTTTTGAACCTGTGTGATAAACGAAGAGAGATAAAAAAGAAAGAATACCTCACAGAGAGCTGATGCCTACCGAAAAATCAACAATGACGTCCGAAAAGGCATGCGCACAGCTAAGGACAACTGGATAGAAGAGCAGTGCCAGGAAAATCACAACAGTCTGAACAAGAACAACAGCAAGAAGACCTATTAGACTGTGAAACGGCTGACAAGTTTTAAACAGCCCAAGGACTCTACGATCCAAAGCAAGTCTGGCATATGACTTACAAAAGAACAAGAAGTCTGTATAGATGGACGAAGTACTGCTCTGACCTTTGAACATTGAGGTTTAACGTCTACACCCACCATTGGCGATATGGCAGACGGGGATAACCATCCCAGGATCTCTGACCTTTACAACCACACACCAAAAGGAGACCCATCAGTTCTAGCATGTCCCCAGAACAGAGAAGAGGAAGAAATCCTCCCAATTCTCCGATAAGAAGTTGAGGCAGCAGTGCAATCATTGAAGAAGGGGAAGTCAGCGTATGTTACCCGTGGAATTACTTCAAGCAGGAGGAGAAACGATGATTGACGCCCTCACCATTATCTGTAATAAAGATCTGGCAGAGTGGGAGTAACCTACACCATGGACCCAGTCGCTTGTCATCACTCTTCCCAAAAAGGGTAACCTTCAGGAGTGTCAAAATTTGGCGACATTGATGACTTTTCGGCAAAGTCCTCCTGAAAATAATACTCAACAGGTTGAAACCCCAAGCTGAACAGATCCTATCTGAAGAACAAGCAGGATTCAGGGCAGGGCGAAGTACCACTGAACAGATTTTCAACCTCAGAATCCGCAAGAAATACCTACAGCACCAACAACATCTATATGATGTGTTTGTAGACTTCAAGAAAGCTTTTGACCAAGTCTAGCATGCAGCTCTGTGGGCAACCATGAGAGTTTACAACATCAGTCCTGAAATTATTGAAGTCATCAAAAGCCTGTATGACAAGGCTACCAGTGCAGTCCTTCACATCAGTGCCATCGGAAAATGGTTCAGAACAACAATCGGTATGCGTCAAGGATTCCTACTCTCTCCAACGCTCTTCAACATCTTCCCAGAGCGCATCATGTCAGATGCCTTTGCAGACCACGAAGGCACAGTCAGCATAGGGGGTAGAGCAATCACAAAACTTACGTTTTGCGGATGACATTGATGGATTGGCTAGAGAGGAACAAGAACTTGAATAACTGGTACAGAGGTTTGGAACCCATAACAGTGGCTATAATGTCTTTGTGGACCAAGATTCCAACGCTGTGTTCATGCCTTTCATCTCTCCCGCTGAAATAAAGCTTGTGGCCTTTGTCGGTCGTTGTTTCACCTAGGCCTTTCCAGCGCAGTTCGCTGATGCCTAAAATGTTCCATCGATATTGGTCCAGCTCGTGGGCCAGTTCTTCTAATTTTCCCTCCGCAGTTAAGGTCCTGACATTCCAGGTTCCTATGACGATGTTGTCTCTCCTGCTAAGTTGTCCATCAGTAGCACACTTATCACCTCCGTCCTGGAGGCCAAGGGAAGGCGCGGTCCTTGGTGACACGGGCGACGACCGATCCGGTATGGAGTGAGTGATTCTTTTCACCGTACGGTGTGTTTTGGGCAAGAAAGACCTGGCATTGCCCAATCCTCTCCAGACTGTTGGCCACAGCCGAAATCCACGAGTACAGTGTGGCTCACCTTGGCCCCGAGCACATGGTCTGTGAACCTGTAGAAACGTGAGTTTCTTCCATCCTGGCCGATGACTTCTGTGTAGAAGACTTTTGCCCAGTGATGTGTTGGTATTACCCCTGTTAGTCGCCTCTTACGACACGCCGGGAAACGTTGGTGCTATTCTATTCAGTGCCCGAACCCACAGGGCTAAAAAATTTACTTGTTTACAATAAAACGTAATGTTGTTCTGATATAGCGCCCTAACCAGATATAAGAACTGCTTAAGGCGCTGGTAGGATAAAGTAATCCTTCATGTGTATTTCACATTCGCTAAGTCAAAAGAGCTGGCATAATAAAGTAATCCTTCATGTGTATTTCACATTCGCTAAGTCAAAAGAGCTGGCAGAATAAAGTAATCCTTCATGTGTATTTCACATTCGCTAAGTCAAAAGATCTGCTCACGGCGCTGGCCGCTTCGGATTGACCTCAAGTCAACTACGATGCCAACTTTTGATCTGCTCACTGCCTCAAGTGACAGACCCCTCAATCATTACAGCAATATCATACAGTGGTTAACTACCTACTGTACTTCTTCACTGCCTCAAGTGATAGACCCCTCAATCATTACAGCAATACCATACAGTGGTTAACTACCTACTGTACTTCTTCACCGCCTCAATTAAGTGACAGACCCCTCAATCATTACAGCAATACCATACAGTGGCTAACTACCTACTTTACTCAATCATTACAGCAATACCATACAGTGGTTAACTACCTACTGTACTCAATCATTACAGCAATACCATACAGTGGTTAACTACCTACTGTACTCAATCATTACATCAATACCATACAGTGGTTAACTACCTACTGTACTCAATCATTACAGCAATACCATACAGTGGTTAACTACCTACTGTACTCAATCATTACATCAATACCATACAGTGGTTAACTACCTACTGTACTCAATCATTACAGCAATACCATACAGTGGTTAACTACCTACTGTACTTCTTCACTGCCTCAAGTGACAGACCCCTCAATCATTACAGCAATACCATACAGTGGCTAACTACCTACTGTACTCAATCATTACAGCAATACCATACAGTGGTTAACTACCTACTGTACTCAATCATTACAGCAATACCATACAGTGGTTAACTACCTACTGTACTTCTTCACTGCCTCAAGTGACAGACCCCTCAATCATTACAGCAATACCATACAGTGGCTAACTACCTACTGTACTCAATCATTACAGCAATACCATACAGTGGTTAACTACCTACTGTACTCAATCATTACAGCAATACCATACAGTGGTTAACTACCTACTGTACTCAATCATTACATCAATACCATACAGTGGTTAACTACCTACTGTACTCAATCATTACAGCAATACCATACAGTGGTTAACTACCTACTGTACTCAATCATTACAGCAATACCATACAGTGGTTAACTACCTACTGTACTCAATCATTACATCAATACCATACAGTGGTTAACTACCTACTGTACTCAATCATTACAGCAATACCATACAGTGGTTAACTACCTACTGTACTCAATCATTACATCAATACCATACAGTGGTTAACTACCTACTGTACTCAATCATTACAGCAATACCATACAGTGGTTAACTACCTACTGTACTCAATCATTACATCAATACCATACAGTGGTTAACTACCTACTGTACTCAATCATTACAGCAATACCATACAGTGGTTAACTACCTACTGTACTTATTCACTGCCTTAAGTGACAGACCCCTCAATCATTACAGCAATACCATACAGTGGCTAACTACCTACTGTACTCAATCATTACAGCAATACCATACAGTGGTTAACTACCTACTGTACTCAATCATTACAGCAATACCATACAGTGGTTAACTACCTACTGTACTCAATCATTACATCAATACCATACAGTGGTTAACTACCTACTGTACTCAATCATTACAGCAATACCATACAGTGGTTAACTACCTACTGTACTTCTTCACTGCCTCAAGTGACAGACCCCTCAATCATTACAGCAATACCATACAGTGGTTAACTACCTACTGTACTTCTTCACTGCCTCAAGTGACAGACCCCTCAATCATTACAGCAATACCATACAGTGGTTAACTACCTACTGTACTTCTTCACTGCCTCAAGTGACAGACCCCTCAATCATTACAGCAATACCATACAGTGGTTAACTACCTACTGTACTTCTTCACTGCCTCAAGTGAAAGACCCCTCAATCATTACAGCAATACCATACAGTGGTTAACTACCTACTGTACTTCTTCACTGCCTCAAGTGACAGACCCCTCAATCATTACAGCAATACCATACAGTGGTTAACTACCTACTGTACTTCTTCACTGCCTCAAGTGACAGACCCCTCAATCATTACAGCAATACCATACAGTGGTTAACTACCTACTGTACTTCTTCACTGCCTCAAGTGAAAGACCCCTCAATCATTACAGCAATACCATACAGTGGTTAACTACCTACTGTACTCAATCATTACAGCAATACCATACAGTGGTTAACTACCTACTGTACTCAATCATTACAGCAATACCATACAGTGGCTAACTACCTACTGTACTCAATCATTACAGCAATACCATACAATGGCCAACTACCTACTGTACTTCTTCACTGGGATGGTTATCCCGGTCTGCCATATCACCAATGGCGGAGGTAGACGTTAAACTTCAATATTCATTCATTCATACTGTGCGTGCGTGGGCTACATTATTTGAGCTCATTTGACCCAATGGCAGGGTTCTTTATCGTGCCCCAGTGGCGGCTCTTTGGACAGAAGAAGGTAGGGCGAGCACAACTGTCAATTACTAGGTCAAAATATGATTTGTAGTTTATATTCAGCAACCTATCTTCAGCGAGCGATATTTTCAACTCTGCAAATGGGCGCCTCGGGGAAAATGGGTTCTATCCTAGATACTGTATCACTAGCGCCTTGAGCAGCTCTTGAGCTTGAAAAACGGCTATAATAACGATTAAATAAATAAGTAAAACCTGACAAAACACCCTTACACAGTCAAAGGTTATTGTTGCTCACAGACTGTGCAACGCTAGGTCTGACACAATGCAGTCTTAAGGTTAACCTAGTTTAGTGCTGTTATTCACAGTGTTTTAAATCACCGGAAGTTGTTTATAAAAAACGTCATGTCATATATATTTAATCGCGTCAATAAATATTAGAGGTATAGGAAAAAATCAATAATACAATCTATTAAACGATAAATAAATCAGGGTTTTTAGACTCGGAAACAAGTTCAATTTGCAATAAAGACCCAACCTTGTGGTTAACCTATCATTGCAACCAATACTCTGTATGCAGTCGCATGCGCAGCCACGACTGACGAAACGGGTGTGCAAAATTAACCCAGAGAGGAGGTACGTGACGTCACGGACTTTATAAAAACGATAGCGCGGGCCCGCACCGGCACACGTCTCAGCTCAATCGGCCTGATCGCGGCGCTCAGAGTAAACCGGGAAAGAAAGTCGGTGGTTGCAGCGTTGCTCCACCTGCTCTTTCCCACTATGGTTTTTCTGTTTGTTGGGTCTAAGCCGCTGTGCTAAGATGGTTTGGTCGCCGCTTACTTCGTGCGAACTCAAGACTGCACGATGTTTGAGATAACCGGGATGGCCCGGCAGCTTCTTTTCTAAGAGGTTTGCTGGGCCGGGGGAGGAGAGTGGGGTCAGGTGAACTTTCACCCCCGGCTCCCGTCTTCTCTCTCCCCCCTTCAAGCTGTCTCCAAAACAAGCGAAGTCACAAGGGTCCCGGGTTCGAACCCTCGTCACAATAGCGGCCGCGCCGTCACGCCCGTTTTCACGGGTGTGCTTTGCAGGTGGCGAGAGGTGAGAACCAGGGACCCCCCCCTAGGGTCAGAAGGCTGGGAGTTGAGTGCAGTGTGTAAGTCAGTGTCAGATGGCCATGTCAGTCATGACATGTCACTGCCATTTTGGCCTGTCGCTGTGTCAGAATGCTCGCTCCAGTCGGCTGGTTTTGGGGGAATGTTTGTCAACAGCACCATTCGATGAGAAATTGTTACGTTTTGTAGCTGTCTTAAGGCTACTTGATTCGCCTGAATACTGCGTTCTCTCCGAAGATTTAACTAGTGAGAAGTCTATAGTAGATTTACTGTTCGGATGTGTGCTTATACGTGCGTGCAGGTTGACTAGCTGGTTGGAAGAGTTCAAGCATGTGTGTGTGGTTTCCTGTGTTTTTTGGCAGCTTAATCGCTCAGACTGATATTCGTCGAAACATTTTTATGTTATGTTATTGATTTTATGTTTTAGATGTTAACCATTAACTTCCTTCAGTTCTTTTGAAGTTGAAATCTGTATAAATATACTGCCCATATTTGCATGTAATTTTTTTTACGGCTTGTTTAAAACTATTTTCAATTTTTTCCCCTGTTAGTTATGTAGTTTTGTATTTTGTATTTTAATGGTTTTACGTTTAATTGTATTGTGCCGACTCTTACATTTTGCGACTGCTTGTGCGAGAGTATGCGTGTGAGAGCTTTGAGCAGACTTGTTAGTTTAGAAACGTGCTTTATAAAATATATTATTTATTTATTTATATATTTTTAGTTTGGAATCGCGGTTTATAAGATATATCATTATTTCTTTATTTATTTTTAACGAATTAATTTATTCTGTTTATTTATTGTGTGGTCCAAATATTGAAAAGCGATTTAGGTCTCTTGGTCTTGCACTGTTTGTGGAAGTGTGTGTTGTCGAATGGCGAGTCGGTGCGTGCGTGTAATTGATCATGTTCTAGAAGGATCCAAAGGTTACAGTGTATAATTGTGTGTGTGTAGGTGTGTGTGTGTATGTGTGTGTGTGTGTGTGCGTGTGTGTGTATATATATTTCCTGTGTTAGAAGCATGGATAAGGAAAATGTAGCATACAAAACAAACAGTTTTTGGAGCGTATGAAACGGTGGTGGTGTGTTGTTGGTGTGTGTGCGCGCGCACGTGAGTATGACAGATTGAATGGAAGAGAGCGCGAAATACAGATAGGCCTACTGTACAACCACAATTAAACCCAAGCAATTAGTAAAACATGCTTCCATTATTATTATTAAAATTATTAAATATATTAAAATTATTATTATTATTATTATTATTATTATTATTATTATTATTATTATTATTATTATTATTATTATTATTATTATTATTATTATACTACACACACTAACACCCACACCCACATAAACGCACACACACATACACACACACACATCATTTGTATGAGAAACGTTTAATTTCATTTTTCCACATCATAATTTCAATTCGAAATCCCAAGTACAAGTTAGACCTATCTGTTACCTACACCAAAGATAATTTATTCCCTTCTTTGCCTACACAGATGATAATTTCCTTTTAGATAGACTATCGCTGGCCCAGATGCGAATGAAATCCAGGTCGGGCAATAAGATAGAAGTGGTTAGTTCATTGTTCACTGAATGCACATCTTAGCAATGTGAGTGCTGGTGGTTCAGTGTTAATGTAGGTCCCTAACATATACCAATACCCCATCTTTCCTGGCAAGGTTAACCCTGTTAGCCATCTTTGCCAATAAGGGGTGTGGACGTGCGTTAACAGGATCATTATGGTTGAAGTAACAACACTAAATTATATTACAAATAATGTTCCTTTATTAGCATGACGATAACAGTTGTTTTTTTTTAAAGTATAGGCCTGTCACGAAATGGACTAAACTACTTTGAATAAAACTACAGTGCCACTTTGGTACAGATATGAAACCCGATACAGCCTATAATGACACTAAGACTATTCATATTATCTGATCAGCACGAACACGAATGTGCACAGCGTGGCCGAGAGAGTCAGAATAGCTTTTGTCTAATCTCTTCAATTTATTGCTAGGCTCATCATTCAACAGATAAAATAAAGCGAAAACAACTACCATACTATGATTATCATCCAATAGAAATGCTGATGGGGTAGCCTTATATGCCGACTTAGCAGCTGTTACATTGTGTACAGGGTGGTGGAAAAGTACCTTCCTATTGAACATTGCTGATGACGTTTGTAAACAGCGCTGCATTTGCATCAAACTAAATGTATCGGGATCTTTACAGTGGTGGAATTTAAACTGCTGACCTCTGCTGTCATTTCACAGTAGCACGAGCAGCCTACAGTGGCCCGTTATCCGGACACTGCGTGAACGATCTCCGATGTCGCACCGACTAGTAATGGACGTCGTAAGAATTAAGAAGCTAAAAGACCAAGTGTAACGTAGACGAAGCAGTACTATTAATTTTACGAAAGTTGTAAGCAATTTTCAGTAAGGAGTAACGTTTCAACTATACATATACTCCGTATAATAACTAATCATACATTTAATCAATGACTCATGAGCGTGCAGACTCTCTCTTTAGGATTTCGGCACATTGCAAGCTAACCAGAAACTAGACCCAATCAATGTTCAGGCTGTATACTAAGAAATAACGTCTTAAAAAGCCTAGCGCTTCAACTGTCCAAAGATTGCAGGTCTTAACGGTGCATTAGAACTTCGCTGCACATTGTTCACTCCGCACCCCTCTTCTCCATCCTCTCCACCTCTAATCACTTCGCTTCTGACTAAGAAACTAAAAATAGCTTCTTCCTAAATCAGAATCAGAATCAGAATCAGAATCAGAATCTTTATTGTCCCCATGAAAACACAAGGAAATGTGTGTGCGGCGTACACTTCATCAACACAACGGCACAAAAGCAATAAAACACAAAAAACTTCAGGGATTAAAACAATACACCCCAAAGAACAGAAAAGCAGGTGTACACAACATAAATGTAGCTTATGAAATAATAAAAGTCATGCATCCTACTTTCTAACCCCTAACACAAAACACCCACCTACACACACACACACACACACACACACACACACACACCCACATCCGCACGCACCCACACAAACCCACACGCACACACACCCACCAACACACACCAGAAGTTAAAACGTTACCGGTACAGTATTTAATGCAGCCTGTCACTGGCCTGTGGCAGGACCAGTAATGACGTCACTTCTAACCTAGTTACAGTGTTCTAAACACACAACGGGAGTTGTGCTAAGTCTGTGTTTATTTCAGTTCAGTGCAGATCAACTGCAATTCCTGGATATTATTTTTATGCGTACACAACAGGACCCAAGAAACAAAGACCTGAATTTCCAAGCAGTATACATGTTTTTGATATTATGAACCAGACTGCCATGCAAGGAGAAACTGGGTCAGTACAGGGTTTTCTGATGATTAACTTTGCACAGACTAAGTATGGTTATGCATATGAATCTCTTAAAAACTAGACGACTAAAATCTATTGCTCTAAAAGCAAATTACATAGAATCACGCTGGATCCAGCTGATAATAAAAGAGTCAAGCTACAAAGAGGTAAGTAATAAATGCTTCAACCTACAAATTTTCCTCCACATGCAGGTTTATTATAGCTAAAATAAACAAAACAAAACAATACTTTTACAACCACTTCTACAGGCATACACTCATGCACACACACGAATACACACCACCACTACTGTTAATAACAATAATCACAGTCTGATTATGACATATAAAATGATATTGCATCCAATCTAACAATCATTATCACAGTTCTTGATGGTTAAGAGTCAGTCCAAGATGATGATGATGATGGTGATGGTATGTAAATACATGTTCACATTGACAGCAGTGATGGGAATGACAACAATAGGAAAAGGTAATCATAGCACATTGCACAGGCTGTTTTTAATTATTTGCAAAGAACCAATTTATGTACTAATACTGTTGAGATGGCCAATAATGGTAATTACTACTAGTGTTGTTGTTGTTGATGATGATGATGATGATGATGATGATGATGATGATAGGCCTATCAGAATAAGCCTACTGTGTAACACCCCCGGTTGAACACGTTTTCCTGGCCTACCCTTGAGGTAAATCAATACTAGCTATTGACCGATTAGAGACTGTTGGTTTCCATATTACATATTAAATTGTCCCCTGTTTGCGAGTACTGCCGCGATCCGGTTGCCCTTGCAAGGCCTCTGTTGAAAAAAGATCCACTATTATTATTCAAAGATAGTATATAACTACAGGCGCATGCATGACGACTAATAAATAGGTCATAAATATGCTGCGGTGCTAAGTTGATTATAGTTGTATAAGTTTTGAGAATTTGTCTTTTTTTTTTTTTCAATAGTAAGGGGTCAGTTCTTACTTATAGGCCCTTACATCAGTTTATCCACACTGAAAGGCCCGTACATCAGTTTATCCACACTGATAGGACATACATCAATCTATCAACACTGATAGGCCTATATACATCCCTTCATCATCACTGAAAGCCTCTATATATCAGTTCATCAACATTGATAGTTATCTGCATCAGTTCATCAACACTGAGAGGCCACTACACCAGTACATCAACATTGAGAGGCCTCGACATCAATTCATCAACATTGAGAGGCCCCTATATCAGTTCATCAACTAACTTTAAGATTCAGCAAAAATAGTCCATGACTTTCTTTTGTTTGAAATCGTATCTGTTCCACGCTAAATCTAGCACAGCTCTGCGGAACGCTTCCGCGGAAGAGATAGGTTCTTCTTCTTTAGGTTTCCCGTCTTCTCTTCTTTTCCTCTTTCTTCTTATCTTTCTCCTTTCTTCTAGACACCTTTTAAGACTGCGTCAGACCCTTAGAAGCGTTCATCAAACTGGGTAAAGAAGCCTTCTGTAAACATTTCTCTGGAATTCCTACCCCATGGACCACCAGAAATGTGAAGCTTGTTTGAATACACGCTGTCGTTGAAAGAGTTCTGTAGAACTCTTGTTGTTGGAAACTCCACTGTGACGTCACACCGGACGAGGGGAATAGACCCTATATATTGCTTGCGATGTGTTTTGTTTGGTGTCTGGCACAACCGTCTAAAACATGAGCGTCAGGATCTTTAAAGTCCGTGCGATTAAATTCACGCGTGTACACACTAGACCTTGGTTTATACTCCTGTCATCCCAAAGAGTAAAAGTGAGTAACCGAATGCATGACTGACTGGCTCACTGATTGACTGACTGATCCAATGTAGCCATACTTAAAGATCAGACTGTACCAGACGATCATTGTTCTTCCGGTATTGTCGAAGTAAGATACTTCTATTCAATGACATACATTAAAATGAAGAAAATCAAAACTCATCTTCTCTACCTATAATGTTCGTGTATATAACAGCTAGACGATCAAGAACGTCGATCTTCTCGTTAACCTTTGCATTCTAGATTTAGATTTAGATTTTAATGCTGTATTGTCCCTTTTTATCGGGAAATTCTGGGCCGCCTCCCCTGTGGAAATTTAGAAATTCTTTACTTTTTTTTGAATTTTTTTTTTGGTTGAAATTTTGCTGGGGGAGCAAACCGGAGTACCCGGAGAAAACCCCCGAGACGTTGCCCGAGTCGAAAGTAATTAATATTCGGAGAAACATAACGCCCCGATGCAGGATCGAACCCACACCTGTCAGGCGCCATTGGTTTCTGGCCTGTGGACAAAGCAAGTTAGTCCCGCCTTAGCCCACTTGGCCACAACGCTCGCAACTCGAATAACTATAATAACATGAATAAACAATAATTTTCATGTATATAGCAGAGGATCAAGAACGTCGATCTTCTCGTTAACTTTTGCATTCTAATAACATGAATGAACAATAATTTTCAGATAATGATTATAGGATAACAAACAGATTATCCTTAATCGTCTCTAGGTTTATTTACCCGATACATTTGATATAGGTGGCTGAAAAGTAACTCCCTATTAAACATTGCTTATAACTTTTGTACATAATTATGCTGCATTTGCATGAAACAAAATAGGTCTGGTGGGCCTTACTACAGTGGTAGGATGTTAATTGCTGATCTCTGAAGCCATCTCACAGTGGTAGAATGTTAACAGCTGATCTCTGAAGCCATCTCACAGTGGTAGAATGTTAACTGCTGATCTCTGAAGCCATCTCACAGCGGTAGAATGTTAACTGCTGATCTCTGAAGCCATCTCACAGTGGTAGAATGTTAACTGCTGATCTCTGAAGCCATCTCACAGTGGTAGAATGTTAACTGCTGATCTCTGAAGCCATCTCACAGCGGTAGAATGTTAACTGCTGATCTCTGAAGCCATCTTACAGTGGTAGAATGTTAACTGCTGATCTCTGAAGCCATCTCACAGTGGTAGAATGTTAACTGCTGATCTCTGAAGCCATCTCACAGTGGTAGAATGTTAACTGCTGATCTCTGAAGCCATCTCACAGTGGTAGAATGTTAACTGCTGATCTCTGAAGCCATCTCACAGTGGTAGAATGTTAACTGCTGATCTCTGAAGCCATCTCACAGTGGTAGAATGTTAACTGCTGATCTCTGAAGCCATCTCACAGTGGTAGAATGTTAACTGCTGATCTCTGAAGCCATCTCGCAGTGGTAGAATGTTAACTGCTGATCTCTGAAGCCATCTCACAGTGGTAGAATGTTAACTACCGATCTCTGAAGCCATCTCACAGTGGCGAGCGCCGCCCATATTGGTTCATCGTCTGGCACGTAGTTTAATTTATAGTCTTTTTATTTTTATTGTGATGTCTTATGCATTTGGTCAGCAGAACTACCTCACGTACTGTCAGGCTACGGGCCATTAGGGTCCGCTGTCGTCACTGCCATATGAAATCAGACGTCCGCAATCAAATCCTACCGCAATACTTTCTTTTCTTTTCTTTTTTTTTTCTCAAGCAAATAAAAGTTCTATTTACAAAAGCTACAAGCAATTTTTTTAATAAATAATAGTTTGTTAAAAAAAAGATCTTAATCGAGCCTTATTAATAATTTTATTTAAATCATGTTTATATTCTAAATCTGTTTTAAAAATTAGAGAGAGGGGGTAGGAATGGGGGGGGGGGGGGGAATAATTCATTTCGAGTGCCAGTGATACCAGGTCGCCAAGGATTGTGCTCAGTTGTCTGGGTGTCAGACGATGCGCCCAAAGGCTGCAAGTGGGCGCCTCGGGCGGCTTGTGTTTGATCCTGTATCGACCAGCGCCTTGAGCAGCCATTGAGCTGGAAAAGCGCTATAAAAGAAAGATTAAATAAATAAATAAATAAATAAATAAAAGGATCAAATTCTCTTGGGCTGTCGTTGAGGTGCTAACCCTCGCCACTCAAAGAGTATCAAATAATGGACGTGTCGATTGAGCTTCCCTAGGTTGCTAGAAGGTATACGCTGGGCTCTCGCCTTTTCATGTGGAAGTGACGTTGCGTTCTCTATAATTAGATAGGGAAAACCCCTCGCGTGTCTAAAATTAGATTGCTGCTGGGAAACTCAACTCGCGCGAATGCTATAGTAGGCCTAAAGTCCTTCTCCTACGCACCTAAGCAAAGTTGAGTTGTACATTTATTTTACACGCATGCTGTAATACTGTATTTCCGATTGTTTATATTTATAATTAAAGCAATGATTGTTTTGTTTAATATATAGAAAATTAGCTTATTAAATGTATATTTCTCAGAACTGAAAACAATTTGATTGTTGTTTTTTTAAGTTTAGATGATTAAATTTTGTTCTATTTGTACTAGATAGCATGTTGATTTATCCTTTTATTTTATTTATTTACTCATATTTAAATTTAATTTATTATTTTATTTTTATTCCTTTTATCTTTTTATTTATTCACCTTTTAATTTCTTCTTATTTTTTATTTTGTGTTTGTTTGTCAATAATAATGTAAACTTGTAATCCATCTCTTGGTGAGGGATATATTATATTCTAATTATAAATTCTATATACCCAGCATTCTTTATTGGGTCAAGAATAAAGTGAATTGACTTTTACAAAAATCCATACATTGATTTTTTATTAATCACTGTATTATGTTCCACACTGTTTAATAGTAGCATTTCATTTTGAGTGTGTCAGTGCAGATGCTGCTGATTGTGTATGTTTGTGTTTGTTTTTAAATGTGTGTTTTTATTGAATTATAAATTCATTGTTTTGATACTTAACGTGAGTGTGTGCATGTTGAGCATTTATAAGCTAGGCTCGTTTGTTTTGTTCCCAGAAGAGCTCTGTGATGTAAACCAAAAACATGGTTAGGTTGAATTTTTTTTAGAACAATCAATGTCTTTATATACATGTGTGTGTGTGTGTGTGTGTGTGTGTGTGTGTGTGTGTGTGTGTGTGTGTGTTTTCTTTCAGTGTTTTGTTTTGTTTTTGTTCTTTGGGAAAATGGGTACTCGTTTCTTTTTATTACTACCAAGCACACGCAAAAAGTCAACACACACAAAACAGACATAAACAGTGATTAAATCTACAAAAAAATTAAAGACACAACAAGGCTAAGAAAGGTTTCTTTTTTCAGTTTTCTTTGTTTCTTATTTCAATTTTTCTTCATTAAATTAATTAAGTTCTATAAAATAATTAATTAAAAATGGTTGTATTATTACTATCAATACACCTGATCATACAGTTTCAAAATTGAACTAAACATGTTAATCAATCAGTGACAGCACAACTCTGATGCATAAAATGGCAAGGATGTCACGTCATGACTTAGAGGTAAAAGAAAAGTCCGTTCTGGCGCCTGTGGTGTACATAGTTAGGGTGTGGGATATGAGAGAGAAGAGAAGGGAGTGTTAGCTATACAGCCGGATAGAGAAATCAGACCGAGAAATCCGTGCATAGAGCATATAAACAGAGAGGGAGCTGCAGTATAAGTTCACCAGAACATTCTACCAAGTTAGTAGACGGAAAATAAAAAGAAATGTTCGAGAGTCTGTGCAAGGAATGATAAGTTGGTGTCAACTGCCGAAGGGTGTGAGAGGGAGAACAGTGCCTGCGTTTTTTGGATTAAGAATTTGAGGCCTATTCTCCGCCTCACTCCTCTCCTCCCGAGAGGAGGGTTTGTATTTAACCAGGACTTCATTATATTATATTATCTTCAAGCATATTATTATTCTTCAGTGCCGGAAAAGTTATATATTGTGAGCACAACCTTTACGGACCATTAACTAACAGAGCATTCTCCGATAGACAGTGATTTAGTTGTGAAGTGACAGTGAAAAGGACTTTGATGAAAGACTCTTGATTTGAGAAAATAGTCAGCTATATACAGACCCAAGACATTACTTGTGTTCGATTCTTATTATTTCATAACTGAATCATCTGCTGAAGTGCATAATCTTTTCCATTTGGGAAAACCGTGTTACAATAATTGAAATATTCATTGTTTTGCTTTGAATTTTGCCTTTTTCAAAATATTGTATTGAATTTCGTTGTTTCATTGATTTCATTTTGCAATTCTGTTCACATTTCATCGTTATATGATTTCATATTTTGTTTTCACATCATCCTTGTCCATCTATGTTTTGATTGCTGCGGGTATGAGTATAGTGGGAAGGGAAGGGGGGGATAATTGATTGTGTGTGATTGAATAAAAGAATTTTTTGTCTCGTTCACCTCTGAGTTGTGTTAGTTATTGGTCGGGTGGGGTATGCTCTAGTGGTAGATCTAACAAATGTACACCACACCTAGACCCAGTCCGGGTGTGTCGTGACAAAGGACCATACTAGTCTCCTACATGAAATGGTGAGGACCATACAGGACTGCTACATGAAATGGCAAGGACCATACTAGTCTACTACATGAAATGGTGAGGACCATACAAGTCTACTACATGAAATGGTGAGGACCATACAAGTCTACTACATGAAATGGTGAGGACCATACTAGTCTACTACATGAAATGGCGAGGACCATACAGGACTGCTACATGAAATGGCGAGGACAGTACTTGTCTACTACATGAAATGGCGAGGACCATACTAGTCTACTACATGAAATGGCGAGGACCATACAGGACTGCTACATGAAATGGCGAGGACAGTACTAGTCTACTACATGAAATGGCGAGGACCATACAGGACTCCTACATGATATGGCGAGGACCATACAGGACTGCTGCATGAAATGGCGAGGACCATAAAGTCTACTACAAAAAATGGTGAGGACCATTCTAGTGTACTATATAAATTTGCGAGGACCATTCTAGTCTACTACATGAAATGGCGAGGAACATACAGGACTGCTACATGAAATGGCAAGGACCATAAAGTCCACTACAAAAAATGGCAAGGACCATACTAGTGTACTATATAAATTGGCGAGTAGCATACTAGTGAAATGCTGATAAAACATCAGCGACATCATTGTCAGTCTCGACTGTTCCAATTATTTTTTGGTCGTCTTGAAAAACTATCGATAAGTATGCCGTATTAGCCGTAAGCGCGGGAAATCAATATAGGCCTAACGGGAATTCCCTACACGCTCCGTAGCTATCTAAATTTAGCTTATGCAACGTCACTTCCACATGAAAAGGCGAAAGCCCTGGGCTGAGTTTCAAAATAGCGAGGACTCGCGAAATCTTCAAGAATCTGCCTCATTGGTCGTTTCATTTCGGCGGGCCACTCGTAGACGAGACGAGGCATAGCGAGGCAGCTTTGAATGTCACTCGCGAACGAAAAAACATGGCGGCTCAAACGAGATGGACAATTTTGGGTGTTCGTTTTTTGAACAACAAAGTTTGTAATCTACGAACAAGAACAGGGGATTGGGAGGCGGTTAAAGCATGTAAGTAGGACATTATTTTATTTGCATTTTATTTGGGGAAAATGCTATATTTGTGCATTTTATGGCCATGTTTTCACGGTTCTGCCGAATCGTGCTAGTTGTGACCACGTGTCGTTGCTCTGTTGTCGCTTTCCTGATTTTATTATCGAAAGATGGGTTTCGTCCCAGTTTTGTTTGTTTTTCAGATGTAGGCTGTATGGACTTATGCCATATGTATAGTTTTATTTAGTGATTGAAGGGAAAGGTAATATGGGTCTCTGACTCTCTGCTGGTCTTTTGTTTTTCTCCCGCCAAGTACTCGCTGTACAACAGTAGGCTTACATACTGAAGTAGCTGAAAAATTGAAATATCGGCACTGCGTTTCTATTACAACTACAAGTAAAGAAAATTTACTTCATCTAACAAGTGTTTTTAATCTACCTATGCTACTATTTAGGCTACTTTGTGAGCAACATGATTATTAAAACATATAATATTCGCCTGATTTGGTTGCAGCACTTGTTGGTGGTGATTGGAGCATGCAAGGCTTCATTGGTAAACTTGCAAGCCAGGCTGGGGTGACCCTGACAAATCCGTACGTACAAGAGATTAAGGAGGGAGGGTTCGCAGAGTTGCCAGAAGAGGGAGTTTTGTATTCTGTTCAACAACTGTTCCCAGAGAAACTGCTTTCCACACCTTCTTCGCTTGTTCAACAACCAGACACACCTCCTTTGTCTTTGACTCCTGAAACCCATGATGAAACCAAGGACGATGGTAGGAAAATTTTAATTTATTTTGTATACGGGTATATGGTTGGAAACAAACTACCTTTGGTAATGCATTCAAGGTTAGTCTATGTGCCTAAATTTGATGTTTTATTCCTTGTAATTAATTTTCCATTGTGTTCGGAATACCACGGTCCTTGTGGTCATAATTTAAAAAATGGAAGAGAGATATAGCGGTGTCTTGGACTTCTTTTTTATTTCTTTTTTTTTTTACTTCTGCGTTTAAAAACAAGCAAAACTAAATGTTGACATTGTGTTTCGTTAAAGGGATACTTATAAATGTTGATTTATTATCAGGCAACTTCGCATGGACCCATAAGGGTGTCTTGCTGTTGTTGAATGAATATACCACACATTCTTGGATGTTAAATGATCCAGCTTGCAAAAAGCGCCAAATGTGGACGACAATTGCTGACGTTCTTCAAAGAAATGGGCATCAGGTGACGCCAGAACAAACTCGAAGAAAATGGGATAACATGAGGGCAAGGTACGCTTTTGGGACCAATTGTATATATGTGTGTGTGTGTGTAAATCTTGACTCAAATTCCATAACAACAAATGAGTTAACCAAAAATTACATAGCTAAAAAAAAAAAACATTGACACCCGACTGTATATGTGCTTGTGGCACCACTTATAGCTCTGTGTTAGAGTACTAAAATAATAAATTTAAACAATAGAAATTTTAAAATATATATATATATATATATATATATATATATATATATATATATATATATATATATATATATATATATATATATATATATATATATATATATATATATATATCTGTAAGGCTTTTTTTTCGAGCTATGTAATTTTTGGTTAACCCATTTAAAGGAATTTGAGTCAAGATTTACATAACAAAGTTTACAACAGCAGTGTTGGCCTCACACAGTGATTTCATCAGCGTAGTCTGCTACATAATCGCTGTGATAAATTTAGGGTTGGTTGGTGATTGAAAACAGGTTTTTGTTGGAAGGGGGGCTTAATTTTTACATTTAAAACATGTGGATTAGTCTCAGCCCCATATATGGTACGTGATTAACCATAAAGGATTCTGGCTTGGAAAAGTAGGGGTTAAATTTATTTTTGGTCTATCCAATGTTTTGTAAGCAAAAACACATTAACTATGTGGGGGGTTTCCCATCTTCTCTGCAGTCACTGTGCCAGATGACCCAGATGATGATGATGATGCTGAGCAAACTACTACCTTGAACTCAACAACTTTAAATTCATCCACGACAACTTCAGCCTCCGGTGTTGATCCTGGCCCCTCTAAGAACAAGAGCAGGAAGCGGGATCGTAAAAATGAACCTCCTAAGTGGTTTCAGTCCTCTCAAGCAAAAAATCAGGAATTGTTACAAAAGTTAGTAGAGGCAACAGAAAGAAAAATAGAAATTTTGGAGAAAAAGAACTCCCTCTTGGAGCAGCTTGTAAAAAGTCTGTCCTCAAACAAATAGACTTCAGAAAATTCAGAAAGTTCACAAACAACTAAAGTAGTGTGGTGTTTTGGGGAATTGTTAAGTTTGGTTTAGTTCATGGATAATTCTTCCATTTTCTTATCTAGCCTCTCTAAAACCAATAGTCGCCAGCAACTTTCTCCTCTTTTTCTTTGAATTATGGAACGTTTCACTGTAAACAGGACATTTATAGTGTTGTTTTTTGGGGTGACAAATTCTCACATTCCGTTGATTTATTTATTTTTTTAAGTGTGTTTACATGGTTTATGAGAATAGAATTTGGATGCAATTCATCATTTTGTCAAAATAATGTAAGTTGACTATTCTTTCCTCGTGAAAAGCTGCCACGTTTTGATTTGACTTCATCTGTATTTGAGCTTACGATTTGGACAAATAATCGCTAAATTCAGAGGCTTGGTACATTTGTTTTTTCAAGTTTCTTTTTAAAATTCTTGTGCTCAATTTCCTTAAATTTAGCACTCATTTTTCATTCTTTAAAGTTTGAGCTGCTTATGATTTATATTGCCTCCTGTTAAGTTGTTTCTTAATTGTGTTTGAAAAGTTGTAATTCTGTGGTATTGGTATACAAAGTATATACAAATACATGTATATGTTTTATTATTATTGCCAGGAGATTGGCTGTTAACTTGGGCACTGTAAATAAACACATTGAAAGGTGTGAAATTGACTTTCCTTGTATGAATGTTCTGTTTGACTTGTCATATTATGTCTTGCTCCATGAAATTGTATATACTTTGAAATTAGGGTATGCAAAAGAAAATCATTCAGACACCAACTTCGATTCTCACAACACACCATGCAACACAGTTCAAGGGAGACAGCTTTGCTAGTCAATATGTACAACAGAGTATTCCAATTTGCCGCTACAACTGGTAGCAATGGCATTTTTATTAATTCCAAAACATAATGCATAATAGCACCTAACTGATAAGCTTCACTGGATACGTGGAGCGAGGACAATAATTCTATTGGAGTTGGAAGAAGATGACAACGCTGATTGCATCACCTAGTGGTTGTAGGTGATCTAGTTAATACAACTACCCAGATGTACAAAAGATTCAGGGGGAGTGGGGGATCATTACAAAACCAGTATGCAACAAACACCTCAACAGTCTTGTTGCACATCAGCTGGAACTCTTGTCAATGCAGCATATGGGCAATTGCCATCCGTTTGTCAATGGCACTCCTTCTGCTAGCATCATCTAAAACCTCATCATGTCTGATGATGGTGCACATGTCAATGTCTTCTTCCTGGATGCCATTTTCCTTTATTACGAAGTTGTGAAGCACACAGCAAGCAAATATGATCCGTGGAATGTCATCAGTGTTGGTCATGTCCAAGTACTTCAGCCTCCGGAACTTGCCCTTCAGAAGACCGATGGATCTTTCTACATCCACTCTTGTAGATGACAGAATTTGGTTGTATTTTACCTCAACAGAACTCAGATGACCGTTGTCTCTAAAAGGCACCATGAGGTAATCCTTCAATGGGCATGCCGAATCGCCGATCAGATGGAGATCCATAGCCAGTTTTCTAGTTGGGTCCTGCAAAAGCACTGCGAGGTCAGAGTTCTTGAAAACTCGACTATCTGCAACGGATCCTGTGTTTCCAGCATGTACATCGATAAACATCAACTGCCTGTTGCACACGACCTGTTAAAAAAAACAAAAAAGAAAAAAACAAGACTTGCAACATTACATTCATAAAGTTACATAAATAACTACTACTAAGGGCTGTATTTTAAAGGCACAATTTCGGCTTCCGCCCTAGACAATGGTACCATAGGGACCAGCAGATCCAGAATTGGGTCTATAGTAAACCATTGTGGAGGGAATTTACCAATGTTGTGCCTTTAAGTACTTCTCCACTAGTCCTAGACTAGTGAAATGTTGCCTGGACTGGTGAAGATATAAAAGCACTGGTCCCATGGACATTTTTTTTCTCTTTCTTTCTTGTCACTTTTGGTTAGTGGTTTTATGTTTGGACTAGTGAAAAATCTCAAGCAGTAGTCATGCACACTTGACACTAGTGCGTTGAAAAACATTGGTTTGCCCCTGCTACTACACAACGTGTGAACATTGAAGTTTAACGTCCACACCCACCATTGACGCTGCGACAGGCGGGGATAACCATTCCAGAGAACAAGGGATAGGGACCTAAATCAACACTGTACCACCAGAGCAATCATACTGCTAAAATAGACAGTGAAAATGACCACATTTTATATCGCCCACCACAGGATTCGAACCTTGGTCTTCTACACAACAAAAATTAAGGAAAAACTGACATTTCCCGTCAACAATTAAAAGCTGTCTGCAAGTGGGAAAAAAATCTACATTTTAAACTTGAAAAAATGCAAAATGTGCAATACAGCATAATAATTAAAACATGAATGAAATACTATATATCGTAGCCATTGATCATTGAAAATGTGTTGGCATTTCCAAATAACGCTTGAGAATGTGCAAGCAACCAGCACATTTCCAGATTGTTTGCAGTTATATGGGGTTCTGTAGCCTTATACAATTATAAAAGATGTGACCACATGTCTCCAAATAACTGCCTTTAAACAGTGGTCAGAGCACACGACTTGTGTGAGTGCGTCTTACTCTTGGGAAACATGGATTCGAATCCTGACTTCAGCAAACTATTGTGTGATTGCTGGATATTACGGGCCAGCGCTTTGAGAAGCTCTCTAAGCTTGTTAGTGCGCTATATAGGAGAAATCTCTTTTCTTTAAACCATGTATGTAATATATAATTTAAACAAGTACAGGGTTTTGTATGTAATACAAACTGGTAAATACCTGAGATGGATGGCCGGAAAGCCTTTCCTACAGATGTATGAACTTCTGAGGTCACCATCTGGGCCCTTGATCTCAATATACGTGCCATCGATGGCACCAACCACGCCAGGAAATCCAGCTGCTGCCTGAAACTCTGCTGCATTTTTTCTCTGTTCAATCCCAGTTTTGGGCCAAACTATGGCCGCACCTGAAATAATAGAACACAAATGTATGTATACTGTATACACATAGTTTGATGCGCTTTTGCTTACATTGAACCAACTTTCAGTATCTAGGAGGTCCTCAAAAAATAAGAGGGCACATTGGGGAGGGCACAGTGGGCCCCTTGGAAACAAAAGTACAGAACCTGAAGCCAAAATAGAGTTGTTGCATTTTGCCCTGAGCCCCCGGTTATTTTGAACCCTATAGTATTCTAGAACACCATAGAATACTATAGGGTTTAAAATAACCGGGGGCTCAGGGCAAAATGCAACTCTCTCTCTCTCTCTCTCTCTCTCTCTCTCTCTCTCTCTACCTTGCTGTGCAATAAGAGCGTTGCAGACTTCCGAGACCGTCCGATGCAGCACGCCCTTGTTGAGTTGGAACCTGTCAGAAACACTTCTATAACAGTCTGGGTTGGCCAGCACCCAGATAGTCGCCAAGAGGTTTTTTTGGACCGATGTGTCTTTCCCAGATATATGGGGTCCAATCCATAGAAACAGAGACTGAAACAAGCAGAAGAACAGAATGTACAGGCAATCTGTATTAGTGTACTTTACGAGAAGAAAGATTAAATCATTAAGCACCCTCCACCCCTCAGGCTTGTGTAGAAATAATTCAGAAGACTTGAAGATTTAGTTTAAATTCCATTCCATATTTTATTAGATGCTTCGTCTTTTGTTGCACGTGCACGAGTGGGCCATAATTAAAATACAACCGATCAGTGTGATCACAAAACAACTAGAATTATACTCAAGGAAAGCTAAATATGTATCTTGTCTTGTCTTGCCGTGTACGCCCACAATCAATCGCGTTGATCATTATGGCATTTGAGAGGTAGGTTTTGTACGCATGTCAAGTACGGATACGGAGCTAATAAGTAAATAACATTTAAATCGTGTCGCTACATAGGATAATTCAATATTATCCTCGTATGATCACTAGACAAGTCTTCCCTTCTTCTTTGTAGTAGGTAGCCGACTTCAATTTGTTGAAGAAACTTGCTACACTAAGGGGAGGGGGGGGGGTGCCGGTAGGAGGGGTGCTCATGATAATGATAATATTACATTCTTTATCCTCCTCCACCCCTTCTTTCTTATACATTCCCTTGAAAAATACGGAGTAGGCGTGTCTGTACAGAAGGGAGAGCATTCTAGCGCATCATAACAACCAAAAATGGCGTCACTCGATCATGAGACGTAAAAGTGAGCTTCAGCTGAAAGGTCGCGTGCTGATCAAGCAATTAACATCAAAAATCGTCTGTAAAGCCTTTTTATTAGCTGCCTATGACATTCACAGTGAGTGTTGCCACACTCAAAACAATAACATAACAGAGCAAACAAGAACTCTTTGTCCAAGCATAGTTATTTTTTACATCAATAAATTCCATAGTTTGTGTGTGTGCCTTTTGATAGAAACCGCTAACCACCACTCATCAGCTCAAACAATAGCATCAAACCAAAGCCAGTAAGGGACAGAACCCGTAAAAAAGGTTGTTGGATAAGGTTTCTTGCTTTAGGTTGATACAACAGACCCTACCCTACCCCCACCCCACACACCAAACACGTATCATTGAAGCCAACTGGTTTATTCAAAAACAGGTTTAAAGATGATGATAATGATGATGATGATGATGATGAAGATGTTGATGATGATGATGATGATGATGATGATGGTGATGGTGATGGTGATGATGTCCATCCATTGTCAAATGCTCACTGCGCGGGTCGATACAGGATCTAGCTCAAGATCACGCAGTGATGGTATTGGTGTACCGTTAAATGGTGGAAATCAATTCCTCCAACAACAAACATGGAAAATTGGAACTTTAGCAGTTGGTCTGGGCTACGAAAGTCCACTTGATCGTTGTGTAATGTAAGAACAATGCGAATCTTAGGGTAAACCCGTGTCCACAAAAAGTAAACAAAGCCTTCGATTTGGGGCCCTTTAGCTTAAAACGTAATGTTGTTGTGATATAGCGCCGTTACCACATCTAAGACCTGCTCAGTGCAATGGCACAGTAAGGTAAATGGGCTATCTCGTAGCAGCATGATTTAGACCTATAACCTATTACAAACTAACCCTAACTTGGGTCCTGTGATTTACTTCCCACAAGACTTGCGCAAGGGAGGTAATAGGTTTGAAACCATGCTCATAAGAAAATCTAAAGTTTTATTTATTTATCTATTTATTTAATTATATGTTTATTTATTTATTTAGGACTCTTATCAAAGTAACATTTGTAATTGTTATCTCAAACGCCCAATACGAAAGTGAACCGAAAGTAGGCCTTAACCTCGACACCGCCTACTCCATCCATCAGCCTATCTTCAGCGCGTGACAGAGACAAAATCAAGATGGCAACGGGTGGGTACGACAGAGGTCTGGACAATCGTGTTACTTGCAGTATCTGCCTAGAACCGTACAGAGGACGGCATCCTAAGATTTTACCCTGTTTCCATACCTTCTGTCTCCCGTGTTTGACGCAGCTTGCCGACAAGGTAAGTGAACAACCGGATTCGGGGTTAAAACGTGTGGTAGGCTCTAAGAATGACGTGACCCGTCACTAGGCTTGTATATGGGACGACTCAATTTGTTTCCTTGATATCTTTAGGCTTCTGTTCGTATTAATTACAGAGTGGGCCTATAATTCTTTAATAACTTTCATCATTTTAATCAATCTCTGTCTATCAACGATTTGTTTACAATTCTTGACCCTCTCCCATCACTAAGCTTGTGTATAAGACGAATCATTTTCTTTCCTTGGTATCATTTACTATTTAGGCTTCTGTTTATATTAGTTACAGAGTGGGCCTATAATTCTCTAATAAATTTCATCATTTAACTCAATGTCTGCCTATCAACGGTTTGTTTAAAACTTTTGACACACCTCCCAAACATAGGTCAGTCAGTGTGACAGCGCAGTCACCTCTTTATCTAATGGCCTTGAAGCCATTCTGTTTCATAGGCCTAATGGAGCATTTTACCTTGTTGAATGCCTCAGTGCGAGCGACCAGTAAAGATTTACTTCCTTCATAGTTCTGTCGCTGTATATACAAGCACACATAAACTATTATTAATTAATTAATGTATTTATTACAGGCCAATTTAATATAGCGCATATTTCTAACACAGCAGCTTTATGCACGATTAAGTCTATGGGAATGCAGACCCATTTCTGTTTAATATGATATAGACCAGATACTGCATACAGAAATGAATTTTGCACTCTTGTATTTCTAGAATAGGCCAGAATCCGAATAGTCCAATGTTGGTCGGTTTGTCTGGTGATCGGTCCTTTGCTCGCCATAACTCAAGAACCACTGAACACATTGTTAACAAACTAATTACATAGGTTAGTGGCCTGCCTCTCGTGCTATCATTATTTCCTCTACCCCAGAGGTCAAGGTCGCGGGTGCTCATCTTCTTGTTTTTTAACTGAGGGTGGTAACCTCTACAGTTGAATTATTTGTGTGCAGTCTGTATCCAGTACAGGAGTCACCGATGTCACAAGTGCAGGAGATGGTGTTTCACCAGTCACCATCACCTGTCCCACCTGTAGAACTCTCACCCCTCTTCCTCCTGCAGGTGTCGGCGCTCTACATGTAAGTGTGTGTGTGTGTGTGTGTGTGTGTAGGTGTGTGTGTGTGTGTGTTCCAGCCTTGATTCTTTTTGTTTTCATTTCAATGTTTCTCATTGTATTTATAATATGCATCAGAGAACCTAAATATATTTGCGTAATGTGTGTGTACATGTAAGTGTGTGTATGTGTAGGTGTGTGTGTGTGTGTGTGAGTGGGTGGTTGTGAGTGTAATCAATAAATGTTGTGAATTGGCATGTATGGTGTCATCTATGTATGTCTATGTGCGATGAATGAAGTCAAAGTTGAAATCTTTAATAGGATAATAGCATTAAGTCCTATGGACCTGTCTTTCAGCTAGTCCTTAATGAAGAATTCAGAACAAACAAAATAATGAACATAAAATAAATGGGAAACTAACACATACCTTAACTGTGGTAAGAAATGACTAAGAAGATGAATGCACCTCACTACACATACTCCCACAATTCCCCTCCCCCATCCCACTCACTCCGACACACCACCTCTCCTCCCCCCTCTCCCCGCACGCACACACACCATGCAATTTTACACCTTCTCAAAAGCCTAATATTGTCGCAAGGTAGGTAAGAATAAAAAGGTTTACAATCATCTTATATACCAGGAGCATAGGAAGATTAGAAATTTATGGAGACTAAGTTTTAAATGAAGTTAATGATTTAACCTCTTTCGGTGGGGTTGGGGAATAAAATAAATTCCTTCCTTTCATGAAATTACTTATTGAATTTTACGTTTTTAAAAGTACGTTGTCTTGTGTCCAAGATTCTCTCGAGTACTCTTGAAACTGACAGTCATTGTTCCAGACTATGAACATTAAGGCATTGTTTTCAAATTAAATCGAGCAATATGATTTGGCACAATTTATTTTCAAATCGGTTCATTTGTAGGTTTATTTTGCTGAATGTGATATTTGATTTTAAAAAATCGGAATTGAACATTGTAGATTTGTTTTTCCTACTCAGAATATTTAAACGTGTACATTGGAAATAATTGTTCGTACAAATCAAACATATTGATTATCTGTTTTGATATTGCTTTGTTTCAGAACAACCCCTATGTTGATGACGGTGGTGACCAAGGCTGTGACCGAAGACCTTTCGCCTGCGACCTTTGTGAGGAAGGTCAAGAAGCCAAGCTGACGTGTTCCGCGTGTAAGACCTATTTTTGCACACGCTGCCGACGAACACACGACAAGCTATGCAAATCCATGCAGGTGACAGAGGTCAAAGTTGAGCGGGAGGAGGAGAAAGATAGTGAACAATATCTAGACATGGAGTCACTGGAAGTTAAACAGATGTTAGAAGCATTTATGAAGAAACTGTCGAGGGGAGCACAACAGCAGCAGCGCAAAGCAGGAGGTGTTAGCATCAGAAAAGGCGGCCAGGAGCAGAAGTTGATAAGGCCAGGTGCAGGGCAAGAAGGAGATGAGATGGATACTGAGAGTTTGACTTCAGTCGTCAAGATGCTAATGCAGAAACAGTCGGACACTGATAAACTGATGTCATCGATGCAAGGTTCACTGATCACTCTACAAAACCAAAACTCGCTTTTGTTCCGAGATCTGTCTACCGTTCAAGACCAGAACGCCAAGCTGAAGAAAGAACACGAGGCTCTGCAGCGTGAGGTGGTCAGCCTGAAAGACAAGAACGCCATCCTGTGCCAAGACAACCAGCAGTTGCGTCACGAGGTCACCAAGCTGCAAGATGACCTCACTACGGACCAGAATGACGTCAGCAGGCTCCAGGACTACATCACTACTTTGCAGCAACAGCAGGACACTATGCTAGGTCAGATAGCAAAGTTGAATTCTATCACTGGCACGTCGCAATTTCCAACTGATGTTGCAAGCCTGAAATCTGATCAAGCCAAACTGCAAGGGGAAATAACCAGTCTGAAAACTGACCAAGGCAAACTGCAAGGGGAAATAACCAGCCTGAAAACTGACCAAGCCACACTGCAAGAGGAAATAACCAGTCTGAAAACTAACCAAGCCAAACTGCAAGGGGAAATAAGCAGTCTGAAATCTGACCCAGCCAAATTGCAAGGGGAAGTACTCAGTCTGCAAAGTGACCAGGGCAAACTACAAATAGAAGTCGCCTGTCTGAAAACTGACCAAGGCAGTCTACAAGCAGAGATGACCAAGCTCAGAACAGACAATGGCAGATTGAAGGGTGATGTCGGGAATCTGAAATCTGTCCAGGGCCAAGTGAAGCGGGATGTGGAGACACTGAGCACACAAGTGTTTTTCCATGCAATATTGAGTAAGGCTGTAACACTACAGGAAAATGACATTCTGATTTGTAACTACGTTGCAATAAGTGTTGGAGGGGGGTATGACGATAAGACTGGTATGTTTACAGCACCAGTTTCCGGTGTCTATTGTTTCATGGCTTCATCAAGTACGTATGTTGATGACGTAAAGGTCTTTTGTAATGCACACATTGTACTTGACAATGAACACAAATCTTACTTTCTTGCCTACGGCAAAGGAAGCAGCACTGCCCATGTTACATTGCTAGTCACAGCGGGACAGAAGATATGGCTGAAATGTCTTACTACTGGAAGTAGGTTTCAGGATTTTTTGACATTCTTCACTGGTTTTCTTGTTCAGCCACAACTGTAAGACATCTAAATCGTTGAGGTCAAGTAGCAGTTTCTGTTTGACTGATGACTCACCAATGACCAATGCAGCTTTTTTTGTTATCAGCCTACCTTTTACATGCATCTGATTCTTGAGGCTGATCTTGCGAAAGCTTGTGAAATCTTGGGACCTTTTTTTGGAAAGTCTAGTGAAATTTTACGAAAACCAAATATTTTCACGATGCGAAATGTGTTTGTAATTAAATGTAGTGACACATTTACTATTTGAATGCCTTATGCTAGACAAAAATGTATGAAGAAAAATGGTATAAAATAAGTATTGGCAATTTTCAGGTCACATAGAAATGTTACTGTTTGTTCGATCTATGTATGAAATTGCAAATGCTATTAATGGATCAAATGTAAACAAATAATACTTTTTAAATTTGTGTGTGTGCGCGCGTGTGCCTGCGTGTGTTTATGATATCACATTCAGTGAAAAGACCTTATATATATTGAATTGAATTGAACTGATCATCTCATAGTCATATCATTACCATCAAACAGTTGTGTTTGCCTCTAGCTCTAACAATACTTTCCTTTGTGTGCTTACTTGTACCACTTATATAAACTTTCATACTGAGCAGTGCTAAGTATCACTCGCTTACGATTATTTGTTTACATTCTAATTGTTGCGTGAGTGTGTATGACCCAAAAAGAAAGTTATACCTGTCAATGCCCTGTATGAAGTTGGGTTACGATGGAATAACAATTATTCTTGTTTGTTTGAAATTTTTGCCTAGAGTTGCATGCTCTCTCTCTCTCTCTCTCTCTCTCTCTCTCTCTCTCTCTCTCTCTCTCTCTCTCTCTTGTATGCGTGTGAGTGTGTGCGTGTTGATTTGTGTTTATTTCTTCCCATTGTAAACCCCCTACCCAAACTGTATTTGTATTTGGCTCGGAAGAGTCCGCTGGACCTAAAGCAATAATAATGTAATGTAATGTAATGTAACTGTATTTGCCGGAGGCCTAATAAAAACAGTGTCAAAAGTCAAGTCCCTCTCTCTTTCTTTCTTCTGGATCTGGATCTTCTTCTTCATTTGTTCTTTCTCATTCCTACTCTGTTCTATCAATCTACTATACTATCTTCTTCGCTAGACCACTCACCTACTTTTTTCTTGAAAACTCTTCTGGGACAAAACTCCTCCTTTGTGTGTGAGGACTGTTGGATCAGCTTGGGAATATTGGACCCTTTTCTGCCAAATGGTCACTGGGGCTTCCTATGATGTTATTATTTGGCAATGTAAGCATTTTATATGTATGTGTTTTGTTGATAATTTATAATAATGTTTGTATTCTATTTTGTTTTTGTAAACGGGGGTTCGATAAATTACCCCGTTGGGGTGCCGGGGTTTCAGTATAAATAGTATCCCCACTTTCTGGAAATTTAGTGCTTTAAATTCCCACTGTCGCTGTCTTTCTCATTTGCTTTTTCTCATTCCTGCTCTGTTCTATCAATCTGCTATACTATCGTCTTCTTCGCTAGACCAGTCTCTTACCTTTTTTCTTGAAAACTCTTCCGGGACAAGACTCCTTGTTTGTGTATGAGGTCTGTTGGATCAGCTTGGGAATATTGGACGCTTTCTGCCAGGTGGTAACTAGGGCTTCCTATGATGTTATTATTTAGAAATGTAGGCATTTTATATGTATGTGTTTTGTTGATAATTTATAATGATGTTTGTATTCTATTTTGTTTTTGTAAACGGGGGTTCGATAAGTTGGGGTGAAGCCTCAGCCGTCCCCTGCGTGGGATGTCTTTATTGTAAAGTGACTGGCTGGTGGAGGGCATTCAGTTTTCCCACTAGGGTTGTTTCAGCAGATCTTTTATACGGATTGGGGGTTGTCCGGTCCTGATTTGGCTCGGAAGAGTCCGCTGGACCTAAAGCAACAATTATGTAATGTAATGTAATGTAATGTAATGTTCGATAAATTAGAGTATGACCTCAGCGTCCCCTGCGTGGGATGTTTTTATTGTAAAATGACCGGCTGGTGGAGTGCCTTCAGTATTAACACTAGGGTAAAAAAATTTGTAACTGTAGATTATAGTCACACGACACCGAAGCGTATAGGCGACTACTGGTCACATTATTCTGACACCAGCGAACCAGTTGATGGTAAGGGGAAAATAATATGGTCACACATTGGCCAATCCGGGATTCGAACCAGGTACCTTTCGGTTACTTGTAAGACGCTCTACCAACTGAGCTACCCGGCCCCTCACCACTAGGGTTGTTTCGGCAGATCTTTTATGCGGATCTGGGCCGAGTCCTCTTTTAGTGCAGTTGTAGTCTTGATTTTGTGGTCCTGATTCGGCTCTTTGCAGTCAGCTTGACCCTGTAAGCAATTAATAACTGACTAACTCTCTCTCTCTCTCTCTCTCTCTCTCTCTCTCTCTCTCTCTCTCTCTCTCTCCCCCCTCCTCCCTTCCACCCTTTCCCCTGTCTAGTTTTTGTTTTTGACAGCAAAACGTGACCCCCAGTAGGGAGACTCCGAAGGCCTATGACATTCCCACACTATCACAATAAAATCAATGGGTGCACACACAAACGCTTATGAATAAGTTTACCATGTTGCTATAACCGTATGACATATAGCCTCACAAACATTGAGCGTCCTTGAAAGGGTCGTGTGCTGATCATGCACAAAATCAATTTTCGCCCGCTGCACCTTCATTTTTTTTACCTGCCTGTGACTGTGCAACGCTTTTGCCTTAGGTTAGTTTAGTTTAGTAGTTAGAGGCTTTTTATTTAGGACTGGCGACCTATCCTACACCTCTTGCTTAATACTTTCAAGTGAGGGTCACGCTAGCGCAATTTATACTAAATTACATTTAATCGTCATATGCTTTAATCTTAACTATACATTTTGGTAATCCTGTGGGTTCGGGCACTGCACGTGTCGTAAGAGCCGACAAACAGGGGTGATGTCAGCACGGCATCACTGGGCAAAAGTCTTCTACATAGAAGTCAGCGGCCAGGACGAAGAAACCTCACGTTACTATAAGTTCAATGAACACGTGCTCAGGGCAAAGGTGAGCCACACTGTACTCGTGGATTTCGGCTGTGGCCAACAGCCTAGAGAGGATTAAACCCCGCCAGATCTTTCTTGCCCAAGACATCGTGAAAAGAAGCACTCACTCCATACCGGATCGGTCATCGCCCGGGTCATCAAGGACCGCGCCTTCCGTTGGCCACCGGGACGGAGGTAATAATTGTCTTACTGATGGGACAACTTAGCAAGATCCGCATGAGAGACAACATCGTCATAGGAATCTGGAATGTCAGGACCCTAACTGCGGAGCGAAAATTAGAAGAACTTACCCACGAGCTGGACCACTATCGATGGAACATTTTAGGAATCAGAGAACTGCGCTGGAAAGGTCTTGGTGAAACAACGACCGACAAAGGCCACAAGATTTATTTTAGCGGGATAGTGACAGGCACGAACACGGCGATTGATTCTTGGTCCACAAAGATATTCTAGCCAGTAATGGGTTGGCGCCCAGTCTACAGTAGACTCATCACCATCCGTCTGAGAGCAGTTCATTTGAACGTTACCATCATCCAGGCCTATGCGCTAACATCAGACTATGACGACAGCGAAGTGGACGATTTCTATAAATATATACAGACTGTCTTTGACCAAGTGCCGAAGAAGGACATAGTCATAGTGCAAAGATACTGGAATGCGCACCACAACTGGGGAGACACATGTGGACACCACTGCAACAACGAGACAAATCACATGGGTCTGAAACTCTTGGGAGTTTGCCAGATACAACAATCTGATACTGGCAAACACTCTTGGTCCCCACAAAAAATCCAGACGATGGACATGGCGCTGTCCCAGCGGGGAGCATCACAATCAGATTGACTACATCATGGTGAAGACCCGCTTCAAATCAAGGATCAACATTCGCAGGACACGCATTTTTCCAGGAGCAGACATCGGAAGTAATCGCGATCGCGTGACGATGTCCTTCCGGCTCCACGTAAAGAGAGGAAATACAGCACAGTGCATCAGAATGAAGTTCGACCTGGACAAACTGCAAGACCCCGGAGGTGGCAGATATATTCCAGGCCACAATTGGAGGGATATTTGCACCATTGCTCATTTTGAGAGCTGGTGAAGTAGATGTCGACACCATGACCACCACCTTCAACTCAGCTGTGACAGATGCCGCCACTGAGATCCTTGGCAAGCACCGCCCAAAGAAGAAGCCGTGGATCGCACCTGAACTTTCGGATCTGTGTGATAAACGAAAAGATATGAAAAAGAAAAAGAACAACTCACAGAAGGCCCCAGTGACCACCTGGCAGAAAGCGTCCAATATTTCCAAGCTGATCCAACAGTCCTCATACGCAAATGAGGAGTTTTGTCCCAGAAGAGTTTTCAAGAAAAATGGTATGTGACTGGTCTAGCGAAGAAGAAGATATTATAGTAGATTGATAGAACAGTGTAGGAATGAGAAAGGACAAAGGAGAAGGACAGCGACAGTGGGAATTTAAAGCACTAAATTTCCAGAAAGTGGGGATACTATTTATACTGAAACCCCCGGCACCCACACGGGGGGCAACTACACACCAAACGGAGACCCATCAGTTCTAGATGTCCCGAGAACAGAGAAGAAGACGAAATCCTCCCAATTCTCCGAGAAGAAGTTGAGGCAGCTGAAGAAAGGGAAGTCAGCAGGAGTGGACAACATAGCCGCGGAACTGCTTCAAGCAGGAGGAGAAGCGATGATTGACGCACTCACAATTATCAGTAACAAGATCTGGCAGAGTGGAGAGTGGCCTACACCATGGACCCAGTCATTTGTCATCACTCTTCCCAAAAAAAGGTAAGCTGACTCAACAGACTACACAATTGAGGAGTTTTGGGAGAGTTTTCAAGAACAAAGATAGGTGACTGGTCTAGCGAAGATTCTAGATTGATATAACAGATTAGGAACGAGAAAGAACAACTGAGAATGACAAAAAACGGTGGTATTTTAAAGCACTCAATTTATACAAAGTGGGGATACTATTTAAAAAAAAAAAAACAACTTATTCCACGGGGATATAATAGTAACATGGACAATTGTTTATTCATAGGCGACTGCATCTGCACACAATTGATTTTATTGCGAGAAAGCGGGCCTGTTGTCGGCAGAGATAACATTGTACTGGGGAAACGGGCCAGACACAGAAAATTTGGATTCTAGAGTTGGCACATCGGAACATCAAGCTGATGTTTCAAACCTGAAAGCCGATCAAGCCAAATTGAAAGTGAAAATAACCAGCCTGAAAAACTACCAAGCTAAACCTCTAGGGGAAATCCTATCCTATCCTATAACTCAAAGGTCGTTGGGGCACCACAGATGATCGTTTAACCAGCGTACTTCCTCTTTCCCTGTCCTCAGCAACCCTCATGGCTTCGTTCAGTGTCAAACCAGTCCATTCTCGAATGTTGTCCTCCCACCTCTTTTTCTGTCTCCCTCTTCTTCTTCCTCGTTGTACCGTGCCTTGCAGGATGATCTTTGCAAGGCCTGATGCTCTGGTGACGTGGCCATACCATCGGAGTTTCCGTTTCTTCACCACTGTGACCATGTCATCACATGTTGTCCAATGGCTGGTGTGATAGGCTGTCGGACTTCGTTGTTGGTGATGTGCTGGGTATACATGTATATAGCAGCAGTTTCTGATTGGCTGATGTTTATTAAAACTACTATAACGCTCTATGTGGTGGGGTGCATTTACTATGACGTCCTATGCCGAACATTTCCCCCATCCCTCCCCCCATCCCCTTTTCTTATTAGCCCGCTAGCATGGCTATCAATTGCCGAGGGCTAGTACTATTTACTTATGAATATGATATAAAATATTATTACTTATAAATACTAATTAACATCTTTTTTTGTTTTTGTTTTTGTATGTTATTTACTTTCCAGCACTCTCCATGCTTTAAATTCGTATTGTCTTTTTGCCTTGTGTACATTATTTCTTTAAGAAAACCGCATTTTTAAACAAATATTTTTATGGTTATTTTTAATCTAGCTTTATTATTTACAGAATAACAGAAGACTTCTGGGCACTTCCTATACCCAGCACCTCACCATCGACGAAGTCCGACAGACCATCACACAAGCCATTGGACAATACGATGACATGCTAACAGTGGTAAAGAAACGAAAACTCCGATGGTATGGCCACGTAAACTTCTTATGGCCATATTTTCGGGCGTCCGGTGGCCCAAACTAGGGGAGTCCACCCTAAATGGCCTCAGTGCCGTGGGGTTAACCCTAGTAGTGGTTGTAATGCCCGCACTGAAAGATCAGTGCTTTTAAAATTTATATGTATTTGCAGAAGTCTTGGATAGATGGACAGTGTACTGCTCTGACCTTCACAACCACACATCAAATGGAGACCCATCAGTTCTAGCATATCCAGATCAGAGCAGAAGAAATCCTCCCAATTCTCCGAGAAGAAGTTGAGGCAGCAGTGCATTCGCTGAAGAAATGGAAGTCAGCGGGAGTGGACAACATACCCTCGAAATTGCTTCAAGCAGAAGGAGAAGCGATGATTGACACCCTTACCATTACCTGTAACAAGATCTGGCAGAGAGGGGAGTGGCCTACACCATGGACCCAGTCATTTGTCATCACTCTTTCCAAGAAAGGTAACTTTCAGGAGTGTTAAAATTATCGCACCATCAGCCTCATCAGCCATCCCAGTAAAGTCCTCCTGAAAATAATACTCAACAGGTTGAAACCCGAAGCTCAACAAATAATAGCTGAAGAACATGCAGGATTCAGGGCAGGGCGAAGTACCATTGAACAGATTTTCAACCTAAGAATAACCTGCTAGAAATACCTACAGCACCAACAATATCTCTATCATGTGTTTGTAGACTTCAAGAAAGCGTTTGACCTAGTCTGGCATGCAGCTCTGTGGGCAACCATGAGAGTTTACAACATCAGCCCTAAAATTATTGAAGTCAACAAAAGCCTGTATGACAAGGCTACCATGTAGTGCAGTCTTCCACAACAGCGCCATTGGGAACTGGTTCGGAACAACAATCGGTGTGCGTCAAGGATGCCTACTCTCTCCAACACTCTTTAACATCTTCCTAGAGCGCATCATGTCAGATGTCCTTGCAGATCACGAAGGCACAGTCAGCATAGGGGGTAGAGCAATATCCAACCTCCGTTTTGCCGATGCCCTTGATGGATTGGCTGGAGAGGAACAAGAACTTGAACAGCTGGTACAGATGCTTCACATCACCTCCAGAGCCTATGGAATGGAAATAAGTGCAGAGAAGACCAAAACGATGACCAACAGCACCAATGACATCAACACGGACATCAAAGTCCAAGGCCTATTCCTTAATACAGTGCAAAGCTGTCACGATAGGCTATTTAGACCCTGCACTACGGCTTCTCACCTGAAATAGTTCAGTCTGCTGTAGCCTTTGTAAATTAAAGTCGCTGCTTAGCAGACGACACAAGTCAGTTGTGTGCTAAGCATGTGTAAGCTAACTCTCGCTATAGTATGCAGTGACCTCATTCAGCTGACGTATACATACCCCATCCTGCAAGGCATGGTGCAAGGAGGCAGAAGAAGAAGGAGACAGAAAAAGAGGTGTGACGACAACATTCGAGAATGGACTGGTTTGACACTGAGGGAAACCATGAGGGTTGCTGAGGACAGTCTATATATATATATATATATATATATATATATATATACTACGTTTAGTCTAATGAAAGGAGTGTGTGCTTGTGGCTGTCTGACGCTCAGTATAAAGGTGTATGTTCTATCTCTGTTTACTCTACTCTTTCATCCACCACCGCACACATGCTTACAAACAAGGACAAAGTCTACACAGCTATCTCTCTTTGCCCTTCTGTTTCACTATTTCTCATTCAATCATTCGCATATACATTAAATTATACAGTTCTTTTCATATAACAAATTCACGTAGATAATAAATAAGTGGCGTATAGGCTATAAACGAATTCGGCGCTGACACAGTCAATTGCTATCACAGAGGTCGTTGTCTCTCTCTCGAGACATCACTTGACTCTACTCTTCACACTAGTATCGACACAGTCAATGATAACACACACGACTTGACTTGACTTGATGAAATAGTGATTTGAATAGTATATATTACACAGAATTTAGAATATTCCTAGGGAATTATGGGGGAAATCTGGACTTGCAACTCTGCACAGGTGTCAGCACGTTCTGACTCTGGTGCAGAGAGGAGAGAGAGGCGTTGATGGTGTCCACAACCGGTCATGTAGACGATGCTATAGGGACAGCTCCATCAGCCACATATCAGGGGGTTTTGGCTCCGAGCCAAAATATTACAATCCGCAGCTCACCTTCAATTTATAACATATTACTGCACATTCATTCATCATTAGATATATACAAAGTATACAACTGAATTACAGTCCTATTTCAGCCCAATATCTTCACACATGAATGAATACAACATGGCATCATAGTTATAAACTGTATCACATATAATAATTACATGATCAAATAAGTTTTGACACGAGTTATCGTACTTCCTTCAAACATGGGTTCTTCTGCACTTCAATCATAATAAGTCATAAAAAGCAATACTTTCCCTTTTCGTATGAATAGCTTTACATCTCATTATAAATACCAATACCAATAGAAATAATAATAAATAATAATAATAATCATAATAATTAATAATAATAATAAAATAATAATCATAATAATAATAATAATAATAATAATAAATAATAACCCGTATTCTATATACAGCTATAGTATTCCCTAGAAGAATCCCGTTTTCTCAGAGCACCAACGAACACGTCCGCTCAACACAACTGGTATACCTTCTCTGAACTAACAACAGCTCACAAAACTATATTGTCATGTCGACCGTAAACTTCCGGCATAACACAGTGACATCATAACGTCTTCCTACACAAACGTGTATGAAATGCGTTCGTTACAGTGGCGAACACGACCGATCGACGCCATGATGAATCCCATACGGACCCACTGTTGTTTAGCCTATATGTATTTTTGCAGACCAGTGGCTGTACCAGAGAATGTGTATAATATTAATTATTTCTCTATGTGTATAGTTAGCCATGATTTATATTTATATATGTTTAGGAAATTAAAGTGGAGATTCCAGTGGACCACTGACTTAGCAGAATGTTTGTCGCTTATATATAGAGATGTGAAGCTAATCACTGAGGGCTACTTCAGCCTTCAGTGAGACGCTCTGCGCACAGTGTACATGGTGGTGCAGAATTTCGTCTCATGTGTTACAGACGAGCAGGAATCTTATCGTGAGCCTGACCAGGCGAAAGACAAGGAAAAGTCTTCACTGAAAGTCAGCCTGCAGAGGCTGCTCAAGCAATGCGCGATGAGAGCCCACCAATCTAGCAACAAGGAGAAGAATCCACAACAACATAGCTCATCAAGGAAGCAGCAACAACACAGCTCTTTTAACATTGAGTTAAGTGCAACGTACTCAGTGCACCAAACCTGTTATCTAAGGACCACAGTAGTCCACTCTTCCAGAACTGTGACCCTTAGGGCAGAATGTATCCAGTGCCGGATGATGATAAAGTAGCTGCATAGAACTATCAAGAAGCAAACCATTCGAATTGACATTTGAACTTTTAAGTTAGTATCGTACTTAGCAGATCATGTATAGAGTAGAGGAAATAAATGTGTGATATTTACTGTTAACAAGTGGCTGGACTACCTATATGTACCAGTACGTGTGAAAGCTAGTGTGACAGTGATCTTTTACCATTTTTCTTTCTATCTCTGTACCCCAGCCTAAACACAGACCGAGCTAAACTTATAAATGTATTAAGTAGAGTCACAGGGAGATTTACTAGCGATCCCCATCGACTAAAGACGAGTGGGTAATAGCATTCCATTGTGCAGAGCCCAGCAACAATAGACCCACCGTCACAGCGTCAAGAGACAGAAGGAATGAAAACACGGTAAAATCTTAAGTCACCGTCCTGTGTACGGTTCTAGGCAGATACTGAAAGTAATACGAGTATCCAGACCTCTGTCATAAGTACCCATCCGTCGGCAAACTTGTTTTTTCCAAACTAGTTCCAGTCATTCGCCGAAAAAGGCAATTACCGAAGTCGAACGAAGCTCTCCGATGTGTTACGAAATGATGCTTGCATGACTATATGACTAGTCAAACAGACTAGTTAAACATTAAAAACGGTCGCTGTTGCTTCTAATTCTGTTCGATTTAAACAGACTAGCATTTCGCAATGATGTACTTTGTTAAGATGAGTATAATTATTATCGACCATATTTAATAGTTGCATCCCTTGTTTTGCTTTTGTTAGTTTTCAGCAGTAGGCTAATAATAGCATTCCCCATTTCCTGCCGCGAATCAAATAGGCACATAGGCCTCATCTACATTATATATTATAAGTCAGTCAGTCTCCACGCAGCGAAGAAGCGTCATTAGCTAAATATAATTATTAGGCCTGCAAAATCGGATAGTTTCGCTCGACTGGGATAGCTTCGTTCGACTTCGGTGATGGCCTTTTTCGGTGGATGACTGGAACTAGTTTGGAAAAAACAAGTTCGCCATCCGTCGCCATCTTGGTTCTCTCTCTCACTGGATGAAGATAGGCCTAAATAAAAGCGAGGCTCTATGTAATGTGCGTTGCAGTGTTTTTATCTGGCTGAGTAGGCGGTGTCAGGTAAGGCCTACATTCGGTTCACAGTCATGATAGGCGCCTAAGGTGAAAATTATTTACTTTGATAAGTGTCATAAATAAATAAATAAATAAAACCTCAGAAGTAGCGGTGTTTTCCTAGGTGCATTGTTTAAACCTATTACCTTCTTTGTGCAAGTCTTGTTGGAAGTAAATCCCATGACCCCAGTCAGGGTTAGTTTGTAATAATAGGTCATAGGTCTAAACCATGCTGCTAGGAAATAATCCATTTACTGTACAGCGTCAGTGCGCTAAGCAGGTCTTAGATGTGGTAAGGGCGCTATATCAGAACAACATTACGTTTTAAAAGGGCCCAAATCGAAGGTTGGTTAACTTGTGGCCAAAATGGGTTTATCCCAACATTGGCTTTGTTATTACATTAAACAATGATAAAGTGGACTTTGTTATTACATTAAACAATGATAAAGTGGACTTTGTTATTACATTAAACAATGATAAAGTGGACTTTGCTATTATTTTAAACAATGATAAAATGGACTTTGTTATTACATTAAACAATGATAAAGTGGACTTTGTTATTACATTAAGTAATGATACAGTGGGCATTGTTATTACATTAAACAATGATACAGTGGACTTTGTTATTACATTAAACAATGATACAGTGGACTTTGTTATTACATTGAACAATGATACAGTGGACTTTGTTATTACATTAAGTAATGATAAAGAGGGCATTGTTATTACATTAAACAATGATAGAGTGGGCATTGTTATTACATTAAACAATGATACAGTGGACATTGTTATTACATTAAACAATTATGCAGTGAGCATTGTTATTACATTAAACAATGATACAGTGGGCATTGTTATTACATTAAACAATGATAAAGTGGGCATTGTTATTACATTAAACAATGATACAGTGGGCATTGTCATTACATTAAACAATGATACAGTGGGCATTGTTATTACATTAAACAATGATACCGTGGACTTTGGTTGCTCAAACCACCCTCAAATTTTCCATTTCTGTTTAAAAGGGAGAGATTTGATGATAATGATAATGATGATGATGATCATGATGATGGTGATGATGTCCATCCATTGTCAAATGCTCACTGCAGGGGCCGATACAGGATCTAGCTCAAGATCACGCAGTGATGGTATTGGTGTACCGTTAAATAGGGGAAATCAATATCACAATTCCTGTCAGAACAAAAATGGAAAATTGGAACCTTAGCAGTTGGTCTGGGCTATGAAAGTCCACTTGATCATTGTGTAATGTCATAACGATGCGAATCTTAGAGTAAACCCGTGTTCACAAAAGTAAACAAAGCCTTCGATTTGGGGCCCTTTAGCTTAAAACGTAATGTTGTTGTGATATAGCCCCCTTACCATATCTAAGACCTGCTTAGTGCACTGGCACAGTAAGGTAAATGGGTTATCTCGTAGCAGCATGATTTACCACATCTAAGACCTGCTCAGTGCACTGGCACAGTAAGGTAAATGGGTTATCTCGTAGCAGCATGATTTACCACATCTAAGACCTGCTCAGTCCACTGGCACAGTAAGGTAAATGGGTTATCTCGTAGCAGCATGGTTTACCACATCTAAGACCTGCTCAATGCACTGGCACAGTAAGGTAAATGGCTTATCTCGTAGCAGCAAGGTTTACCACATCTAAGACCTGCTCAGTGCACTGGCACAGTATGGTAAATGGCTTATCTCGTAGCAGCATGATTTACCACATCTAAGACCTGCTCAGTGCACTGGCACAGTAAGGTAAATGGCTTATCTCGTAGCAGCAAGGTTTACCACATCTAAGACCTGCTCAGTGCACTGGCACAGTAAGGTAAATGGGTTATCTCGTAGCAGCATGATTTACCACATCTAAGACCTGCTCAGTGCACTGGCACAGTAAGGTAAATGGCTTATCTCGTAGCAGCATGATTTACCACATTTAAGACCTGCTCAGTGCACTGGCACAGTAAGGTAAATGGCTTATCTCGTAGCAGCATGATTTACCACATCTAAGACCTGCTCAGTGCACTGGCACAGTAAGGTAAATGGCTTATCTCGTAGCAGCATGATTTACCACATCTAAGACCTGCTTAGTACACTGGCACAGTAAGGTACATGGCTTATCTCGTAGCAGCATGGTTTAGACATATGACCTATTACAAACTAAATTGGGTCTTGGGATTTACTGCCCACAAGACTTGAGCAAGGTGGGTAATAGGTTTGAAACCATGCTCATAGGAAATCACCACTGCCTCTGAAGTTTTATTTATTTATTAATTTAATTATTTATTTATTTATTTATTACTCTTTTCAAAATTACATTTGTAATTGTTATCTCAAGGCCCAATACGAAAGGGAACCGAAAGGAGGCCTTAACCTCGACACCGTTCACTCCATCGATCAATCTACCTCAGCGCGTGTCAGAGAGAAAACCAAGATGGCGACAGGTGGGTACGACGGAGGTCTGGACAATCGGGTTACTTGCAGTATCTGCCTAGAACCGTACAGAGGACGACATCCTAAGATTTTACCCTGTTTCCATTCCTTCTGTCTCCCGTGTTTGACGCAGCTTGCGGACAAGGAGGCCTCTCAGGTAAGTGAACAACAGGATTCGGGGTTTAAACGTGTGGTAGGCTCTAAGACACTTGCCACTATCCGGAGGAATCATACCGGCTCTGACTGGATGCTATTTATAGGCCCCAAGCTCATTTGCATGTTGAATCGAGGCCGGCACTTAGGTCTACATTGATCAATCTTCACCGATGTCTTGCGCAAATGCGCTTTTTAAAAATCTTGTAATTTGTATGTTTTTAATTTGTATTTCTGTCAGCTGCATTTAGTTTCTTCACACACATACACACACGCACAAACACACACACTTTCCCGAACGTGCTTGGTTTTATTGATTTAGGTTCGTCAGGAAAGAAAAACCATGCGAGCAGCGACATGATTGCATTAAGATTTGCTATTAGTTTATTTTAGCATTTGAGGGGAGTTGCCGAGTATTGCCGAAACTGTACTATTTTGAATGCAAACCTAGCTTGCTGATGATTATTATTTACCTTGTTTTCTGTAATTGGCGCGCGATTCTCTCTCTCTCTCTCTCTCTCTCTCTCTCTCTCTCTCTCTCTCTCTCTCTCTCTCTCTCTCTCTCTCTCACTCTCTCTCACTCACTCACTCACTCACTCTCTCTCTGTCTGTCTGTCTCTCTCTCTCTCTCTCTCTCTCTCTCTCTGTTTAACCTTTGGTAGGAGAGTATAAATTTACTGAGGTCCAGTTGGAGCACTACGCATTAATAAGATATTGCAGAGACAATAAAAAAATATTGACCATAATGTCAAAGTGATGTCAGTGTTCGTTACATGAAAACTTTCAGTAAAACAGAGAGAGAGGGAGAGAGAGGGAGAGGGGAGAGAGAGAGAGAGAGAGAGAGAGAGAGAGAGAGAGAGAGAGAGAGAGAGAGAAAGAGAGAGAGAATAATGCAAAATATACAATTCCTTAAAAGCATTTAATATTCGGTTTGTTCAGAAAAATTAATGAGCGAAAAATAATGCAGAGTGTACATTTATTTTAATTTATTTTTATTATAAGGTTTGATCAAGGTTTTCAGGCTCTGAGCTGAGAATGCTTTTTAGTTTATTAAACAAACAAAAAAAAAACAAAAAAAGGGAGGGGGGAGAGGGTTAACAATAATTACATTTAACGGCACAACCCACTTCATTGAACATATCATAAGACATAAGAGATTTATTCGTCCAAGAGTACACATTGGAAAAATTGCATCCAGACGTGCAAAACAACAATAACAATAAGATGCCGACAATGATAATGACGATACACAAACGAGTGTATGACGACAGCAAAGATGATGATGATGACGACGACGAGAATGATGATGATGATGATGATGATGATGATGATGATGATGATGATGATGATGATGATGAGAGATTATGATGACGACGACGAGTGATGATGATGATGATTATGATGACGTGATGATAATGAACGACGTCACACATTCGGTTTATTTTAGAGGTCAGTTTAGCGAATTCACTCACAAGTCATGCAGTGACAAAAGACATATAATAATAATAGTATTGGATACAGTCAATCCACATATAAAAATAATAGTATTTGATGCCATAAATTACACATTTCAAAGTAAATTCCATTTCCAACCCCGTCTTCTAATAGCGATCTCCCTGCCTTTACATCAGATGTTTCAGTTATAAATGTGTGTTAATTGTGTACATGAGAGTGTCTGTAGCATGTGAGAGTGTATGTTTGGAGCCTGATAGGGGATTTAGCGGAAAAACGCCTATGTAGCGTCCAGCATTGTTGTTGTTATTAATAATAATAATAATAATAATAATAATAATAATAATAATAATAATGATAATAATAATAATAATAATAATAATAGACCAAAATCAAAAAGGGGGAATGGGAAGTCATATAATTAAAGCATACTTTTTTCTCATTTAAAAAATGGTCGGTAAAAAAATAAAGGTCAAGGAAATTATTAAAGGGCCATAACAGGCTCTTTTTAAGGTCATATAAAGCAGTTGGGGTTGATTTAAATATACAGGTAAGCACCTAAAAATGCAAAATCCAAACAGTAAATCACAGGTTTTGTGTTCCATCAGTCTAATTTTACACAAAATGCATGCTAAAAAAGAAGCCAAATTCGTCTGCTACGCGAGACTTCAAAATCCCCGTGGCGGCAAGCCCATGGCTGTGACGTCACTGCCAGATATCGGAAGCGAAAGTACTACTAAGTAGCGACGTTCAGTCTGCGTCTTTGCTACAGCCGTGGATGCGCGCGTACCCCCGACATCATGCCAAGAGAGTGTGCTGCTGCCGAATGTTCAATAACCCAGTTTGAATCACATAATTACCATTCACAGGTCACAGCACACATAGTGTAGGAATAGCTTTCCAATCTCCTCCCAACTCACCACTGTTATGACTGTAGTGTTAGTTATTCATTGTTTAAAGGGTCCAGCAGATTGCAAAGAGCTGAATCAGGACCACCAAATCAGGACCAAAACTTGGTTGAAAGAGGACTCAACCCTAATCCATATAAAAGATCTGCTGAAATAAACCTCAGGCTAAAGGTAACACTGAAGGCACTCCACCAGGCGGCCACTTTACAATTAAAGCATCCTATGCAGGGGATGCTGAGGCTGTACTCTAATTTATCGAAACCCACATTTACAAAAACAAAATAGAATATAAATATCACTATAAAATATTAACTAAACACATACATATAAAATGCCTACATTGCTAACTAATAATACCATAGGAAGCTCTGGTGATCAATCAATTTAATGTCTGTTCACACATATTTTAGGTGATATTAGACATTGAAAATGTAACTTTTAAAACACTTCAACTATTTAAAAAAACCAAAATAATCTATAAAAGTCTACCAACAGGAGATTTAGCAATAACTCACAATGTCTGTAATATTTGGATGATATAGAACCATGTCTACAGAATGTCCATAGTCAGTTATGCTACGTCCATTTACTTTAAATACATAAATAATAATAATATAATAATAATAATAATAATAATAATAATAATAATAATAATAATAATAATAATACCTACATCTCTTAAAACTGAGCATTCAAAGAGAAGGTGATGTACTGATAGACATGTATTACATATACATTTAACATCTACTGAGTATTTAGTGCTCCATGCATTCATTCTTAATTTATATATTAATTTAGAAAGTGATCTTGAACAATTCAGTATAGATATATTTTTAATATTATTATCATGATACACTGCCTTTTCTAGTAAGAAAACATTTCATGATTACACATATTCAAATTTGTTATAATTATAGAATCTGATGACCTTTGTGCTCCCTCCTTAGCTAATCTGTCACATACCTCATTCCAATGAATTCAGCAATGTGTTGGAACCTAACAGAAATCAATGTTTATTCCTCTAGAAATCACACAGTGTATCATGTGTTTTATTTCATAGATAAGCTCCCGTCTATCTTCACAGTTCTACTGTTTTAATGCATGCAGAACCGCTTTTGAATCAACTAATATACCAAATAATTCTAAAGGTGACGTCATGATGAAATTTAAAGCCATAAAATAGCATAAAGCTCAGCTGTAAATATAAAAAATCCCTTTCCTAAATAATATGACCTTCTGATATTTATTTCAGGAATAATATATGCTGATCCACTATCCAAAGAATCTAAAACTGATCCATCAGTAAAAATATGCATATGGTTTTTGTAATTACTTTTAATATGCTTTTTTACCTCAGTAACTAATATATTAGGATTATCCTCTTTTTTAGTTTGGCTATAGTCAATATCAATATGTGCACATGTATGAAGCTCTGGTGACCATTTGGCAGAAAGCATCCAATATCCCCAAACTGACCCAACAGACCCCATACCCAAATGAGGAGTTGTGAGAGAGTTTTCAAGAAAAAAGGTAGGTGACTGGTCTAGCGAAGAGAATACATGTAGTACATTGATAGAACAGAGTAGGAATGAGAAAGAACAAAGAAGAAAGACAGTGACAGTGGAAATTTAAAACACTAAATTTCCAGAAAGGGGGGATACTATTTATACAGAAACCCTCTGCACCCCCACAGAGGAGGAGGGGGTTGGAGGAGGAGGAAACACCGACACCATGCCCTGAAATTGAGAAGTCAATAAAATTCTACCTTGTAATACACAACCCATTCATTTTGGCACAGGCATTTCTCTCGTGAAATTTGTTTTTATTATTATTATTTTTATTTTTTAGTAATCACACTTGATTCACAAGTGAAAATTCCGTGTCTCTCCATCATTCATGTATACAGAATGATACACGGTAATAGTATTGTTAAAACTGAACTTCACAAACACAGGTGTACTAAATTACGATTCTCACATGAACTTTTCATCAATATATACACTAGCGAGCAAGAACAACAAAGCATCACCGGCGAAGGAGCTCTGTACTACTGTAGACTTGTAGCAGACGACAGATTTGCCGCGTACGGGTGCATGCTTTTTATCTTCTATCATTTTCTTCAGCAGGTATGTGATCGTCAGCTTCGCCAAATGTAGGCTCTCGTCGCTGCTGGCACTTTCTAATCCTCAGAGGATTCCATTAAAGATTCTGGCGGCTCAAGGTTGAGCTGCTGAAGTTTCTTCTGACATGCTATTATGGGTCTGTATGTGACGTCATCGGAATGTTTACCCACAATTCATCACTTCCTAAGTCTCGCAAACGTTCGAGATAAAAATGTCAGCCTGATCGAAGGCGAAAACGCTTCGCTTCAGCAACAAAATTCGCCCGATTATGGCCCAAAACGATTCCGATATAAACTGAACACTGTGAGGGAAGGTGAGAAAACAATTTCCTACAACATGCACATGTCTGGTTAACCTAAGTCACGCCAGAACGCAAATGAACGCGTTTTTGACACCAAAATAAGCCTGATATGGCCCTTTAAATCAAGTTTATTATACTACAATGAAACTGCGACAGTGCATTATGTGCATGTGGCAGCTGACAGTACAGTATTGAATTACATCTGATTGCCGACAAGAAAACTAACACACAAACAGAGGGTGTAATCTATGCATTCCACGATTTATAAATGGGGTGTACAAATCTATGAGAATTCGCCCTACAATTCGCCACGACGGGAATTCTAAATCCAGATAAAATACTATCTACTTGCTCGAAGAAATTGGTCAATTATCAAGTTCCAGTAGGCTAACTACTTGCATAAAGTAATGAATGTTGTATCTTCTAGATTATTTAGAAAAGAAAATAGTGTTTTATTTATGAGCACTTATCTCTCCTTTCCGCTCTGTAGAAAGCAAACTTTCTTTCATGAAAGGTAAAAATCAATACTCGGCAAAGATTCAGCAATGTAGGCCTAAGTGCCCGATATTCGACATGCAAATTGGCATGGGGCTATAAATAGCAGCCAATCAGAGCCGGTATTCTAAGAATGAGGTGACCCGTCACTAGACTTGTGTTAGGGACGACTCATTTTGTTTCCTTGAAATCCTTTACTATTTAGGCTTCTGTTCGAATTAACTATAGAGTGGACCTATAACATCTTTAATAAATTTCATCATTTAAATCAATCTCTGCCTGTCAACGATTTGTTTACAATTTTGACTCTCTCCCGTAAAATAGGTAAGCCTAAGTGTGAGAGTGCTGTCCCCCTCTTTACCGAATGGCCTTGAAGCCATTCTTTTTCATAGGCCTAACAGAGTACTTCGCCTTGTGGAATGCCTCTGCAACCAGTAAAGATTTACTTCCTTCATAGTTCTATCACTGTATATACAAGCACACACACAAATTTCAAACTATTATTTATTAATTAATTTATTTATTACAGGCCAATTTAATATAGCGCCTATTTCTAACACAGCAGTTTTATGCACGATTAAGGCTATGCCTATGGGAATGTAGACCCATTTCTGTTTAATATGATATAGACCAGCTATTGCATACAGAAATGAAATTTGCTTTCTTGTATTTCTATGTAATGCTTTAAAATAGTCGAGAATCAGAATAGTCCAAACGTCGGTCGGTTTGTCTGTTGGTCGGTCCGTTGCTCGCCATAACTCAAGAACCACTGAACACATTGTTAACAAATTAATTACCTAGGTTAGTGGCCAGCCTCTCGTGCTATCATATTTCCTCTACCTCAGAGGTCAAGGTCGTGGGTCCTCATCTTCTTGTTTTTAACTAAGGGTGGTGGAAACCTCTACAGTTGAATTATTTGTGTGCAGTCTGTATCCAGTGCAGGAGTCACCGATGTCACAAGTGCAGGAGATGGTAATTCACCAGTCACCATCACCTGTCCCACCTGTAGAACCCTCATCCCTCTTCCTCCTGCAGGTGTCGGCGCTCTACATGTAAGTGTGTGTGTGTGTGTGTGTGTGTGTGTGTGGATGTGTGTGTGTGCGTACTTGTTTACACGGTGTTATTTGGACAAAGCAGTGAACAGCTTTATAACTTGTTTTGACAGACCGACTTGTTTTGACGTCAAACCAATGATCCGTTAGAGTTAGGGCTGTTGTATGGCAAGGGTAGGGCCAGGGTTAGGGTTAGCATTAGAACACTTAAAAGTACTTAAAAAGGGGGACGTAATATGATCCATTGTCAGCACAACGTATGTGGCGTTTCAGGAAAGTCATAATAACACTGTGAAAACAAGTATGTGTGGGTGTGTGTGTGCGTGTGTGTGTGTGTGTGTGTGTGTGTGTGTGTTCCAGCAGAATGCCTTGATTCTTTTTGTTTTCATTATTTTCTTTAAATCGGCGATGTCTCATTGTATTTATAATATGCACCAGAGAACATTAATACATTTGCCAAATGTGTGTGTGTACATGTAAGTGTGTGTAGGTGTGTGTGTGTGGGTGGGTGGTTGTGATGGTAATCAATAAATGTTGTGAAGTGGTATGTATGGTGTCATCTATGTATGTCTATGTGCGATGAATGAAGTCAAAGTCGAAATCTTTAATAGGATAATAACATTAAGTCCAATGGACCTGTGCTAGTCCCTAATGAAGAATTCAGAACAAACAAAATAACGAACATAAAATATATGGGAAACTACCACATACCTTAACTATGGTAAGAAATGACTAAGAACACATACCTTAACTATGGTAAGAAATGACTAAGAACACATACCTTAACTATGGTAAGAAATGACTAAGAACACGTACCTTAACTATGGTAAGAAATGACTAAGAACACATACCTTAACTATGGTAAGAAATGACTAAGAACACATACCTTAACATACCTTAACTATGGTAAGAAATGACTAAGAACACATACCTTAACTATGGTAAGAAATGACTAAGAACACAAACCTTAACTATGGTAAGAAATGACTAAGAACACATACCTTAACTATGGTAAGAAATGACTAAGAACACATACCTTACCTATGGTAGGAAATGACTAAGAACACATACCTTAACTATGGTAAGAAATGACTAAGAACACATACCTTAACTATGGTAAGAAATGACAAAGAACACATACCTTAACTATGGTAAGAAATGACTAAGAACACATACCTTAACTATGGTAAGAAATGACTAAGAACACATACCTTAACTATGGTAAGAAATGACTAAGAACACGTACCTTAACTATGGTCAGAAATGACTAAGAACACATACCTTAACTATGGTAGGAAATGACTAAGAACACATACCTTAACTATGGTAAGAAATGACTAAGAACACATACCTTAACTATGGTAAGAAATGACTAAGAACACATACCTTAACTATGGTAAGAAATGACTAAGAACACATACCTTAACTATGGTAAGAAATGACTAAGAACACATACCTTAACTATGGTAAGAAATGACTAAGAACACATACCTTAACTATGGTAAGAAATGACTAAGAACACATACCTTAACTATGGTAAGAAATGACTAAGAACACATACCTTAACTATGGTAAGAAATGACTAAGAACACATACCTTAACTATGGTAAGAAATGACTAAGAACACATACCTTAACTATGGTAAGAAATGACTAAGAACACACACCTTAACTATGGTAAGAAATGGCTAAGAACACATACCTTAACTATGGTAAGAAATGACTAAGAAGATGAATGCACCTAACTACACATACTCCCACAATTCCCATCCCCCATCACGCCTACTCCGACACACCACCTCTCTTCCCCTTTGTCCTCGCACGCATACACACCCTGCAATTACACACCTTCTTAAAAGCGTAAAATTGTCGGACAGGTAGGTAAGAATATTTTTTCTTGAAAACTCTTCCGGGACAAAACACCTCATTTGTGTGTGAGATCTGTTGGATCAGCTTTCTGCCAAATGGTCACTAGATCTTCCTATGATATTATTATTTAGCAATGTAGGCATTATATATATATATATATATATATATATATATATATAGAGAGAGAGAGAGAGAGAGAGAGAGAGAGAGAGAGAGAGAGAGAGAGAGAGAGAGAGAGAGATGTGTGTGTGTGTGTTTTGCTAATATTTTATAATAATGTTTGTATTCTATTTTGTTTTTGTAAACGGGGATTCCATAAATTAGAGTATAGACTCAGCGTCCCCTGCGTGGGATGCCTTTATTATAAAGTGACCGGCTGGTGGAGTGCCTTCAGTGTTACCACTGGGGTTGTTTCAACGGATCTTTTATGCGGATCAAGGGTGAGTCCTCTTTCACCCAAGTTGTGATCTTGATTTTGTGGTCCTGATTCGGCTCTTTGCAGTCCGCTGGACCCTGTAAGCAATGAATAACTAACTAACTAACCTCGTCTGCCATATTACCAATGGCGGAGGTAGGCGTTACACTTCAATGTTCATTCATTTGTGACAGACGGACTAGTTTTACCCTGCTTACTTTACTATTTAGCCTTGTTTAGTCCATGTAATCTTAGAGTGTTAATGTTAGGCTGCAGCAGACGATGGAAGTAATCAGGCGTAGCAATGGTATACCTGAGGTACACACACTGCGAGCTTGACGCAAACAGTGTAGTGACGTCAGCACTGTGTGTGTTGAATCAGCAGGCAATGATATCATCGTAGCTACGTTAGGCGAGTCGATTACCAGCAAATGAGAACACAGTTTATAATGGACTCAACCAGGTCTGGCTGATTCAAATAGAGAGAGAGAACGGCAGTCGAGTTTGAACCGAGGAGCAGTAATCAGCTACACAGTTAGCAGTAAGATCTCTCCTGAATAGATCAGGAAGCAGGACTTGAGAATCTTAGAATTCTATCAAGTAGCCACGTGCCTGACTTTGTCAAACAGGTAAATGAACATACTTCTGTTTCATCGTGATATATTTATATTATTGTTGAAATTATGTTTGTGGAATTTGCTATGCATAGATTTGAATTGTTCGTCCAACGTTGCATGACCACGTGGCGAAACACGACCGGTTGCGCCGCCATGTTGTATACCTGACGGAACCACTGTTGTTGAACCTATATGTATGTTTGCAGACCAGTGGCTGTACCAGTGAATGTTTATAATATTATTAATTCTGTATGTGTATAGTTAGCCACGATTTATATTTATGTATGTATAGGAAAGTAGAGTTGAGATTCCAGTGGACCACGGACGTAGCAGAATTTTCGTCGCTTATGTATAGAGATGTGGAGCTATCACTGAGGGCTACTTTGGCTTTCAGTGAGACGCTCTGCACAGACCTATTATTCAAGGTTGTGCAGAATTTCGTCTCTTGTGTTACAGACGAACAGGCGAGATATAACGTGCGCCCAACTCCACAGAAAACACGAGTTGGCTGTTTAGCCTCTACAGCACAGGACTGAGAGAGCTCCCCTGGAAAATACTCTCCAAGACAACACAGATTGTCAAGGAACCAAACAACATGATGACCCAGCGTGTACCAGAAGCTACCTAAACAAAGGGCTTCAAACCCGCTACTCACAAGCTAAGTGCCCAGGAATCAGTGCACTTAAACTGGTAGCAAAAGGACCACAGTAGTCCACTCTTCAGAAAACTGTAAAACGGACCACAGTAGTCCAATCCTCATGAACTCTAGTAGCCAGTGCCCTATGAAGACATAACAGCTGCCTAGACTATCAGCGATCGAATTATTTGCATTGACTCTTGACTTTTTAAGGTAGATTAGTACATCGAAGATCTTGTATAGAGTAGGAGAAATAAATGTGAGTTTAACTGTTATCAAGTGGCTGGACTACATATGATTCATAGCCGTGTGAAAGCTAGTGTGACAGTGATCTTTTACCATTTTTCTATCTATCTCTGTATCCCAGCCTTAACACAGACCGAGCGAAACAAATAAATTTATTAAAGTAATTCACTGGGTGACTAACTAGCGGTTCCCATCGAATAAAGCGTGAGGGTTACAGCATTCCATTGTGCAAAGCCCAGCAACCCATAAACCCCACGTGACATCATTCATAATGTACATGTATAGGCTACTGTACTTTACTTGAGCTCATTTGACCCAATGGCAGGATTCTTTATCGTGCCCCAGTGGCGGCTCTTTGGATAGAAGATGGGAGGGTGAGCACAACTGTCAATTATACCAAATCAAAATATGACTTGTAGTTTATATTCAGCAAACTAACTTCAGAGAGCGATATTTTCAACTCAGCAAAATGGCGCCTCGGGGATTGGTTTATATCCTAGAGTCTGTATCACCAGCGCCTTGAGCAGCTCTTGAGCTTGAAAACAGCTATATAAGAACAATTAAATAAATGAGTAAGAGCTGACAAAACACCCTTACACAGTCAAAACTTACTGTTGTCCACAGACTGTGCGACGCAAGATCTGACACACACAGTCTTAAGGTTAACCTAATATAATTTAGTGCTGTTATTCACAGTGTTTTCAATCACTGGAAGTGGTTATTTAAAAAAAAAGTCATGTCATAAATATTTTATCGCGTCAGTAAATATTACAGGTATAGGAGACAATCAATAATACAATCAATGAATCAATAATTAAACGATAAATAAATCATGGTTTTTAGACTCTAAAACAAGTTTAATTTGCGGTAAAGACCCAACCTTGTGGTTAACCTGTCATTGCAACCAGTACTCTGTATGCAGTCGCATGCGCAGCCACGACTGACGAAACGGGTGTGCAGTAATTAACCCAGAGTGGAGGTACGTGACGTCACGGACCTTGGTTTGTCAGGTATTCACTCGATTATGAGAACAAAGTTTTTCTCTCTCCTTTTGGTCTTTATCCAGCTGGTGGTGGTAGGTTCTATGGCTCCTGGTGCAGACTGTTTGGTTGTATTGCAGTGGAACTGTCGTTCCATTCCTTCATTCACAGATTCTCTCCCGTCCCTTGATCCGCTTCTTTCACAGACGCATATTCTTTGCCTACAATCCTTAAATTGTAGATACGATCGTTTGCCTGCCATAGCTGGTTTTCACTTTCCTCCATCGTTTACCACCGATGAGAACGACAAAATCTATGTGGCCACCTATGTGAGAGTGGGTGTGGCGGCCGTTGACTTAAGCCCGGTGGACGAGGGGGAGGGTGGTGGATTTACCTCCACGATTCACGTTACTCTCGGAGCAGGGTCTCAACCTAATGCACTTAAGATACTTAATAACTATAACCCTGTTGGTTGTCGGGATTTTGCTTGGCTGGGGGATGTTGTCGGCAGCGATCCCTGGCTTGTTGTGGGAGATTTTAATGCTCAGGACGGGCTGTGGGATAATGGGTGTTCGACACTCTCTGGTGTTATTCATGATGCTTTGGACAGCGCCTCGCTTGAGGTTCTGAATGATGGTTCCGCAACGCGCATCCCGGAGGTGGCTTCTCACTCGGCCACTGCTATCGACCTCTCCCTGGCCTCCACAGAGGTAGCTGCGGTGGCCACCTGGTCTATCACTAGCGACCCTTTCTTCTCAGACCATATTCCTATCACTATTTCCATTCAGTCTGCTCCAGCGGTTGTGGCACCGCCTAAAGCTATCCCCAACCTTAAGAATTTAAACTGGGATATTTATTCCTGCCTGCTGTCTGACTATTCCCTACCCAGCTCTGCCTCGGTGGATGACATGGAGTCACACATCCGGGCGCGCATGTTGAGTACGGTGGCTTCCTTGGCTCCGGCTGGTCGCCCGGTGGGTGCACAGCCCAAGCCTTGGTGGACGCCAGAATGTAAGGAAGCTGTGCCAATGAAAAAACTTAAGTACACCCAGTACCGCCGCTGTAATACGGCCGAGACACATGCCGCTATGAAAAGCGCAAGACTTGACGCTAAAAAGGTAATTGCCCAGGCTAAACGTACGTTCTGGTTAACACAGTTTGCCGGGAAACTCTCTACTTCTCAGTTATGGTCCAATGTTAAAAAAGTCCGTGGTCGATATCGCCCTATGCCTTTTGACCTGAAGGATGACCATGGTACCTATACCGTTGAGCAGGACAAGGCGAATGCCTTCCTTAGACACTTTGCACTAACTGAGGCGCAGTTGCCGCAGACGGAGCGGGATCGGCTGGCTGCTGTTGATCCGCTGCCTGTTCCTCCTGTTGCCCTGCTGCCCCTTGAAGATAGGATTAATATTACCCTGTTGGAATTGGCGCGTGCGCTCCGCGGCTGTAACTGTGGTAAGGGTCCGGGCCCAGACGGTGTCCATTACTTGATGGTGAAGAAAGCTCCCCCATCCTTTAAAAAAAAAAGAAATAGTTAAAATTGTCAATACCTGCCTAGCGACGGGCACCGTTCCGGTGTCTTGGCGCAAGGCGACTGTTGCTTCCATTCTAAAATCTAATGAGCCAAAAAAACTTGTTTCTAGTTATCGCCTTATAGCGCAAACTTCACATTTATGCAAAATTTATGAGCGTATTCTTAAAGCCCGCTTGGAACATTTTTGCTCTTAACGGGGGGTTTTGCCTTTGTCCCAAGCCGATTTCAGGCGTGGTCGGTCTGTAACCGATCACGTCGTGAAACTTAATAAACATATTAGGCGGGCCCAGGGCCGGAGGCGGACCGTGCTTGCATGCTTCTTTGATGTGGCAAAAGCCTTTGATTCTGTTTGGCATGATGGTTTGATTCGGCTTTTTCTGTCACTGGGTCTGCGGGGGGAGCTGGTTGCCTTTGTTTCTGCCTTTCTGAGAGAAAGGACCATTCAGGTTACATGGAACTGGTCTTTGTCAGGGGTGAGTGTTCTGACTATGGGGGTCCCGCAAGGTTCTGTTGTTGCTCCCCTGTTGTTTGCGATCGCGGTTTCTGGGGTTACGACCAACTGCGAGACGGGTAATACGGCAACTGTCTACGCTGACGACATTGCCTGTGGCGCACGACCAAGTATAGACGCATTGGACGACAGTACCCTTCTTTTGTTAGGGATTTTGAGCTTTTTCAAAAAGACATAGACAGTATTGTTGATGCGTTGTCGTCGGCCGGTCTCACCTTATCTCCCGGCAAAACAGTCTTTATTCCTTTTTCCCACAGGTGGGATTCTGCTTTCCCCGATCTGGTCGTCCGGGTGGCGGGTGCTTCCGTCTCCCCGGTGCGCCAGATTAGGTATCTTGGTGTTATCTTCTACCAGACAGGGAGTTTTGTCCAGCACATCGCTAGTTCTGTTGACATGCATTAAAATAAAGAAAATCAAATCTCATCTTCTCTACCTATAATGTTCGTGTATATACACAGGCGGCGGAAGCAGGGGGGGGGGGCAGGAGGGCCATGCCCCCCCCCCCCCCTAGAAAAATGTTGGAGGGGGCAGCCTTATATATTGCCCCCCTCAATAATGAGTAGTAGTGGTTTTTTTTGTGTTTTTTTTTTGCCAGCGCATCAAAGGATTTTTTTTCTTCTAATGGAATCAACCAATACAAGTGTTTATCATCATAATCATCATCATCACCCTCTGATCAGTGAGAGAAGTTCGTCCCTTCGTCATCATTTCCTGTCGACGCGTCATAATCGTTAGCCTTAGCGTAGATCAAAGTGACAGTTTTCGACATCGTGCACGTCACAGTCGCGTTTTGAAAACTTTCATTTGCTGTCAGTTTTTACAGTCTACCGTTTTCAATATCAGCAATTTTCTCGACTACAAGTGAAGAAGTCAGCAAAATGGCAAATGCTTTTACAACTGGTGTTATTGTTCCTCGTCAAGCATCCCGACAGACTCTCCGTGACAACCAACCTGCAACCACTCCAGAAGACTATTTCAAGATTAGCATTGCCATTCCTTTCTAATTCTTGGAACACCTGTCAACCGAATTGGACTCGAGGTTCAAAATGCTGGTCTAGCAGTTGATGGTCTCTGTCTGGTGCCAAGCACTTTAATAGAAATCAGGATGGTTTCATGCAGGTTCCAAAAGGGGTGATGCTGGCAATGTTGTGGGAGTCTGATCTACCAGACAACGCTATCCTTGATGCAGAATACCAACGGTGGGTTTGCAAATGGCGAAGTGCTGCTGAGAATGCGACAGCTATCATCCCATCCACGGCATCAGAAGCACTGAAACATTGTGACAAGGATTTTTATCCCAACCTGTTCATCATGCTAAAGAAACTTTGCCTGTCACTACTGCCGAGTGTGAGCGTTCAAACAGTCAGTTGCGCAACCTGAAAAACTACCTGCGCTCTACAATGGGGCAACAGAGACTCAATGGACTTGCTTTACTGAAAGTGCACAGGGATGTTGATATTGACTTCAAAGAGGCAGTGAACTGTTTTGCCAGAAGATACAATTCACAAATGGTAGTAATGCCGAGGAACCTAGAGCAGCAAGACTGAATTAAGTGAAAGATGTTCATAAACTACAAGGTAAAGCTTTATACCGTTAACGATCAACAAAAAGTAGTGAATAATAATAGTATACAAAACATCTCTGCTGATAAATAAATGTTTCTGTGTGTGTGTGTGTGTGTTGTTTTTTTAAGGGAGGGTCAGAGGATAATTTTTGTACCCCAGAGTTTGTCAGTTCAATTGTTAAAAAAGCTCAAAGTCCCAGACCATCACAGATGGCTTTTTCAAGGTTCAGATTGCACTAGATTGCACCATTTTGCATCCTTGAAAAAAAACATTTTCCGGGTGAGCATGCTTCCGGACCCCCCTAGAAGGCTCGGCGCTTCGCGCCTTCGCTGAATCTGTAACCCCCACTCCCAGTCCACCCCTCGACTTTTCCCAGGTCTGGCCCTGATGTCAGTGAATATAATGTATGTGTGCCCCCTCCCCCCTCCCCCAATCCTGAGCAGCTTCCGCCGCCTGTGATATAGCAGCTAGACGATCAAGAACGTCGATCTTCTCGTTAACTTTTGCATTCTAATAACATGACTGAACAATAATTTTCAGATAATGATTATAGGATAACAAACAGATTATCCTTACTCGTCTCTAAGCTGATTTACCCGATACATTGGATATAGGTGGTTGAAAAGTAGCTCCCTATTAAACATTGCTGATAACTTTTGTACATATGCTGCATTTGCATGAAACAAAATAGGTCTGGTGGGCCTTACTACAGCGGTAGAATGTTAACTGCTGATCTCTGAAGCCATCTCACAGTGGTAGAATGTTAACTGCTGATCTCTGAAGCCATCTCACAGTGGTAGAATGTTAACTGCTGATCTCTGAAGCCATCTCACAGTGGTAGAATGTTAACTGCTGATCTCTGAAGCCATCTCACAGTGGTAGAATGTTAACTGCTGATCTCTGAAGCCATCTCACAGTGGTAGAATGTTAACTGCTGATCTCTGAAGCCATCTCACAGTGGTAGAATGTTAACTGCTGATCTCTGAAGCCATCTTACAGTGGTAGAATGTTAACTGCTGATCTCTGAAGCCATCTCACAGCGACGAGCGCCGCCCATATTGGTTCATCGTCTGGCACGTAGTTTAAATTATAGTCTTTTTATTTTTATTTTGATGTCTTATGCATTTGGTCAGCAGAACTATCTCACGCACTGTCAGGCCACGGGCCATTAGGGGCCGCTGTCGTCACTGCCATATGAAATCAGAGGTGAGCAATCAAATCCTACCACTGTAAGGGTCACAATACTTTCTTTTTTTTTTTCTCAAGCAAATGAAAGTTCTATTTACAAAAGCTACAAGCAATTTTTATAAATAGTAGTTTGTTTAAAAAAAAATTAATCTTAATCGATCCTTATTAATAATTTTATTTAAATCATGTTTATATTCAAACTCTCTTTGGCAGTCGTTAAGGCGCTAACCCTCGCCACTCATAAAGTATCAAATAACGGACGTGTCGATTGAGCTTCCCTAGGTTGTTAGAAGTAGAAGGAAGACGTAGATGAAGCCGGAGTAGGCGTGTCGGTACAGAAGGGAGAGCATTCTAGCGCATCATAACAACCAAAAATGGCGTCACTCGATCATGAGACGTAGTAGTGAGCTTCAGCTGAAAGGTCGCGTGCTGATCAAGCAAACATCAAAAATCGTCTGTAAAGCCTTTTTATTAGCTGCCTATGACATTCACAGTGAGTGTTGCCACACTCAAAACAATAAGATAACAGAGCAAACCAGAACTCTTTGTCCAAGCATAGTTATTTTTTACATCAATAAATTCCATAGTTTGTGTGTGTGCCTTTTAATAGAAACCGCTAACCACCACTCATCAGTTCAAACAATGGCATCAAACCAAAGCCAGTAAGAGACAGAACCCGTAAAAAGGTTGTTGGATAAGGTTTCTTGCTTTAGGTTGATACAACAGACCCTACCCTACCCCCACCCCACACACCAAACACGTATCCTTGAAGCCAACTGGTTTATTCAAAAACAGGGTTAAAGATGATGATAATGATGATGATGATGATGATGATGATGATGTTGATGATGATGTTGATGACGATGATGATGATGGTGATGGTGATGATGTCCATCCATTGTCAAATGCTCACTGCGCGGGTCGATACAAGATCTAGCTCAAGATCACGCAGTGATGGTATTGGTGTACCGTTAAATGGTGGAAATCAATTCCTCTCACAACAAAAATGAAAAATTGGAACTTTAGCAGTTGGTCTGGGCTACGAAAGTCCACTTGATCGTTGTGTAATGTAAGAACAATGCGAATCTTAGGGTAAACCCGTGTCCACAAAAAGTAAACAAAGCCTTCGATGTGGGGCCCTTTAGCTTAAAACGTAATGTTGTGATATAGCGCCGTTACCACATCTAAGACCTGCTCAGTGCACTGGCACAGTAAGGTAAATGGGTGATCTCGTAGCAGCATGATTTAGACCTATAACCTATTACAAACTAACCCTAACTTGGGTCCTGGGATTTACTTCCCACAAGACTTGCGCAAGGGAGGTAATAGGTTTGAAACTATGCTCATAAGAAAATCTAAAGTTTTATTTATTTATCTATTTATTTAATTATATGTTTATTTATTTATTTATGACTCTTATCAAAGTAACATTTGTAATTGTTATCTCAAACGCCCAATACGAAAGCGAACCGAAAGTAGGCCTTAACCTCGACACCGCCTACTCCATCCATCAGCCTATCTTCAGCGCGTGACAGAGACAAAATCAAGATGGCAACGGGTGGGTACGACAGAGGTCTGGACAATCGTGTTACTTGCAGAATCTGCCTAGAACCGTACAGAGGACGGCATCCTAAGATTTTACCGTGTTTCCATTCCTTCTGTCTCCCGTGTTTGACGCAGCTTGCGGACAAGGCGGCTCAGGTAAGTGAACAACAGGATTCCGGGGGTTAAAACGTACTTAGTAGTGGTAGGCTCTGAGATTGACGTGACCCGTTACTAAGCTTGTGTATGGGACGAATCATTTTGTTTCCTTGATATCCTTTACTGTTCAAGCTTCTGTTTATATTAGTTACAGAGTGGGCCTATAATTCCCTAATAAATTTCATCATTTAACTCAATGTTTGCCTATCAACGGTTTGTTTAAAAAAAAATTTTTTGGGACCCCCCCCCCCCCCCCAAAAAAAAAAAAAAGAAAAGAAAAAAAAAGAAAGTTCAGTGTGACAGTGAAGTCACCTCTTTACCTAATGGCCTTGAAGCCATTTTGTTTCATAGGCCTAATGGAGTTTTTTTGTTGTATCAATTTTTATTCATCAGATTAACATAAGTTGTACTGATAAATAGCCTAATGGAGTACTTTACCTCGTTGAATACCCCAGTGTATGCGACCAGTAAAGATTTACTTCCTTCATAGTTCTGTCGCTGTATATACAAGCACACATAAACTATTAGTAATTATTTTATTTATTTATTGCAAGCCAATTTAAGATAGCGCATATTTCTAACAGCAGCTTTATGCACGACTAAGGCTATGGGAATGGAGACCCATTTCTGTTTGATATGATATAGACCAGCTACTGTATACAGAAATGAATTTTGCTTTCTTGTATTTCTAGATAATACTTTAAAATAGTCGAGAATCAGAATAGTTTAAATGTTGGTCGGTTTGCCTGTTGATCGCCATAACTCAAGAGCCACTGAACACATTGTGAACAAACTACCTAGGTTAGTGGCCTGCCTCTCGTGCTATCATATTTCCTCTACCTCAGCCAAGGACGCGGGTACTCTCTTCTTATTTTTTAACTGAAGGTAGTGGAAACCTCTACAGTTGAATTATTTGTGTGCAGTCTGTATCCAGTGCAGGAGTCACCGATGTCACAAGTGCAGGAGATGGTGATTCACCAGTCACCATCACCTGTCCCACCTGTAGAACCCTAATCCCTATACCTCCTGCAGGTGTCGGCGCTCTACATGTAAGTGTGTTTGGGGGGGGGGGGGGTGTGTGTAAGGGGGGGGGGTATAGTTGTGTGTGTTTGTGTGAGTTCCAGCAGAATGCCTTGATTCTGGTTGTTTTGATTATTTTCTCTAAATCGGTGATGTCTCATGGTATTTATAATATGCATCAGAGAACCTGAATACATTTGCAAATGTGTGTGTGTACATGTAAGTGTATGTATGTGTAGGTGTGTGTACATGTAAGTGTATGTATGTGTAGCTGTGTGTGTGGGTGGGTGATTGTGAGTGTAATCAATAAGTGTTGTGAAGTGGTATGCATGATGTCGTCTATGTATGTCTGTGTACGATGAAGGTTGTCGAAGTCCAAACCTTTAATAGGATAACAGCATTACGTCCTATAGATTGTCTTACAGCTAGTCCTTAATGAAGAATTCAGAACAAACAAAATAATGAACATAAATGAACATAACATAAATGGGAAACTAACACATACCTTAACTATGGTAAGAAATTACTAAGAATATGAATGCACCTCAATACACATACTCCCACAAATTCCCTCCCCCACCCCCCTCACTCCGACACACTACAACTCCTCCCCCCTCTCCCCGCACGCACACACACCTGAAATTTCACGCAATTTCTCAAAAACTTAAAATTGTCGCAAGGTAGACAAGAATAAAAAGGTATACAATCATCTTACATACCAGGAGCAAAGGGAGAATAGAAATTTGTGGAGTCTTAGTTTTAAATGAAGTTAATGATAGAACCCTTTTCGGTGGGGTTGGGGCATAAAAATAAATTCCTTCCTTCCATGAAATTACTTACTGGATTTTATGTTTTTAAAAGTAATTTGTCTTTTGTCCAAGATTATCTCGAGCACTGTTGAATATGACAGTCAATGTTCCAAACTATGAAGGAACATTAAGGCAGTGTTTTCAAATTAAATCGAGCAATGTGCAGGCCTAATTGGACCAGGACGCCCCTGCCTATATGGACGCCGCGTCCAATTGAGTCTGACATAGAAGCCTAATTGGACGCCCCTGCCTATTTGGACGCCGCGTCCAATTGAGTCTGACATAGAAGCCTAATTAGACGCCCCTGCCTATTTGGACGCCGGCGTCCAATTGGGTCTGACATAGAAGCCTAATTGGACGCCCCCTGCCGAACTGGACGCCCCAAATATAAATCGTTGTTTGTATGTAATAGTATCCCTATGTATATATGTATTGATGGATGGATGGATGGATGTAATATATGTATGTTATATTATACCTATATAATAAACGATTGGGAAATGTCACTAAAATGCTAATGTTCTGTAATGTAATTGATTCGAACCAATAAAGATGAGGCTATTTGATGATATTTCACCAAGCAGACATGCAATAATGACTTTAAAGCTCTTCAACAGTGCCTTTAGTACACAAATGAACTTGTCTGTAACATACGCTGCTGCCTTCGACGGTAACGCGCTAACAGTTGCCACTGACACATTGGTAGATGAATTATTATTATTATTATTATTATTATTATTATTATTATTATTATTATTATTATTATTATTATTATTATTATTATTAAAGTCATCTGCAACATCTTCACTTCAATCATAGAGTCTCTGTGCCTGTCTGTGGGATTAAAAAAAAGCATGCTGCAATATGATGATGATGAAGATGATCTGTTTTTAAAGTCCTTCGATGTGTTAGACCTACATAGGACTGATCTTGTATTTATACGGAAAGGTGCAGAGAATAGGGACCTAGCCCAAAACAAATATTACTTTTTGCTAAAAACTATAACACCAAGACATATACATATACACAGTGAAACAGTCACACGCATTTATGTATTCAGTTGATATTAAATTACATCACCATTACGTAATGTTATCATATAAGACGGCGAGGGAGAAAAGAACTTCGAAAAGAAGACTCTAATATTGGTTCTAGAGCAGGGGTACCCACACTTTTTCAGCATGCGATCTACTTATAAAATGACCAAGCCAAAATGATCTACCTACCATAAATATACAAAACATATAGATAATAGGCTGACGTCATATTTTTAAAATGCTTCGCGATCTACTCACAGTACCTTCCCGATCGACCGGTCGATCGCGATCGACGTATTTGGCACCCCTGTTATTATTGTTATTATTATTGAGGATTTTTATAGCGCATTTATCTCGCCGTACTTGACCAGACTCTAGGCGCTGGCCGATACAGGATCTAACTCAAACCGCCCGAGACGCCCACCCGCAGCCTTTGGGCGCATGTTCTGACGCCCGGACAACTGAGCACTATCCTGGCCAGCCAGGGATGGGGGAGAAGGACCAAGTGCATGCTGGGTGTGTTCTTGTTACCGGCACTTACCCGTCTAGGACATGAGCGTCAGGATCTTTAAAGTCCGTTATGATGGAATGTATGCTACACACAGACTAGACCTCGGTTTATACTCTCATCCGAAGGAGTAGGAAACGGGAGTAAAGTGTCTTTACCAGGGACACAACACAATGGCCAAGACAGGGCTCGAACCCAGAACATTCAGATCCGCAAGCCAAAGCACTACCGTTAGACCAACATGACTCTGTTCTAGAGCATACACATGCTGGAACCATCTTACAGTTCTTTGCTAAGGTCAGACAGATACAAATTAATTACCTGAATTAGTCTCTTTTGGTATAATTTATCCTAAGTATGTTTTCTTTTATCTATTACCTGAATTAGTCTCTTTTGGTATAATTTATCCTAAGTATGTTTTCTTTTATTTATTTATAAATATTACATTCAATACAGATTGTCATTCTTCTTATACATACATACATACATACATACATACATACATACATACATGCATACATACGTACATGTTATTATATGTCAAATGAAATATGTGCACTCCATGCCCAGTTGGACGCCCCGGCGTCCAATTAGGCAGGGGGCGTCCAATTAGGCCTCTATGTCAGACCCAATTGGACGCCGGCGTCCAAATAGGCAGGGGCGTCCAATTAGGCTTCCACAGAGCAATATGATTTGGAACAATATATTTTCAGACCAGTTGATTTGTAGGTTCATTGTGCTGACTGTGATATTTGGTTAAAAAAATCGGAATTGAACATTGTAGATTTGTTTTTCCTACTTAGAATCAGAAACGTGTACATTGGAAATAATTGTTCATACAAATCAAACATTATTTTTATTATTTGTTTTCAATATTTCTTTGTTTCAGAACAACCCCTATGTTGATGACTGTGGTGACCAAGGGCGGGACCGAAGACCTTTCGCCTGCGACCTTTGTGAGGAAGGTCAAGAAGCCAAGATGACGTGTCCCACGTGCAAGACCTATTTTTGCACACGCTGCCGACGAGCGCACGACAAGCTATGCAAATCCATGCATGTGACAGTGGTCAAAGTTGAGCGGGAGGAGGAGAAAGATAGTGGACAATATCCAGAGGTGGAGTTGCTGGAAGTGAAACAGATGTTAGAAGCATTTATGAAGAAACTGTCGGGGGGAGCACAACAGCAGCAACGCAAAGCAGGAGGTGTTAGCAAGAGAAAAGGCGACCAGGAGCAGAAGTTGATAGGGCCAGGTGCGGGGCAAGAAGGTGATGAGATGGATGCTGAGAGTTTGACTTCAGTCGTCAAGCTTCTAATGCAGAAACAGTCGGACACTGATAAACTAGTGTCCTCGATGCAAGGTTCGTTGATCACTCTACAAAACCAAAGCTCGCTTTTGTTCCGAGACCTCTCAACCGTTCAAGACCAAAATGCCAAGCTGCAGAAAGAACATGAGGCTCTGCAGCGTGAGGTGGTCAGCCTGAAAGACAAGAACGCCATCCTGTGCCAGGACAACCAGCAGCTGCGTCACGAGGTCAACAAGGTGCAAGATGACATCACTAAATTCCAGAATGACGTCAGCAGGCTCCAGAACTACATCACCACTTTGCAGAAGCAGCAGATAGCAAAGTTGAATTCTAACACTGGCACGTTGCAATTTCCAACTGATGTTGAAAGCCTGAAAGCTGATCAAGCCAAACTGCAAGGGGAAATAACCAGTCTGAAAACTGACCAAGGCAGACTGCAAGGGGAAATAACCAGTCAGAAAACTGACCAAGGCAAACTGCAAGGGGAAATAATCAGTCAGAAAACTGACCAAGGCAAACTGCAAGGGGAAATAACCAGCCTGAAAACTGACCAAGCCACACTGCAAAAGGAAATAACCAGTCTGAAAACTAACCAAGCCAAACTGCAAGGAGAACTAAGCAGTCTGAAATCTGACCCAGCCAAACTGCAAGGTGAAGTACTCGGTCTGAAAGGTGACCAGGGCAAACTACAAATAGAAGTCGCCAGTCTGAAAACTGACCAAGGCAGTCTGCAAGCAGAGATGACCAAGCTCAGAACAGACAATGGCAGATTGAAGGGTGATTTCGGGAATCTGAAGTTTGTCCAGGGCCAAGTGAAGCGGGATGTGAAGACACTGAACACACAAGTGTTTTTCCATGCACGGCTGCATGAGGCTGTAACACTACAGGAAAATGACATTGTGATTTGCAACGACGTTGTAACAACTGTTGGAGGGGGGTATGACGATAAAACTGGTATGTTTACAGCTCCAGTTTCAGGTGTCTATTGTTTCATGGCTTCATCAAGTCCGCACTCAAATGACATATTTGTCTTTTGTAATGCAGGCATTGTACTTGACAATGAACACAAAGCTAACTTTTTTGCCCACGGCAAAGGAAGCAGCACTGCCCATGTTACATTGCTAGTCAAAGCTGGTCAGAAGGTGTGGCTGCGATGTTTTCAAACTGGAAATAGGTTTGCAAGAGGCTTGACATACTTCACTGGTTTACTTGTTCAACCAGAACTGTAAGACACCTGGGTCACTGAAGTCAAGTAGCAGTTTCCGTTTGACTGATGGCTGACCAATGACCAACGTGTCTTTGTTCGTTATCCATTCCATCAGGTCTTGCGGTGCTTTATACTGAGCTTGTGAAAAGCAAATACTTATATTCAAGGTGCAAAATGTGTTTGGAACCATATTTTATTCAGTGAAACATTGACTATTTGAATGCTTTACACTAAAAAAAATTATGAAGAAAAATGGTGTTAAATTTTGGCACGTATCACTCGCTTACGATTATTTATTTAAATTCTTTTTGTTTCAGTGTACATGACCAACAGACAACAACGAAAGTTATACCTGTGAATTGCCTGTATGAAGTTGGGTTACAATGGAATAAAAAAGATGTGTTTGATTGAGATGTATGCCTACCAGTTACTCTCTCTCTCTCTCTCTTCCTCTCTCTTTCCATCTCTTTCTTTCTCTCTTTCCATCTATCTCTCTCACTGCCTCTCCATCTCTCTCTCTCTCTCTCTCTCTCTCTCTCTCTCTCTCTCTCTCTCTCTCTCTCTCTCTCTCTTCCATCTCTCTCTCTCTCTCTCTCTCTCTCTCTCTCTCTCTATTCTCACTCTCTTTCCATTCTCCCTTCCCATTATCTATCTCCCCTGATCCTGTAGCTGGTCTCTCTTATATTAAATAAAATGGGTCTGCATACTCATAGCCCTAATTGTGCATTGAGCTGTTAATAATATGCGCTATATTAAATTGGCCTGTAATAAATAAATAAATTAATTAATAATTCATTTAATTTTATGTCTGTGCTTGTACAGTCTGTGACAGAACTCATCACACACTGAGACATTCAACAGGTAAAGCACGTCAGTACGATACGGAATGGGTGTTGAAGTCCATTAGGTAAAGAGGTCACTGTACTGTCACCTTGACCAACTTTAAGGAGGTGGGTCAAACGGTGTAAACAAAATGTTGATCGACAGAGATTGATTTAAATGATGGAAGTTATTAGATAATTATAAGACCACTCTGTAACCAATATGACTAGAAGCCTAAATAGTAAACGATATCAAGGAAACAAAACATGAGTCGTCCCATACACAAGCCTACTGACGGATCTACGTTTTAACCTCCATGTCTTGTTGTTCACTTGCCTGAGACTATGACGGCCTGATAATTAAAAATATCATGAGATAATTACAAATATCAATAAATAATTACAATTATCAAGGGATAATTACAAAATCATTGAAAATTTATAAATATATTCGCGTGATCATATTTAATTTTCAGTTTTAGCTCAAGCAATCCACCTGGAAATGCGTCAAAACCCAAAATGGCAATGATCAAGTAATAATTACGATTTTCACTTCATAATTACAATTTTTACGTGATCATGCTTAATTCTAAGTCGGCTTACTAGCGCCAAAACGTGCATTTACATTACATTACATTACATAATTGTTGCTTTAGGCCCAGCGGACTCTTCCGAGCCAAATCAGGACCGGTCAACCCCCAATCCGCATAAAAGATCTGCTGAAACAACCCTAGTGGGAAAACTGAATGCCCTCCACCAGCCAGTCACTTTACAATAAAGACATCCCACGCAGGGGACGGCTGAGGCTTCACCCCAACTTATCGAACCCCCGTTTACAAAAACAAAATAGAATACAAACATCATTATAAATTATCAACAAAACACATACATATAAAATGCCTACATTGCTAAATAATAACATCATAGGAAGCCCTAGTGACCATCTGGCAGAAAGCGTCCAATATTCCCAAGCTGATTCAACAGACCTCATACACAAACAAGGAGTCTTGTCCCGAAAGAGTTTTCAAGAAAAAAGGTAGGAGACTGGTCTAGCGAAGAAGACGATAGTATAGCAGATTGTTAGAACAGAGCAGGAATGAGAAAGAGCAAATGAGAAAGACAGCGACAGTGGGAATTTAAAGCACTAAATTTCCAGAAAGTGGGGATACTATTTATACTGAAACCCCCGGCACCCCAACGGGGGTAAACGTGCATTTACAGGTATCAGTGATAATAGTAATTAACACGTGTTCTGTGTGATTCACATTATGACGGCCTACTAGTTCTAAAACCTGATAATTACAAATATGTGATAATTACAAATATGAACGACATATTTACAATTAACACGTAAAAATTGTAATTATCAAATGAAAATTCCAATTTTTTGATTTGGGCCCATTTCCAGACGGAATGCTAAAGCCCAAACTGAAAATTAAACATGATGACGCGAAGATATTTGTAATTTTTCAATGATAATTGTAATTATCCCTTGATAATTGTAATTTTTCTATTATATTTGTAATTATCTCATGATATTTGTAATTATCAGGTTTTGGCGCTAGGAAGGCGTGACAAATACTGGTAATTATTAATTAACACTGAATTACCGGTATCTCTATAAATTACACAGAACAGGCGTTAATTTCAATTATCTAGTGATAATGGTAACTCGCGGTTTTGGCGCTAGTAGGCCGTCATCTGAGACCACTCCTTGGTCACAAGCTGCGTCAAACATGGGAGACAGAAGGAATGGAAACACGGAAAAAATCTTAGGACACCGTCCTGTGTACGGTTCCAGGCAGATACTGCAAGTAACACGATTATCCATACCTCTGTCGCAAGTATCCGTCGCCATCCTGGTTCTCTCTCTCACTGGATGAAGATAGACCTAAATAAAGTCAAGACACTTTATTACCCAATGAATTCAAAATACATAGGATTTTGTTTTGGTGATGCGGTAAAACATTCAGTCCTTCTACAACAACAAACAACCTTCCACTGGACATTAAAACATTAAAATACTCTAATAGAGGAAGTTATTTTAAGGAGTAAAGCACAGGCACACGCCCACTCGCAACCCCCACATGCACACGCATACTCACGCATACCCACATGGGTATCTAAATTAAAACGTAATAAAATAAAATACATTAAAGAATCAGAATTGCACCTCTAACACATTATCGCAACTAATAAGTTGGCGTTTAAGTATAACACCTAGCTCATGCTATGTGGATAACTGAGGACACTGGTACTGAGAGGGCAGCCTCGGGGAAGAAGCTGCGTCTAAACCGGCTTGTTCTAACTTTTAGTGCTCTGAAGCGTTTGCCTGACGGGAGGAGCTCTATCTAGTGTGTGTTGCTTGTCCCCTATACACAGGCGGCGGAAGCTGCTCAGGATTGGGGGGGGGGGGAGCACACACGCATTATATTCACTGACATCAGGGCTAGACCTGGGAAAAGTCGAGGGGTGGGGGTTACAGATTCAGCGAAGGCGCGAAGCGCCGAGCCTTCTAGGGGGGTACGGGGGCATGCTCCCCCGGAAATTCGTTTTTTCAAGGATGCAAAATGGTGCAATCTGGTGCAATCTGAACCTTGAAAAAGCCATTTGTGATGGTCTGGGACTTTGAGCTTTTTTAACAATTGAACTGACAAACTCTGGGGTACAAAAATTATCCTCTGCCCCTCCCTTAAAAAAACAACAACACACACAAACATTTATTTATCAGCAGAGATGTATTGTATACTATTATTATTCACTACTTTTTGTTGATCGTTAACGGTATAAAGCTTTACCTTGTAGTTTATGAACATCACCACCCTGCTTTCACTTAATTCAGTCTTGCTGCACTAGGTTCCTCGGCATTAGTACCATTTGTGAATTGTATCTTCTGGCAAAACAGTTCACCGCCTCTTTGAAGTCAATATCAACATCCCTGTGCACTTTCAGTAAAGCAAGTCCATTGAGTCTCTGTTGCCCCATTGTAGAGCGCAGGTAGTTTTTCAGGTTGCGCAACTGACTGTTTGAACGCTCACACTCGGCAGTAGTGACAGGCAGGGTGCAAAGGTTCTTTAGCATGATGAACAGGTTAGGATAAAAATCCCTGTCACAATGTTTCAATGCTTCTGATGCCGTGGATGGGATGATAACTGTTGCATTCTCAGCAGCACTTCGCCATTTGCAAACCCACCGTTGGTATTCTGCATCAAGGGTACGTAGCGTTGTCTGGTAGATCAGACTCCCACAACATTGCCAGCATCACCCCTTCTGGAACCTGCATGAAACCATCCTGATTGTCTATTAAAGTGCTTGGCATCAGACAGAGACCATCAACTGCTAGACCAGCATTTTTGAACCTCGAGTCCAATTCGGTTGACAGGTGTTCCAAGAAAGGAATGGCAATGCTAATCTTGAAATATTCTTCTGGAGTGGTTGCAGGTTGGTTGTCACGGAGAGTCTGTCGGGATGCTTGACGAGGAACAATAACACCAGTTGTCAAAGCATTTGCCATTTTGCTGACTTCTTCACTTGTAGTCGAGAAAATTGTTGATATTGAAAACGGTAGACTGTAAAAACTGACAGCAAATGAAAGTTTTCAAAACGCGACTGTGACGTGCACGATGTCGAAAACTGTCACTTTGATCTACGCTAAGGCTAACGATTATGACGCGTCGACAGGGAAATGATGACGAAGGGACGAACTTCTCTCATTGATCAGAGGATGATGATGATGATGATGATTATGATGATAAACACTTGTATTGGTTGATTCCATTAGAAGAAAAAAAATCCTTTGATGCGCTGGCAAAAAAAAAAAAAAAAAAGAAAAAAAAAACTACTACTCATTATTGAGGGTGGGGGGGGGGGGGGGTGGCAATATATAAGGCTGCCCCCTCCAACATTTTTCTAGGGGGGGGGGGGCATGGCCCCCCTGCCCCCATGCCCCCTCCCTCCCCGCTTCCGCCGCCTGTGCTATACGCTAATGTGTTGGTTGGTTGGTTGGTTGTTTTATTAACTCTTCTTCATCGAGATGATAAGACGTACGCTAATGTGTCTGGGGACGTTAATTTACACAATGAATGAATGAAAAAGTGTGTGTTGCAGTGTTTGTATCTGGCTGAGTAGGCGGTGTCAGGTAAGACCTACTTTCGGTTCACGGTCATGATAGGCGCTTAATGGAGCAATTATTTCCTTTGATAAGTGTCATCAATAAATAAATAAATAAAACTTAGGAGGTAGCGGTGATTTCCTAGGTGCATGGTTTAAACCTTTTGCCTCCTTTGTGCAGTGGTTTACCCAAACATTCGCATTTTTATTACACTAAGCAATGATACAGCGGGCATTGTTATTACATTAAGCAATGATACAGCGGGCATTGTTATTACATTAAGCAATGATACAGCGGGCATTGTTATTACATTAAACAATGATACAGTGGACATGAATTGTTATTACATTAAGCAATGATACCGTGGGCTTTGTTATTACATTAAGCACTGATACAGTGGGCATTGTTATTACATTAAACAATGATAAAGTGGGCATTGTTATTATATTAAACAATGATACAGTGGACTTTGTTATTACATTAAGCAATGATACAGTGGGCATGAATTGTTATTACATTAAGCAATGATACCGTGGACTTTGTTATTACATTAAGCAATGATACAGTGGGCATTGTTATTACATTAAACAATGATACAGTGGACTTTGTTATTACATTAAACAATGATACAGTGGGCATTAATTGTTATTACATTAAGCAATGATACCGTGGACTTTGTTATTACATTAAGCAATGATTCAGTGGGCATTGTTATTACATTAAGCAATGATACAGTGGGCATTAATTGTTATTACATTAAGCAATGATACAGTGGGCATTGTTATTACATTAAACAATGATACAGTGGGCATTGTTATTACATTAAACAATGATACTGTGGGCATTGTTATTACATTAAACAATGATACAGTGGGCATTGTTATTACATTAAACAATGATACAGTGGGCATTGTTATTACATTAAACAATGATACAGTGGGCATTGTTATTACATTAAACAATGATACAGTAAAGGTAAGGTAAGGTAAAGGTTGTCCAATAGCCTTGTGGCCGTAGGGGAGCGTGTTGTTGGAGATCACACTTATCTTGAGCCAGCGTAATGAGGGTGGTATCCATCTCTTCCGCGTTCAACAGTGTTCAAACCCATCTCCTTGTAAGCAAACTCCAAAATATGAATATCAATCCGTACCTGACCCTCTGGATCTCTGACTTTCTTAGCAACCGTACTCAAGTTGTTTGTGTAAGGTCCTACTCTTCTTCTTCTTCTGTCTGTTTCTCATCAACCAAGTCTATCAACACCGGAACACCCCAGGGGACAGTTATCTCACCTTTTATTTTTACTCTTTATACCAATGATTGTAGGAGCTCCAGGGATGATTCGCAGATCATCAAGTTTTCAGACGATGCCGCAGTAGTGGACACTTCCGACTCGGCCATAAGCTTTGAGAGGAGTGTGGTTGACTTCGTCACCTGGTGCGAAGGTAACCATCTCGAGCTCAATGTCGGCAAAACGAAAGAGATGTTGGTGAATTTCAGAAAGAATCGGACAGATGTGGCTGCACTTCACCTCAGAAATCAAACTGTAGAGAGAGTGGAACAATATAAATACCTTGGGACCATGATTGACCACAAGCTTTCTTTCACAGCTAATGCCGAAATGATATTTAAGAAATGCAGGCAGCGTATGTACATGTTGTACCAACTCCGATCTCTTCTGGTTTCGCAGAGCATACTTAAAAATTGTTATCGTGCCTAGGTGGAATCAGTTCTTACGTTTTCATTCATTTGCTGGTTTCAATCTCTCAGTGTCAAAAGTAGGAATTCCTTGAACAGTATTACCAATACCTGCAGCAAAATCATTGGTGAAAAGCAGACACCTCTGTGTGAATTGTTTCAGAGAAGGGCCCTAGGCAAAGCCATCAGCATCAAGGATGATTCCACCCACCCTCTCTCTTATTGGTTTAAAATTCTACCTTCTGGGAAACGCCTCACGAGCCTTAAGACCCGCACTGTACGTTACTGATCCAGTTTTCTCCCCTCTGCTGTGGCCTTGATCAACTCAAACCTGACGCGCTGATGGCTCTGCTTGAGGCTCCTTCCTCTTCCTCTTGCTTGTTGTAATCGGCTCTACAGTGTGTAAGCGTGCGTGCGGTTGTGCATGTGTGGTTTGATGAAGCGGAAAGGAGGGGAGGGAGGATTACTTTATACTATGTTTAATTTTTTATTTGCATTTTTCTTTTTATTTGTTTTATTTTAGTGATCAAGTGCCTGTCATAATTCCTTGTAAGAGGTAATAAAGATTTGTTGAATTGAATTGAATCTCTCTCCCTCGCTGCTTTACCTTCCCGACCCTTAAGAGAGTAGGTACTCAGTCACAGTTGAGTCAACTGGGGGCGTTGTTATTTGTCGCTTCACGTTTTGCGGTCACCCATCTAAGTGCTGACCGCACTGGACGGTGCTTAACTTGCGACACAGTAGCGAGTGCTCCAACCACTGCGCTATCCGACACTCCAATGATACAGTGGGCATTGTTATTACATTAAACAATGATACAGTGGGCATTGTTATTACATTAAACAATGATACAGTGGACTTGGGTTTCTCAAACCACCCCCTAAAGTTTCATTCTTTCCATTTCTGTTTAAAAGGGAGAGATTTGATGATCATGATGATCATGATCATAATGATGCATGGTGATGATGTCCATCCATTGTCAAATGGTCACAGCAGGGGCCGATACAGGATCTAGCTCAAGATCACGCAGTGATGGTATTGGTGTACCGTTAAATAGGGGAAATCAATTCCTGTCGGAACAAAATTTGAAAATTCGAACGTCAGCAGTTGGTCTGGGCTACGAATTAAAGTCCACTTGATCATTGTTTAATATAATAACAATGCGAATCTTAGGGTTAACCCGTTTCTACAAAAGTGAACAAAGACTTCGATTTGGGGCCCTTTAGCTTAAAACGTAATATTGTTTAATATAGCGCCCTTACTACATCTAAGACCTGCTCAGTGCACTGGCACAGTAAGGTAAATGGCTTATCTTGTAGCAGCATGATTTAGACCTTTGACCTATTACAAACTAACCCTAACTTGGGTCTTGAGATTTACTTCCCACAAGACTTGCGCAATGGGAGGTAATAGGTTTGAAACCATGCTCCTAGGAAATCACCATCACTACCTCTAAAGTTTTATTTATTTTTTTATTTATCTATGACTCTTTTCAAAGTTATATTTGTAATTCTTATCTCAAACACCCAATACGAAAGTGAACTGAAAGTAGGCCTTAACTTCGACACCGCCCACTACATCCATCAGCCTATCGTCAGCGCGTGGCAGAGAAAAAACAAGATGGCGACGGGTGGGTATGACAGAGATCTGGATAATCGTGTTACTTGCAGTATCTGCCTAGAACCGTACAGAGGACGGCATCCTAAGATTTTACCATGTTTCCATTCCTTCTGTCTCCCGTGTTTGACGCAGCTTGCGGACAAGGAGGCCTCTCAGGTAAGTGAACAACAGGATTCGGGGTTGAAACGTACTTAGTAGCGGTAGGCCCAGCCCTAGCCGCTCTAAGACTGACGTGACCCGTCACTTGGCTTGTGTATGGGACGAATCATTTTGTTTCCTTGATATTTTTTACTGTATAGGCTTTTGTTCATATTAGTTACAGAGTTGGCCTATATTTCTCTAATAAATTTCATCATTTAAATCAATCTGTCTCTATCAACGGTTTGTTTACATTTTTTTGACCCTCCCCCGTAAATTAGGTCAGTTTGACAGTCACCTGTTTGCCTAATGGCCTTGAAGCCATTCTGTTTGATAGGCCTATTGGAGTACTTTACCTTGTGGAATGCCTCAGTGTGTGTAACCAGTAAAGATGTACTTCTTTCATAGTTGTGTCACTGTATATAAAAGCACACACACAAATTTCAAACTATTATTTATTTTTTAAATAATTTATTACAGGCCAATTTAATATAGCGCATATTTGTAACACAGCAGCTTTATGCACGATTAAGGCTATGGGAATGCAGACCCATTTCTATTTAATATGATATAGACCAGCTACTGCATACAGAAATGAATTTCGCTTTCTTATATTTCTAGATAATACTTTAAAATAGGCGAGAATCAGAATAGTCCAAACGTCGGTCGGTTTGATTGTTAATCGGTCCGTTGCTCGCCATAATTCAAGAACCATTGAACACATTTTGAACATATTAATTACCTAGGTTAGTGGCCTGGCTGTGGTGCTATACTATTTCCTCTACCTCAGAGGTCAAGGGTGCTCATCTTTTTCACTTAGGGTATTGGAAACCTCTACAGTTGAATTATTTGTGTGCAGTCTGTATCCAGTGCAGGAGCCTCCGATGTCACAAGTGCAGGAGATGGTGATTCACCAGTCACTATCACCTGTCCCACCTGTAGAACCCTCATCCCTCTTCCTCCTGCAGGTGTCGGCGCTCTACATGTATGTGTGTGTGTGTGCGTGCGTGTGTGTGTGTGTGCGTGAGAGAGAGAGTTCCAGCAGAATGCCTTGATTCTGGTTGTTTTCATTATTTTCTCTAAATCGGCGATGTCTCATTGTATTTATAATATGCATCAGAGGACTTGAATACATTTGCAAATTGTGTGTGTACATGTAAGTGTATGTATGTGTAGGTGTGTGTGTGTGTGGATGGGTGGTTGTGAGTGTAATCAATGAGTGTTGTGAAGTGGTATATATGATGTCGTCTATGTATGTCTGTGTACGATGAAGGATGTCGAAGTCCAAACCTTTAATTGGATAATAGCATTAAGTCCTATGGATTGTCTTACAGCTAGTCCTTAATGAAGAACTCAGAACAAACAAAATAATGAACATAAATGAACATAACATAAATGGGAAACTAACACATACCTTAACTATGGTAAGAAATGACGAAGAATATGAAAGCACCTCAATACACATACTCCCACAATTCTCCTCCCCCACATCTCCTACCCCTCTCCCCGCACGCACACACACCTTGCAATTTCACGCAATTTCTCAAAACGTTAACATTGTCGCAAGGTAGGTAAGAATAAAAAGATATACAATCATCTTACATACCAGGAGCAAAGGAAAAATAGAAATTTGTGGAGTCTTAGTTTTAAATGAAGTTAATGATTTAACCTCTTTCGGTGGGGTTGGGGCATAAAAAATTCCTTCCTTCCATTAAATTACTTACTGGAGTTCACGTTTTTAAGAGAAGTTTGTCTTGTGTCCAAGATTCTCTTGAGCTCTCTTGAATCTGACAGTCATTGTCCTAGATTATGAAGGAACATTAAGGCAGTGTTTGTGTGGTTCTGATTTGGCTCGGAAGAGTCCGCTGGACTTAAAACAATAACCATGTAAGGCAGTGTTTTCAAATTAAATCGAGCAATATGATTTGGCACATTTATTTTCTTTAGTAGGTTTATTTTGCTGAATGTGATATTTGGTTAAAAAATAGGAATTGAACATTGTAGATTTGTTTTTCCTAATCAGAATGTTTAAGCGTGTACATTGGAAATAATTGTTCACACAAATACTATTTAGATTATCTGTTTTTAATATTTCTTTGTTTCAGAACAACCCCTACGTTGATGATGGAGGTGACCAAGGGTGTGACCGAAGACCTTTCGCCTGCGACCTTTGTGAGGAAGGACAAGAAGCCAAGCTGACGTGTCCCGCGTGTAAGATCTATTTTTGCACACGCTGCCGACGAGCGCACGACAAGCTATGCAAATCCATCCAGGTGACAGAGGTCAAAGTTGAGCGTGAGGAGGAGAAAGATAGTGGACAGTATCCAGACGTGGAGTCCCTGGAAGTAAAACAGATGTTGGAAGCATTTATGAAGAAACTGTCGGGGGAAGTACAACAGCAGCAGCGCAAAGCAGGAGGTGTTAGCATGAGGAAAGGCGGCCAGGGACAGAAGTTAGGGCCAAGTGTGGGGCAAGAAGGCGATGAGATGGATGCTGAGAGTTTGAATTCAGCCGTCAAGATGCTAATGCAGAAACAGTCGGACACTGATAAACTGATGTCCTCGATGCAAGGTTCGCTGACCACTCTACAAAACCAAACCTCGCTTTTGTTCCGAGATCTGTCTACCGCTAAAGACCAGAACGCCAAGCTGAAGAAAGAACACGAGGCTCTGCAGCATGAGGTGGTCAGCCTAAAAGACAAAAACGCCATCCTGTGCCAAGACAACCAGCAGCTGCGTCACGAGGTCACCAAGCTGCAAGATAACGTCACTAAGGCCCAGAATGACGTCAGCACTCTCCAGGAATGCAGCACCATTGTACAGCAACAGCAGGCTACTATGCTAGATCGAGAAGCAAAGTTGGATTCTAACACATCCCAACTTCAAACTGAATTTGCAATCCTGAAAGCTGATCAAGCCAAACTGCAAGGGGAAATAACCAGCCTGAAAACTGTGCAAGCCAAACTGCAAGGGGAAAGAACCAGTCTGAAAACTGACCAAGGCAAACTGCAAGGGGAAATAACCATTCTGAAATCTGACTCAGCTAAAATGCAAGGGGAAGTACTCAGTCTGAAAAGTGACCAGGGCAAACTACAACTAGAAGTCGCAAGTCTGAAAACTGACCAAGGCAGTCTGCAAGCAGAGATGACCAAGCTCAGAACAGACAATGGCAGATTGAAGGGTGATGTCGGGAATCTGACATCTTTCCAGGGCCAAGTGAATCGGGATTTGAAGACACTGAGCACACAAGTGTTTTTCCATGCAGTGCTGAGTGAGGCTGTAACACTACAGAAAAATGACATTCTGATTTGTAAGGACGTTGTAACAAGTGTTGGAGGGGGGTATGACAATAAGACTGGTATGTTTACAGCTCCAGTTTCAGGTGTCTATTGTTTTATGGCTTCATCAAGTCCGTACTCGAATGACGTACGTGTCTTTTATGGTGCAGAAATTGTACTTGACAATGAAGACAAAGCTTACTTTCTTGCCCACGGCAAAGGAAGCAGCACTGCCCATGTTATATTGCTAGTCAAAGCTGGTCAGAAGGTGTGGCTGCGATGTTTTGAAACTGGAAGTAGGTTTCAGAATGGGTGGTTGACATCCTTCACTGGTTTTCTTGTTCAGCCACAACTGTAAGACAGCTATATCACTGAGGTCAAGTAGCAGATTCTGTTTGACTGATGACTGACCAATGACCAAGGCAGCTTTTTTGTTATCAGCTTATTACACACATCTGGTTCTTGAGGCTGATCTTGCGAAATCTTTTGAATTCTTGTGACTTTTTTTTGTGAAAGTCTAGCGAATTTTGGCGAAAACCAAATATATTCACGATACAAAATGTGTAACCAAATGTAGAGACACATTTACTATTTGAATGCTTTATGCTAGACAAAAATGTATCAAGAAAAATGGTATAAAATTATAGTATTCACAATTTTCAGGTCACATAAAAATGTTACTGTTTGTTACATCTATGTATGAAATTGCAGGTGTTATTAATGGATCAAATGTAAATAAATAATAACTTTTAAATGTGGGTGTGTGTGTGCGTGCGTGTGTTTATGATATCACATTAGTGAAAAGACCTTTTGTATACTGTTGAATTGAATTGAATTGATCCTCTCATAGTCATATCATTACCATCAAACATTTCTGTTTCTCTCTAACAATACTGTCGTTTATTTGCTTATATGCACCACTGATATGAATTTTCATATATGAGCAGTGATAAGTATAACTCACTTAAGATTATTTTTTACATTGTAATTGTTGTGTGAGTGTGTATGACCAAAAAAGAAAGTTATACCTGTCAATGGCCTGTATGAAGTTGGGTTACGATGAAATAAAAATTATTTTTGTTTGAGATTTATGCCTAGAGTTACATGCTATCTCTCTGTCTCTCTCTGTCTTTTTTTCTCCCCCACCCTCCTCTCTTCCACCTTTTCCTCTGTCTTGCCTTTGTGCTTTTGTTTTTGGCAGTAAAACGTTATCTCCAAACATTGAGCGTCCTTGAAAGGTCGCGTGCTGATCAAGCACAAATCAATTGTCGTCCGCTACACCTTAATTTTATTTTTTACCTGCCTGCGACTGTGCAACGCTTTCGCCTTAGTTTAGTTTATTTTAGTAGTAAGAGGCACCAACAACATCTACATCATGTGTTTGTAGACTTCAAGAAAACGTTTGACCGAGTCTGGCATGTAGAGCTATGTGGGCAATCATGAGAGCTTACAACATCAGCCTTAAAATTATTGAAGTGATCAAAAGCCTGTATGACAAGGCTCCCTGTGCAGTCCTACACAACAGCGCCATCAGGAACTGGTGCAGAACAACAATAGGTATGCGTCAAGGATGCCTACTCTCTCCAACACTCTCCAACATCTTCCTAGAGTGCACCATGTCAGATGCCCTTGCAGATCACGAAGGCACGGTCAGCACAGGAGGTAGGGCAATCTCCAACCTCCGTTTTGCGGATGACATTGATGGATTGGCTGGAGAGAAACAAGAACTTAAACAGCTGGTACAGAGGCTAGAATATCTTTGTGGACCAAGAATCCAACGCCGTGTTCATGCCTGTCATCTCACCCGCTAAAATGAAGCTTTTGGCCTTTGTCGGTCGTTGTTTCACCTAAGCCTTTCCAGCGCAGTTCGCCGACACCTAAATCGTTCTATCGATATTGGTCCAGCTCGTGGGTCAGTTCTTCTAATTTTCTCTCCGCATTTCCATTCCAGGCTCCTATGACGGTGTTGTTTCTTGTGCAGATTCTGCTAAGTTGTCCATCAGTAACACACTTATCAGCTCCGTCCTAGTGGCCAACGGAAGACGCGGTCCTTGGTGACCCGGGCGATGACCGATCCGGTATGGAGTGAGTGGCTCTTTTCATCATACGTCTTGGGCAAGAAAGACCTGGAAGGGCCCAATCCTAGCCAAGCTGTTGGCCACAACCGAAATGCACGAGTACAGTGTAACTCGCTTTGGCCCTGAGCAAATGGTTGTTGAACCTGTAGTAACGTGAGGTTTCTCCATCCTGGCCGGTGACTTCTGTGTTGAAGACTTTCGCCCAGTGATGTGCTGACATCACCCTTATTAGTCGCCTCTTACGACACGCCGGGAAACGTTGGGTCTATTCTATTCAGTGCCCGAACCCACAGGGATGAAAATGTACTTGTTTACAATAAAACGTAATGTTGTTCTGATATAGCGCCCTAACCAGATGTAAGAACTGCTTAAGGCGCTGGTAGGATAAAGTAATCCTTCATGTGTATTTCACATTCGCTAAGTCAAAAGAGCTGGTAGGATAAAGTAATCCTTCATGTGTATTTCACATTCGCTAAGTCAAAAGAGCTGGCATAATAAAGTAATCCTTCATGTGTATTTCACATTCGCTAAGTCAAAAGAGCTGCTCACGGCGCTGGTAGAATAAAGTAATCCTTCATGTGTATTTCACATTCGCTAAGTCAAAAGAGCTGGCAGGATAAAGTAATCCTTCATGTGTATTTCACATTCGCTAAGTCAAAAGAGCTGGCAGGATAAAGTAATCCTTCATGTGTATTTCACATTCGCTAAGTCAAAAGAGCTGGTAGGATAAAGTAATCCTTCATGTGTATTTCACATTCGTTAAGTCAAAAGAGCTGCTCACGGCGCTGGTAGGATAAAGTAATCCTTCATGTGTATTTCACATTCGCTGAGTCAAAAGAGTTGCTCACGGCGCTGGTAGAATAAAGTAATCCTTCATGTGTATTTCACATTCGCTAAGTCAAAAGAGTTGCTCACGGCGCTGGTAGAATAAAGTAATCCTTCATGTGTATTTCACATTCGCTCAGTCAAAAGAGCTGCTCACGGCGCTGGCAGGATAAAGTTAATCCTTCATGTGTATTTCACATTCGCTATGTCAAAAGAGCTGCTCACGGCGCTGGCATAATAAAGTAATCCTTCATGTATATTTCACATTCGCTAAGTCAAAAGAGTTGCTCACGGCACTGGTAGGATAAAGTAATCCTTCATGTGTATTTCACATTCGCTTAGTCAAAAGAGCTGCTCACGGCGCTGGTAGAATAAAGTAATCCTTCATGTGTATTACACATTCGCTAAGTCAAAAGAGCTGGTAGAATAAAGTAATCCTTCATGTATATTTCACATTCGCTCAGTCAAAAGAGCTGCTCACGGCGCTGGCCGCTTCGGATTGACTTCAAGTCAACTACGATGCCAACTTTTGATCTGTTCACTGCCTCAAGTGACAGACCCCTCAATCATTACAGCAATACCATACAGTGGTTAACTACCTACTGTACTTCTTCACTGCCTCAAGTGATAGACACCTCAATCATTACAGCAATACCATACAGTGGTTAACTACCTACTGTACTTCTTCACTGCCTCAAGTGACAGACCCCTCAATCATTACAGCAATACCATACAGTGGTTAACTACCTACTGTACTTCTTCACTGCCTCAAGTGACAGACCCCTCAATCATTACAGCAATACCATACAGAGGTTAACTACCTACTGTACTTCTTCACTGCCTCAAGTGACAGACCCCTCAATCATTACAGCAATACCATACAGTGGTTAACTACCTACTGTACTTCTTCACTGCCTCAAGTGACAGACCCCTCAATCATTACAGCAATACCATACAGTGGTTAACTACCTACTGTACTCAATCATTACAGCAATACCATACAGTGGTTAACTACCTACTTCACTGGGATGGTTATCCCGGCCTGCCATATCACCAATGGCGGAGGTAGGCGTTAACCCTCAATGTTCATTCATTCATTACTTGAACTCATTTGACCCAACGGCAGGGTTCTTTATTGTGCCCCCGTGGCGGCTCTTTGGATAGAAGATGGGAGGGCGAGCACAACTGTCAATTACTAGGTCAAAATATGACTTGTAGTTTAACGTAACTTCAGCGAGCGATATTTTCAAGTCTGCAAATGGGCCCCTCGGGGGAAGGGGGGGGGGTTATATCCTAGATCCTGTATCTAGCAACTCTTGAGCTTGAAAAGAGGCTTTATAAGAACGATTAAATAAATAAGCAGACCTGACAAAACACCCTTACACAGTCAAAGGCTACTGTCGTCTACAGACTGCGAAGCAAGATCTGACACAACGCAGTCTTAAGGTTAACCTAATATATTTTAGTGCTGTTATTCACAGTGTTTTCAATAACCGGAAGTTGTTACAAAAAAAAAAGGAATGTCATAAATATTTGATCGCGTCAATAGATATTAGAGGTATAGGTGACAATCATTAATACAATCAATGAATCAATAATTAAACGATAAATAAATCATGGATTTTAGACTCGGAAACAAGTTCAAAGACCCAACCTAACCTGTCATTGCAACCAATACTCTGTATGCAGTCGCATGCGCAGCCACGACTGACGAAACGGGTGTGCAATGGTTAACCCAGAGAGGAGGTACGTGACGTCACGGACCTTATAAAAACGATAGCGCGGGCCCGCACCGGCACACGTCTCAGCTCAATCGGCCTGATCGCGGCTCAGAGTAAACCGGGAAAGAAAGTCGGTGGTTGCAGCGTTGCTCCACCTACTCTTTCCCACTATGGTTTTTCTGTTCTTTGGGTCTAGGCCGCTGTGCTAAGATGGTGTGGTCGCCGCTTACTTCGTGCGAACTCAAGGCTGCACGATGTTTGAGATAACCGGGGTGGCCCGGCAGCTTCTTTTCTAAGAGGTTTGCTGGGCCGGGGGAGGAGAGTGGGGCCAGGTGAACTTTCACCCTCGGCTCCCGTCTTCTCTCTCCCCCCTTCAAGCTGTCTCCAAAACAAGCGAAGTCACCAGGGTCTTGGGTTCGAACCCTCGTCACAATAGCGGCCGCGCCATCACGCCCGTTTTCACGGGTGTGCTTTGCAGGTGGCGAGAGGTAAGAACCTGGGACCCCCCCTAGGGTCAGAAGGCTGGGAGTTGAGTGCAGTGTGTCAGGTCAGTGTCAGATGGCCATGTCAGTCATGACATGTCACTGCCATTTTGGCCTCTCGCTGTGTTAGAATGCTCGCTCCAGTCGGCTGGTTTTGGGGGAATGTTTGTCAACAGCACCATTCGACGAGAAATTGTTAAGTTTTGTAGCTGTGTTAAGGCTACTTGCCATTCGCCTGCATATAATGCGTTCTCTCCGAAGATTTAACTAGTGAGAAGTCTATAGTAGATTTACTGTTCGGATGTGTGCTTATACGTGCGTGCAGGTTGACTAGCTGGTTGGAAGAGTTCAAGCATGTGTGTGTGGTTTCCTGTGTTTTTTGGCAGCTTAATCGGTCAATTTGTCCAAACATTTTTATGTTATGTTATTGATTTTATGTTTTAGATGTTAACAATTAACTTACTTCAGTTCTTTTGAAGTTGAAATCTGAATAAATATAAATATTTGCATGTAGGTTTTTTACGGCTTGTTTAAAACTACTTTATTTTTTTTTTCGTTAGTTATGTAGTTTTGTATTCGTATTTTAATGGTTTTACGTTTAATTGTATTTTGCCGACCCTTAAATTTTGCGACTGCTTGTGGAAGAGTATGCGTATTAGAGCTTTGGGCTGACTTGTTAGTTTAGAAACGTGCTTTATAAAATGTATTATTTATTTACTTATATATTTTTAGTTTGGAATCGCGCTTTATAAAATATATTATTATTTCTTTATTTACTTTTTACGAAATAATTTTTTCTATTTATTGTGTGGTCCAAATATTGAAAAGCGATTTAGGCCTCTTGTTCTTGCACTGTTTGTGGAAGTGTGTGTTGTCGAATGGCGAGTCGGTGCGTGCGTGTACTTGATCATGTTCTAGAAGGATCCAAAGGTTACAGTGTATAATTGTGTGGGTGTGTGCGGGTGTGTGTGTGGGTGTGTGTGCGGGTGTGTGTATATATATTTCCTGTGTTAGAAGCACGGATAAGGAAAATGTAGCATACAAAACAAACAGTTTTTGGAGCGTATGAAACGGTAGTGGTGTATTGTTGGTGTGTGTGCGCGCGCACGCGTGAGTATGACAGATTGACTGGAAGAGAGCGCGAAATACACAGATAGGCCTACTGTACATCCACAACCAAACATGCTTCCACCATTATTATTATTATTATTATTATTATTATTATTATTATTATTATTATTATTATTATTATTATTATTATTATACTACACACACCAACACCCACACCCACACCCACACACACATACACACAAACACACATCATTTCTATGAGAAACGTTTAATTTCATTTTTCCACCTCATAATTTCAATTCGAAATCCCAAGTACAAGTTAGGCCTATCTGTTACCTACACCAAAGATAATATATTCCCTTCTTTGCCTACACACATGATCATTTCCTTCTTTGCCTACACACATGATCATTTCCTTCTTTGCCTACACACATGATCATTTCCTTCTTTGCCTACACACATGATCATTTCCTTCTTTGCCTACACACATGATAATTTCCTTCTTTGCCTACACACATGATCATTTCCTTCTTTGCCTACACACATGATCATTTCCTTCTTTGCCTACACACATGATCATTTCCTTCTTTGCCTACACACATGATCATTTCCTTCTTTGCCTACACACATGATCATTTCCTTTCAGATAGACTATCGCTGGCCCAGGTGCCAAGGAATTCCAGGTCGGGCAATAAGATAGAAGTGGTTACTGCCATTGTTCACTGAAAGCTCATCTGAGCAGTGTGATCGTTCTGGTGGTTCAGTGTTGATGTCCCTAACATACCAATATCACCTCTTTCCTGGGAAGGTTAACCCTGTTAGCCATCTTTGCCATTAAGGGCTGTGGACGTGCGTTAAACTTTAAAGTTCATTCAACAGGATCATTATGGCTGAAGTGACTACACCAAATCATATTACAATGTTCCTTTATCAGTACGACGATAACGCTTTCTTTAAGTATAGGCCTGTCACGAAATGGGCTTAAATACAAAGAATAAAACTACAGTGCCCCGTTAAGTACGGGTAGGAAACCCGATATAGTTTATAATTACACTAAGACTACTTACATTATCTGATCAGCAAGAACACGAATGTGCACAGCGTGGCCGAGAGAGTCAGAATAGCTCTGTCTAATCGCTTCAATTTATTGATAGGCTCATCAACAGATAAAATAAAGCGAAAACAACTACCATACTATGATTATCATCCAATAGAAATGCTGACGGGTAGCCTATGGCGATTTAGCAGTTATACAGTGTGGTTGAAAAGTAATTCCCTATTGAACATTGCTGAAGACGTTTGTAAACAGCGCTGCATCTGCATCAAACTAAATGTATCGGGATCCTTACAGTGGTGGAATTTAAATTGCTGACCTTTGCTGTCTTTTCACAGTAGCACGAGCAGACTACACTGCTACATTGGCCCGTTATCCGGACACTGCGTGAACGAGTTCCGAAGTCGTAAGAATTAAGAAGCTAAAAGAATAATAATAATACAGGATGCTATATACGCGCCTTTCCCCAAATCAATCAGGGTCAAAGCGCGGCGTTCTATACCAACATACACGCTCACCTGTCTCATCCACCCTCAAACACATCAAATAAACACCAATCACTCAAACAGATGGTGTAAAAGCAGGGAGATCGCTATTGGAAGACGGAAAGAAACTCCATTTTTTATTTTTAAAATTTGTATATTGACTGCCTCCTGTACCATTATTGAAGGAAGGGAGAAAAACCCTTCAGTGACTTCAATAGTCTCGTACCTAAGTCACATACGTTCGCCCCTTGCGGGAATCGAACCCGCGACCTTCGGCATAGGAAACCGGCGACTTATCCACTGCGCCACGAGGCCGCCGAGACCAAGTGTAACGTAGACCATGGAGTACTATTTGACGAAAGCTGTAAGTAATTGTCAGTAAGGAGTAACGTTTCAACTTGTTGTTTGTAGATTATAGTCACACGACACTTTCGCATATAGGTGACTACTGGACCGATTTATACTGACACCAGCGGGCCAGTTGTTGGTAAAGGGGAAAATAATATGATCACACTTTGACCAATCCGGGATTCGAACCAGCGACCTTTCGGTTACTACCAAGACGCTCTTACCAACTGAGCTACCCGGCCCCACGACGTTTCAACTATACATAATATATAACATATACTCCGTACAATAACTAATCATACATTTAATCAATGACTCATGAGCGTGCAGACTCTCTCTTTAGGATGTCGGCACATTGCAAGCTAACCAGAAACTAGACCCAATCAATGTTCAGACTGTATACTAAGAAATAACGTCTTAAAAAGCCTAGCGCTTCAACTGTCCAAAGATTGCAGGTCTTAACGGTGCATTAGAACTTCGCTGCACATTGTTCACTCCGCACCCCTCTTCTCCTTCCAGTCCACCTCTACTCTCTTCGCTTCTGACTAAGAAACTAAAAATAGCTTCTTCCTCAATCATCAGAATAAGCATACTGTGTAACACCCCCGGCTGAACACGTTTTCCTGGCCTACCCTTGAGGTAAATCAATACTAGCTATTGACCGATTAGAGACTGTTGGTTTCCATATTACATATTAAATTGTCCCCTATTTGCGAGTACTGCCGTGATCCGGTTGCCCTTTGCCTCTGTTGAAAAAAGATCGACTGTTATTATTCAAAGATAGTAGATAACTACAGGCGCATGCATGACGACTAGTAAATAGGTCATAAATAGGCCTAAGCTACGGTGCTAAGCTGATTATAGATTTGTATGAGTTTTGAAAATGTGTCTATGATTTTTCAATAGTAAGGGGTCAGTTCTTTGCTTATAAACACGTTTTGCCCTTTATTTCAAAACCGGCTGAACCGATGTTGATGAGTTATAGTATACAAGTACTTCAGCTCATGGCCGATAAGTTCCTGTCAACCATTTGTTGGCCAGTTGGTCAGTGGGCCGCACCTTTTGTCGGTATTTCACTTTTTGTTGTTGTTGTTTGTTCAGGACACCTTTTCTGCATTATCTCAAGAATGGCTGGACCGAGTTGATAACTTTTCACTACGCAAATTCTTTAACTACCGCTCAACCTCTTGTGTCATTAATAGTTGCATTTTTTCAAATGTCCCTGTGGTAAATCATTTGCTAAGCACATTGTGCACTGTATCTCAACTTTGGCCTAAATGGATTTTGATCAATTTTTTGTTTTGCCAAAAGTTCAACAAGTAGCTAATAGTTCCATGCTTTCCTTTTGGCCTCTGAAGGATAACAACGAGAAAATTGACAATTTTGATAATGCTGGGTTTCAGCTATGTGTGTCTAGGAATATATTTGCAACATTTGCCATATTGCTATTGATTGATCTTGCTGCAATCCAGGTCTGTGTAGTGTCACTGACTACTGGGCTATTCCAACCGGTTGAGATTAGCCATCAAACTTGAGACACCTACATCAGTTCAACACTGATAGGCCCCTACATCAGTTTGTCAATACTGCGATAGGCCTCTACAACACTTCCTCAACACCAACAGGCCCCTACATCAGTTTATCACCACTGTGATAGGCTCTTACATCAGTTTATCCACACTGATAGGACATACATAAATCTATCAACACTGGTAGGCCTATATACATCACTTCATCATCACTGAAAGCCCCTACATCAGTTCATCAATATTGATAGGTCTCTGCATCAGTTCATCAACACTGAGAGGCCACTACACCAGAAACATCAACATGTCGAGAGGCCTCTACATCAGAGAGATAGTTTCTTCTTCTTTGAGATTCCCGTCTTCTCTTCTATTCCTATTTCTTCTTGTCTTTCTCCTCTCTTCTAGACATCTTTTGAAACTGCGTCAGACCCTTAGAAGCTCAAACTGGGTAAAGAAGCTTTCTGTAAAATTTCTCTGGAATTCCTACCCCATGGCCCTCCAGAAATGTGAAGCTTGTTTGAATACACGTTGTCGTTGAAAGAGTTCTGTAGAACTCTTGTTGTTGGAAACTCCACTGTGACGTCACACCGGACGAGGGGAATACACCCTATATATTGCTTGCGAGGTGTTTTGTTTGGTGTCTGGCACAACCGTCTAAAACATGAGCGTCAGGATCTTTAAAGTCCGTGCAATTAAATGCACGCGTGTACACATTAGACCTTGGTTTATACTCTTGTCATCCAAAAGAGTAAAAGTGAGTAGCCGAATGCATGACTGACTGGCTCACTGATTGACTGACTGATCGAACGTAGCCATACTTAAAGATCAGACTGTACCAGACGATCATTGTCGAAGTAAGATACTTCTATTCAATGACATACATTAAAATGAAGAAAATCAAAACTCATCTTCTCTACCTATAATGTTCGTGTATATAGCAGCTAGACGATCAAGAACGTCGATCTTCTCGTTAACTTTTGCATTCTAATAACATGAATGAACAATAATTTTCAGATAATGATTATATGATAACAAACAGATTAATCCTTACTCGTCTCTAAGCTGATTTACCCAATACATTTGATATAGGTGGTTGAAAAGTAGCTCCCTATTAAACATTGCTGATAACTTTTGTAAATATGCTGCATTTGCATGAAACAAAATAGGTCTGGTGGGCCTTACTACACTGGTAGAATGTTAACTGCTGATCTCTGAAGCCATCTTACAGTGACGAGCGCCGCCCACATTGGTTCATCGTCTGGCACGTAGTTTAATTTATAGTCTTTTTATTTTTATTTTGATGTCTTATGCATTTCATCAGCAGAACTACCTCACGTACTGTCAGGCCACGTGACATTAGGGTCCGCTGTCGTCACTGCCATATGAAATCAGAGGTCAGTAATCAAATCCTACCGCAATACTTTCTTTTTTCTTCTTTTTTTTTTTCTCAAGCAAATGAAAGTTCTATTTACAAAAGCTACAAGCAATTTTTATAAATAGTAGTTTGTTTAAAAAAATGATCCTTATTAATAATTTTATTTCAATCATGTACACTATATTCTGTTTTAAAAATGAGAGAGAGGGGAGGGGGTAGGAGTGGGGGGGGGGAAGATAATTCATTTCGAGTGCCAGTGAAACCAGGTCGCCCAGGATTGTGCTCAGTTGTCTGGGCGTCAGACGATGCGCCCAAAGGCTGCAAGTGGGCGCCTCGGGCGGCTTGTGTTAGATCCTGTTTCGGCCAGCGCCTTGAGCAGCCATTAAGCTGGAAATGCGCTAAATAAGAAAGATTAAATAAATAAATAAATAAATAAATAAATAAATAAATAAATAAATAAATAAATAAAAGGATCAAACTCTCTCTGGCAGTCGTTGAGGCGCTAACCCTCGCCACTCATAAAGTATCAAATAATGGACGTGTCGTTTGAGCTTCCCTAGGTTGTTAGAAGTAGAAGGAAGACGTAGAGGAAGCCGGAGTAGGCGTGTCTGTACAGAAGGGAGAGCATTCTAGCGCATCATAACAACCAAAAATGGCGTCACTCGATCATGAGACGTAGTAGTGAGCTTCAGCTGAAAGGTCGCGTGCTGATCAAGCAAACATCAAAAATCGTCTGTAAAGCCTTTTTATTGGCTGCCTATGACATTCACAGTGAGTGTTGCCACACTCAAAACAATAAGATAACAGAGCAAACAAGAACTCTTTGTCCAAGCATAGTTATTTTTTACATCAATACATTCCATAGTTTGTGTGTGCCTTTTGATAGAAAGCGCTAACCACCACTCATCAGCTCAAACAATGGCATCAAACCAAAGCCGGAAAGGGACAGAACCCATAACAAAGGTTGTTGGATAAGGTTTCTTGCTTTAGGTTGATACAACAGACCCAGCCCTACCCCACCCCACACACCAACAAACGTAGTCTTGAAGCCGAGTGGTTAATTCAAAAATAGGGTTAAAGATGATGATGATGATGATGATGATGATGATGATGATGATGATGATGATGATGATGTCCATCCATTGTCAAATGCTCATTGCGCGGGCTCATACAGGACCTAGCTCAAGATCATGCAGTGATGGTATTGGTGTACGGTTAATTAGGGGAAATCAATTCCTGTCAGAACAAAAATGGAAAATTGGAACTTTAGCAGTTGGTCTGGGCTACGAAAGTCCACTTGATCATTGTTTAATGTCATAACAATGCGAATCTTAGGGTAAACCCGTGTCCACAAAAGTAAAAAAAGCCTTCGATTTGGGGCCCTTTAGCTTAAAACGTAATGTTGTTGTGATATAGCGCCCTTACAACATCTAAGACCTGCTCAGTGCACTGGCACAGTAAGGTAAATGGCTTATCTCGTAGCAGCATGAATTAGACCTATGACCTATTACAAACTAACCCTAACTTGGGTCTTGAGATTTTACTTCCCAGAAGACTTGCGCAATGGCAGGTATAAGTAGGTTTTAAACCATGCTCGTAGGAAATCACCACTACCTTTAAACTTAAACTTATATATATATATAAGTTTAAAGGTAGTGGTGATTTCCTACGAGCATGGTTTAAAACCTACTACCTGCCATTGCGCAAGTCTTCTGGGAAGTATATGTTTTTTTTTTTGTCTTTTGCGGTAGTTGTATTTGACTGGTATCTTTAGCTCGGTATTCAGAAAGGCCTACCTTACGCATGGCCCCTACCTTGGGCTAAATTTAATGTGCCGGAATATCCTCTTCCCCACCCCCCACCCCCACCCTTCCCCCGCTTTCTCTATTGCGCATGCGCATACTTTTTCAAAGACAACATGCCAGAGAGAAAACCAATATGGCGACGGGTGGTTACGACAGAGGTCTGGATAATCGTGTTACTTGCAGTATCTGCCTAGAACCGTACAGAGGACGGCACCCTAAGATTTTACCCTGTTTCCATTCCTTCTGTCTCCCGTGTTTGACGCAGCTTGCGGACAAGGAGGCCTCTCAGGTAAGTGAACAACAGGATTCGGGATTAAAAAATACACTTAGTAGCGGTAGGCTCCTTGATAGGCTCTGAGACTGACGTGACCCGTCACTAGGCTTGTGTATGGGACGAATCATTTGGTTTCCTTGATATCTTTTACTATTTAGGCTTCTGTTCATATTAGTTACAGAGTTGGCCTATAATTCTCTAATAAATTTCATCTTTTAAATCAATCTGTGTCTATCAAAGATTTGTTTACAATTTTTTACCCTCCCCCGTAAAATACTAAATAGGTCAGTGTGACAGTGCAGTCTCCTCTTTACCAGAGATATCGATCTTTACCTTATGGCCTGGAAGCCATTCTGTTTCATAGGCCTTATGGAGTACTTTACCTTGCGGAATGCGTCAGTGTGTGCGACCACTAAAGATTTACTTCTTTCATAGTTGTGTCACTGTATTTAAAAGCACATACACAAATTTCAAACTATTATTTATTAATTAATTAATTTATTACAAGCCAATTTAATATAGCGCACATTTCTAACACAGCAGCTTTATGCACGATTAAGGGTATGGGAATGCAGACCCATTTCTGTTTATTATGATACTAGTGGTTTTTGTACCCTGGCAAGCCAGGGTACACAGGTTGCTGTTTAAAATGTAGACAGAGAGACAACTGTTGTCTGCGAGTTTCATTTGGACGATGATACCTCCCCATATCCCCCTTGATACCTCACCATACCCCCCCCCCTCTGATATCTCCCCGTCCCCCCCATGATGCCTCATCATACCCCCTTGATACCTCCCCGAACCCACTTGATACCTCCCCATAACCCCTTGATACCTTTCGTACCCCCCTTGTAACCTACCTGTACCCTCCTTGATACTTCCCCGTTGATCGTTTCGCAGGTATGGATGAAAGGAATCGACCATCACCATACCCCCTTATATATACCCGTATCCCCGTTATGCCTACCCATGCCCCTTTAAACCTACCCGTAGCCCCCTTTTACCTACACGTACCACCTCATCCCGATCCTTGATAATAATAATAATAATAACAATAATAATAATAATAATAATAATAATAATAATAATAATAATAATAATAATAATAATAATAATAATAATAATAATAATATTGAATAATACAAATAGAAATCATAAAAAACGCCAAGGTTTTAAAATAAAATTTGATATAAGATATTATAATTATAATAATAATAATTCTTATTATTATTAGTTTATAAATAATAATAATAATAATAAAAAAAAAATAATAATAATAATAATAATAATAATAATAATAATAATAATAATAATAATAACGTACCACCCCATCCCGATCCTTGGTAATAATAATAATAATAATAATAATAATAATAATAATAATAATAATAATAATATTGAATATAGAATAATACAAATAGAAATCATAAACACCAAGGTTTTAAAAGAAAATTTGATATAAGATATAATATTATAAATAATAATAATAATAATAATAGTAATAATAATAGTAATAATAATAATAATAATAATAATAAAGGTAAAAAGCGTAAATTACAAAGAAAAATATCCATATTGTAGTGGGAAAAAAAACCATTAAAAAAAATATGGCCCGCGACGGATTCGAACTTGGGTCGCCCTAAACGTTAGGCGAAGGTGTTACCAACTGAGCTATCAATTCTTCGTACAAAAACAATAAATTTTTTGGTCTATATGGGAAAACATGCTGAAACCTCAATTTGATTTTTAATGGAAGCGCGCGGAATGAGGCTATTGCAGTTTGTGGACATTTTGTTTATTTATTTATCTCAGAAACGGTTAAACGTTCGGTAAGGAAATGTCGGCTATAACGATTTCGCTGGTTTTGAGCACACAACAGGCCGATTCCCAGCGGCCAGTACCTGCCCAGATCAGCGTCCATACCGGACAAACTTTATAGTAGTGGCGAAGAAGGACTTCCGGCTAAGCAATTTATATATATAGATAGACCAGCTACTGCATACATAAATGAATTTTGCTTTTTTGTATTTCTAGATAATACTTTAAAATAGTCGAGAATCAAAATAGTCCAAATGTCGGTCAGTTTGTCTGTTGATCGGTCCGTTGCTTGCCATAACTCAAGAACAACTGAACACATTGTGAACAAATGAATTACATAGGTTAGTGGACTGCCTCTCGTGCTATCATATTTTCTCTACCTCAGAGGTCAGGGGTGCTCATCTTCTTGGTTTTTTTTAACTGAGGGTATTGGAAACCTCTGCATTTGAATTATTTATGTGCAGTCTGTATCCAGTGCAGGAGTCACCGATGTCACAAGTGCAGGAGATGGTAATTCACCAGTCACCATCACCTGTCCCACCTGTAGAACCCTCATCCCTCTTCCTCCTGCAGGTGTCGGCGCTCTACATGTAAGTTTGTGTGTGTGTGTGTGTGTGTGGTGCGTGTGTGTGTGTGGTGTGTGTGTGTGTGTGGTGTGTGTGTGTGTGGTATGTGTGTGTGTGGGGTGTGTGTGGGGTGTGTGTGGGGGGTGTGTGTGTGCGTGTGTGTGTGTGGCGGGGAGGGAGGAGTGAGGGAGGGTATTAAGATGTAGTCAGGTCTATGATACTGAGTACCGTCATCGCCTTCCTTGCACGTCCACCCGTCATGTCGACAATACAGCGTCAAAGAAAAGAAAACTTTAGAGTCAACATGCGTCCTTTTCCGAACTCGGGAACGTCTTCAAGTCCGCGTTACAGACCAGCAAAATCAGGCAAGTCGCCCAGCCATTGAAGAAGAATTTAAACAACGTGGTGGCGTTCATACGGACCTAAGATACGTCAACCACAGCCGACAACAGCAACATTCTTCACACGCCAGCGAGTGAAATCGCTTCTTCACAAACCACAGACTTTCCACTGCATTGTTATTTATTTCTTTAAATTTTGTTTTACACTAAATTCACTGACATCATCATGTTTTGCCATTAGAAGTAGATTACAGTTACTGCAGTGTAATAGCTTGATTGTACTGTATACTACCCTCAGGAATGTGGTCGGCGGTGTATCCTACATGTATAATGCAACCACCCAAAAGAGACTGTACAGTATCGCATGAATGGGTGTGCACGCTACTATCCGGCTAGGCGTAACAGAATCATACTAGGCATAACACAATTGTTGGTGTTGTATTTTATTAACATTTCTATTATAAGTGTAATGATAACTATGTATAATCTGTACTGCATTTAATTTGAATGCTCTCTATGTAACCAGTACCAGTATATCCTGCCTTGTCCACAGGCCAGAAACCAATGGCGCCTGACAGGTTTGGGTTCGATCCAGCATCGGGGCGTTATGTTTCTCCTAATATTATTTACTTTCGACTCGGGCAACGTCTCGGGGGTTTTCTCCGGGTACTCCGGTTTGCTCCCCGAGCAAAATTTCAAAATCACAACTCATGTTAGGTAGGTTGGGTTTGGGCGCGCCTCAGGCTGCGACTACGCTTTCCCCAGGGGAGGCGGCGCTGAATTTCCCTATGAAAAAGGGACAATAAAATAAATAAAAAAAATAAAATAAAAATAAAAGTATCCTGCCCTGCACTGAATTGAATAAATACTGTATTGCATTCATATTCACTCTACTTTGTTCAAGATGTAATCTTTGTTGCATTTTGTATGTATTCCGCTCTGCATTTTGTATGTAGTTTGTTTGTTCTTCCCATGGCGATTGTGTGTGTGAGAGAGAGTGTGTGTGTGGGCGTGTTAGGGAGGGTTCAGACAATGGTATGTAATTAAAATTAAATTACATATTTTATTTGTATTTATATATTTCTGTTATAATATTACTTGTTCCCACACAATTAACCAGTTGCCGAGTCGAGTCGAGTCGAGTAAAGTTAAGAAATCTTTTTTTCACACAAAAAATGCAGTGAAAATGTGTACCACATGTTTATATGGCATATGTTTCATGCGGAGTGGGAACTGTAAGCAGTGAGGAACTATTGCTTGTATGAAATGATTAGCGTTGAGAATAATGATTTCCTGTAGGTTCCAGCAGAATGCCTTGATTCTGGTTGTTTTCATTATTTTCTCTAAATCGGCGATGTCTCATTGTATTTATAATATGCATCAGAGAACATTAATACATTTGCGAAATATGTGTAGGTGTGTGTGGGTGTGTGTATGTGTGTGGGTGGGTGTGTGATTGTGGATGAATGTGAGCGGATGTGTGGGTGGGTGGTTGAGAGTGTAATCAAAGAGTGTTGTGAAGTGGCATGTATGATGTCGTCTATGTATGTCTGTGTACGATGAAGGTTGTCGAAGTCCAAACCTTTAATAGAATAATAGCATTAAGTCCTATGGACATGGCTTACTGCTAGTCCTTAATGAAGAATTCAGAACAAACAAAATAATGAACATAAAATAAATGGTAAACAAACACATACCTTAACTATGGTAAGAAATGACTAAGAAGATGAATGCACCTAACTACACATACTCCATAATTCCCCCCCCCCCCCACCCCACTCACTCCGACACACCATCTCTCCTCCCTCCTCTACCAGCACACACACACACACCATGCATTTTCACGCAAATTCTCAAAAACTTAAAATTGTCGCAAGGTAGGTAAGAATAAAAAGTTGAAATCATCTTACATACCAGGAGCAAAGGGAAAATAGACATTTGTGGAGTCTTAGTTTTAAATGAAGTTAATGATTTAACCTTTTTCGGTGGGGTTGGGTCATAACAAGAAATTCCTTCCTTCCATGAAATTACTTAATGGATTTTACGTTTTTAAAAGTATTTTGTCTTTTGTCCAAGATTCTCTAGAGCACTCTTGAATATGACAGTCAATGTTCCAGATTATGAAGGAATATTAAGGCAGTGTTTTCAAATTAAATCGAGCAATATGATTTGGAACAATTTATTTTTAGACCAGTCTATTTGTAGGTTCATTGCCCTGACTGTGATATTTGGTTAAAAAATCGGAATTGAACATTGTAAATTTCTTTTTCCTAATCAGAATGTTTAAACGTGTACATTGGAAATAATTGTTCATACAAATCAAACATTATTTTGATTATCTGTTTTTGATTATCTGTTTTTGATATTCTTTGTTTTAGAACCACCCCTACGTTGATGATAGTGGTGACCAAGGGTGCGACCGAAGACCTTTCACCTGCGACCATTGTGAGAAAGGTCAAGAAGCCAAGCTGACGTGTCCCTCGTGCAAAACCTATTTTTGCACACGCTGCCGACAAACGCACAACAAGGTATGCAAATCCATGCAGGTGACAGAGGTCAAAGTTGAGCGTGAGGAGGAGAAAGACAGTGGACAATATCCAGAGGTGGACTGGCTGGAAGTAAATCAGATGTTGGAAGCAGACATGAAGAAACTGTCGGGGGAAGCACAACAGCAGCAGCGAAAAGAAGGAGGTGGACAGGAGCAGACGTTAATAGGGCCAGGCGTGGGGCTAGGGCCGGGTGTGGGGAAAGAAGGCGATGAGATGGATGTTGAGAGTTTGACTTCAGCCGTCAAGCTGCTAATGCAGATACTGTCGGACTTAGATAAACTTGGGTCAAGGATGCAAGGTGTACTGATCACTCTACAAAAACACCTTCAGCAACAGCAGGATACTCGACCCGGATGTTTTAAATGCAGGTCCAACTGTAATCTTTGTAAGACTAACCTTGACGAAAGCACAACTTTTAAGAGTGACCAAACGGGGGAAATATTCCACATCCAACATCATGTCACTTGCCAGTCAAAGAACCTCATCTACCTCCTGTACTGCAACATCTGCCAGTGCAAACAATACATAGGACAAACCAAGAATACCCTCAGAAAACGATTTTATAAACACAAATCCGTTATCAAAGCCAACAAGGGGGCGGCACCCGTGACAAAACATTTTAATGAACCTAACCACAGCTTCAGCAACGTGAAGGTTTTAATTATTGAAAAAGTGGATGGCGACAAACTTGATGGGAGAGAACGCTTCTGGATTGGCAAAATGAAAACACTGTGGCCCTCGGGACTAAATGCAAAATAGTTGATGCTGAGTGTGGAGACAACCTATTTAGAGAGAGGAACAGAGAGTGAGGAGAGGTGAGAGGGGCATGGGTAAGGGGCTATGGGAGTGAGGGAGAGGGGGGGGGGGCAGAGCAGAAGTGGAAGAGAGAGAGAGAGGAAAGTGGGTCGTGTGGATGTAACTTGGTATTTTCCTATATATGTACATCCTTGTGTGTGCGTTTGTGTATGTGTGTGTGTGGGTGGTGTGGGGATGGGGTGATGCTGTGGGTGGACTTGTGTGGGTGTGAGATGTGTGAGTGTGTGTTGGTTTAGGGATATAGAAGAGGCCTTGGGAAGTCTTCTTTAGTTTTATTGCAGATACGTTTTCACATTAGTGCTAAGATGAACCTTTTTCACTTTTTTGAGTTGTGTGTGATTCATTATATGCTGTAACGTTTAACCCTGAGGGAGCCTGGTGTGAATAAAGGCGAAAATTTGGAAACTTGTATACGACTTGTTTGGCTTTATTTTCTTTTTCTTCTGCGATTAGCAACGTTGGATTCTAACGCATCACGACTTCAAACTGATGTTGCAAGCTTGAAAGTTGATCACGCAAAACTGCAGGAGGAAATAACCAGTGTGAAAACTGTGCAAGCTAATCTGCAAAGGGAAATAACCAGCTTGAAAACTGTGCAAGCCACACTGCAAGGGGAAATAACTAGCCTGAAAACTGTGCAAAGCAAACTGCAAGGGAAACTAAGCCGTCTGAAATCTGACTCCGCCAAACTGCAAGGGGAAGTACTCAGTCTGAAAAGTTACCAGGGCAAACTACGAATAGAAGTCGCCAGTCTGAAAACTGACCAAGGCAAGCAGAGATGACCAAGCTCAGAAAAGACAATGCCAGATTGAAGGATGGTGTCGGGAATCTAAAATCTGTCCCGCTAGGGCCAAGTGAAGCGGGATGTGAAGACACTGAGCACACAAGTGTTTTTCCACGCAGTGCTGAGTGAGGCTTTAACACTACAGAAAAGTGGCATTCTGATTTGTAACCACGTTATAACAAGTGTTGGAGTAGGGTATGACGATAAGACTGGTATGTTTACAGCTCCAGTTTCAGGTGTGTATTGTTTCATGGCTTCATCAAGTACGCGCTCGAATGACGTAGATATTTTGTACTAGAGACATTGCACTTGACAATGCAGACATAGCATACTTTCTTGCCCATGACAAAGTATGCAGCACTGCCCATGTTACATTGCTAGTCAAAGCTGGTCAGAAGGTGTGGCTGCGATATTTTTAAACTGGAAGTAGGTTTAAGAAAGGGTGGTTGACATCCTTCACTGGTTTTCTTGTTCAACCACAACTGTAAGACAGCTAGCTATAGTACTAAGGTCAAGTAGCAGTTTTTGTTTGATTGATGACTGACCAATGAACAATGCAGCTTTTTTTTAAATCAGCCTTTTACATGCATCTGGTTCTTGAGGCTGATCTTGCGAAAGCTTGTGAAATCTTGTAAATTCTTGTGATTTTTGTGTGTGAAAGTCTAGTGAAATTTTGTGAAAACCAAATATATTCACGATGCAAAATGTTTGTAACCAAATGTAGACACATTTACTATTTGAATGCCGTATGCTAAACAAAAATGTATGAAGAAAAATGGTATAAAATAAGTATTCGCAATTTTCAGGTCACATAGAAATGTTACTGTTTGCTCCATCTATGTATGAAATTGCAAATGTTATTAATGGATCAAATGTAAACAAATAATAATTTTTAAATTTGTGTGTGTGTGCGTGTGCGTGTGCGTGCGGGTGTTTATGATATCACATTCAGTGAAAAAGACCTTATATATACTATGGAATTGAATTGAATTGATCCTCTCATAGTCATATCATTACCATCAAACATGTGTGTTTCCATCTAACAATACTGTCGTTTGTGTGCTTATATGTACCACCTATATAAACTTTCATACTGAGCAGTGACAAGTATCACGCACTTGCGATTATTTCTTTACATTGTAATTGTTGTGTGAGTGTGTATTACCAAAAAACAAAACAAAAACAAAGTTATACGTGTCAGTGGCCTGTATAAAGTTGGGTTACGGTGGAATAAGAATTATTTTTGTTTGTTTGAAATGTATGACTAGAGTTGCGTGCTCTCTCTCTGTCTCTGTCTCTGTCTCTCTCTGTCTCTCTGTCTCTCTGTCTCTCTCTCTCTCTCTCTCTCTCTCTCTCTCTCTCTCTCTCTCTCTCTCTCTCTCTCAGAACTATGCAATGTTTATGAATCACGTGACCCGCAACTCTAGCTACCTTTCTATGGGCTGGTGGCTCGAAGATCGTGTGACTGTATGTATGGAATATTTTTTGGGAAGTAAAAGGACGCTGTCCAGATGTCAAAATGTCTCTCTCTCCACCCTTTCCTCTGTCTTGTGTTGTTGTTTTTTTTTTGACAGTAAAACGTTATCTCCAGTAGAGAGACCCCGAAGGCCTATGACATTCCCACACTCTCACAATAAAATCAATGTGTGCGCACGCAAAAGCCTATGAATAAACTGTTTACCATGTTGCTATAACCGTATGAAATAGGCTTACAAACATTGAGCGTCCTTGAAAGGTCGCGTGCAGAACAAGCACAAATCAAATGCGTCCGCTACACCCAATTTTTATTATTAGTTTTTAGCTGCCAGTGACCGTGCAACGCTTGCCGTAGTTTAATTAAGTTTAGTAGTGAGAAATGTTGGTTTTTTTGTTGTTGTTTTTTTAAGGACTCGCGGCCTGTACTACGGCCTTTTCTTCATACTTTCAAGTGAGGGTCACGCTAGCGCAATTTAGACTAAATTACATTTAATCGTCATATTCTTTAATCTTAACTTTTCCCGGGGTGTCGTAAGAGGCGACAAACAGGGGTAATGTCAGCACGGCTGAAAGTCTTCTACACAGAAGTCACCGGCAAGGACGGAGAAACCTCACGTTCAATAACCACGTGCTCAGGGCCAAGGCGAGGCGCACTGTACTCGTGGATTTCGGCTGTGGCCAACAGACTGGAGATAATTGGACCCCGCCAGGTCTTTCTTGCCCAGATTACCGTATGATGAAAAGACCCACTCACACTATACCGGATCGGTCCTCGCCCGGGTCACCAAGGATTGCGCCTTCCGTTGGCCACCAGGACGGAGATTGTGTTACTGATGGACAACTTAGCAAAATCGCACGAGAGACAAAATCGTCATTAGAACCTGGAATGTCAGACCCTTACTGCGGAGGGAAAATTAGAAGAACTGGCTCACGAGCTGGACCAATATCGATGGAACATTTTAGGTATCGGCGAACTGCGCTGCAAAGGCCTAGGTGAAACAACGACCGACAAAGGCCACAAGCTTTTTTTCAGCGGGAGAGATGACAGGAACGAACACTGCGTTGGATTCTTGGTCCACAAAATCATTCTAGCCACTGTCATGGGTGTCAAGCCTATGTTCCACCTGTTCAAGTTCTTGTTCCTCTCCAGCTAATCCATCAATGTCATCTGCAAAATGGAGGTTGGAAAGATGCAAAGGCATCTGACATGACAAGATGTTGAAGAGTGTTGGAGAGAATAGGCATCCTTGACGCAAACCGATTGTTGTTCTGAACCAGTTCCCGATGGCGCTGTTGTGGAGGACTGCACTGGTAGCCTTGTCATACAGGCTTTTGATGGATTCAATAATTTTAGTGCTGATGTTGTAAACTCTTGTGAATGTCCACAGAGCTGCATACCAGACTAGGTCAAAAGCTTTCTTAAGGTCTACAAACACATTATATAGATGCAGTTGTTGCTGTAGGTATTTCTCGCAGATTATTCTGAGGTTGAGAATGTGTTCAGGGGTACTTTGCCCTGCCCTGAATCCTGCTTCCAGAGAAGAGGAAGAAATCCTCCCACTTCTCCGAGAAGTTGAGGCAGCAATGTAATCACTGAAGAGGGGGAAGTCAGCGGGAGTGGACAACATACCCGTGGAATTGCTTCATGCAGGAGGAGAAACGATGATTGACGCCCTCACCATTATCTGTAACAAGATCTGGCAGAGTGGAGAGTTGCCTACATCATGGACCCAGTCGCTTGTCATCACTCTCCCCAAAAAGGATAACCTTCAGGAGTGTGAAAATTACCGCAACATCAGCAATCCCGGCTAGGTCCTCCTTAAAATAATACTCAACAGGTTGAAACCCCAAGCTGAACAAATCATAGCTGAAGAACAAGTAGGATTCAGGGCAGGGCGAAGTATCACTGAACGGACTTTCAACCTCAGAGTAATCTGCGAGAAATACCTATAGAACCAACAACATCTAGATCACGTGTTTGTAGACTTCAAGAAAGCGTTTGACCGAGTCTGGCATGCAGCTCTGTGGGTAACCATGAGAGTTTACAACATCAGCCCTAAAATTATTGAATTCATCAAAAGCCTGTATGACAAGGCTACCAATGCAGTCCTCCACAACAGCGCCATCGGGAACTGGTTTAGAACAACAATCGGTATGCGTCAATGATGCCTACTCTCTCCAACACTCTTCAACATCTTGTCATGTCAGATGCCTTTGCAGATCACGGAGGCACAGTCAGAATATGGGGTAGATGTCACAGTGCAGCCTGTGATGAAACCGGGGAGAAAGTGTGGATGGGGAGTTAATGAGTTGGGGTAGTTACTGCGCGCTATCGTATGCATGGGTATGCGTGGAAACCGTGACTAAACAGCATAAGGGCGGTCAGCCAGTGGAGAAGTTTACTCACTGTAGGCAGAACACGTTTGGCAGAGCGACAAACAAGGTGTGCGGTCTTGTTTTCTCTGAGGTGGTAATGTTCTAGAAGTAAGGTGGGGACAGGTATTAACGTAAATAATATCTGGTTCCAAATAGGAAACTTAGGTGGAGGTGTTACATTGTGGTAGCAAGCTCGAGGAAAAGTTGAGCAAATATCTAAGTTGTGAATTTGTGGTAGGTTAGTGTCAGGTGTAATTCACTAACGGGAACTACTACGCTTCGGATACCTTACTTGGAGTACTGTGTAGGCAAGCAGTGGAAAAGGGCTAGCTACAGGTACCTTTACAATCGAGCCGTTGGGTAAGTGAGATGGTGTTCTTCCTTTACTGTGCCAATGACCAAGGGCCGGCTGTTTGGGGTGTTGAACGATAGCTGTGCGTGAGGCTGGGGGAAGTATGGTTGCACTGAGGAGAGGAAGGGTGCGACTGAAGGAGGGAGAACGAGGGAGGAGAATGGGGGTGAAGTGTGATGAGGGTAGGATGGAAGTGGTTGCTGTTGTTGAGGTTGCGGTTGCTCAAGATGAATAATGTGTTGATGATTTCATGTATTCATTTGCAGCATTGTTCATTTCATGCTTTCATAATGTCATTTAGTTTTTGAGTTATGTGTTGGATTACAAGTGACAGTGGAAGTAGTCAAGAGAAGTGAAATGAACAGCAGTGGCGCTTCCTCAAGATACAGAAATTAGTTAGTTAGTAAGGGGGGAGAGTGTGAGGAGGGAGGGGGACAGAATCGGGTGGACATGACATTAACAATACGGCAAGCATGTTGCAGGTTCGAAGGGCATCATTCGAAAGTCTTCGAAGGCTCGTCACCGGAAGTCGTTTGGGAAGCTCGTCGTATGCACCAGCGTCACGCGACAACAACGACGACATCTGGTCGGTTGGATCAGCAACATCATCACCACCCATTCGTCCACGTCCATGGTTGTGACGTCCTCATTGGTCCACCACCCATCTTCCCCGCGTGATCGTGACGTCGGTTGCGGGACCTAGCCTCGACGTTACCAGGTAGCCGACAGGAGGAGTCAGGCTGATAGGCGTCGACGGCGGCAGGGCCGCCGCAACTACATCGTCATCATCATCATCATCATCATCGTGATCGTCAGCGGCGGAGGGAGTGGCGACACCACAGCGCTTGGATTAAACAGCGACAGTCCAGCGTCAACCACGACGAGGAGGCAGCTACCTTTTGGAGGCATCAACGGGGACACCCTACTGTCAGGTCGGCTCATTCTTTATTTGTCCCCCTCTTAACACTTGCCCCCTCTGTGCTCGGACGTTTGCAGTGCACAGTCGCTAGTTAGACGTGGTTGATCAGCAACCCCCGTTCATCTGACATTTCCATTTCATTGCTCATTTGATCCATTGATTGTTCCATCACCATTTTCCTCGTTTCATGTGTAAATGTTGTATGTGTATGAGTGTGTGGTATGAATGAATAAATAGCTTGAAAGTTGTATATATATTCGTTGTGTTTTCATCCCTTCACGTCTGCGGGAAACTGTCATTCTGTCTGGGTTGTCTGCGTGTGGAAGTTGTTTGTTTGTGGCGTCTGCCCGGATAGAGTCGTGGCGGTGACAGTAGAGCAGTCTCTAACCTCCATTTTGCAGATGACATTGATGGATTGGCTGGAGAGGAACAAGAACTTGAACAGGTGGAACAGAGGCTTGACACCCATGACCATGGCTAGAATGTTTTTGTGGACCAAGAATTCAACGCAGTGTTCGTGCCTGTCATCTCTCCCGCTGAAATAAAGCTTGTGGCCTTTGTCGGTCGTTGTTTCATCTAGGCCTTTCCAGCGCAGTTCGCCGATACCTAAAATGTTCCATCGATATTGGTCCAGCTCGTGAGCCAGTTCTTCTAATTTTCCCTCCGCAGTTAGGGTCCTGACATTCCAGGTTCCTATGACGATGTTGTCTCTCCTGCTAAGTTGTCCATCAGTAACACATTTATCACCACGGAAAGGTGGCCAACGGAAGTTGCGGTCCTTGGTGACCCAGGCGACGACCGATCCGGTATGGAGTGAGTGATTCTTTTCAAATTCAAACTTTAGTTTAATGTCTGTTCACACATTTAGGTGATATTAGACATAAGTGATTCTTTTCATCTTGGGCAAGAAAAACCTGGCGGGGTCCAATCCTCTCCAGGCTGTTGGCCACAGCCGAAATCCACGAGTACAGTGTGGCTCGCCTTGGCCATGAGCACATGGTCGTTCAACCAGTAGTAACGTGGGGTTCCTCCATCCTGGCCTGTGTAGAAAACTTTCGCCCAGTGATGTCGTGCTGACATCACTCCTGTTAATCGGCTCTTACGAAACACCGGGAAACGTTGGGTCTATTCTATTCAGTGCCTGAACCCACAGGGCTGAAAATTTACTTGTTTACAATAAAACGTAATGTTGTTCTGATATAGCGCCCTAACCAGATGTAAGAACTGCTTAAAGCGCTGGCCGGATATAATAATCCTTCATGTATATTTCACATTTAGTCAAAAGAATGAGCAGTGCAGTGGTGCAAATTTCCCTCTAATTGTGGCCTGAAATAGTTCTGCCACCTCCGGGTCTTGCAGTTTGTCCAGGTCGAACTTCAGTCTAGTGCACTTTGCTGTATTTACTCTCTTCAAGTGGAGCCTGAAAGACATCATCACGAGATCGTGGTCACTTCCGATGTCTGCTCCTGGAAAAGTGCGTGTCCTGCCAATGTTGGTGCTTGATCTAAAGCGTTTCTTGACCATGATGTAGTCTATCTGGTTGTGATGCTCCCCGCCGGGACTGTGCCATGTCCATCGTCTGGAGTTTTTGTGGAGACCAAGCGTGTTTGCCAGTACCAGATTGTTGTATCTGGCAAACTCCAAGAGTCTCAGACCCCTGTCATTTGTCTCGTTGTTGCAGTGGGGTCCACATGTGTCTCCCCAGTTGTGGTGCGCATCTTGGCCAACCTTGGCATTCCAGTCGCCTTGCACTATGACTATGTCCTTCTTCGGCACTTGGTCAAGGACCGCCTGTAAATTTTCATAAAAATCCTCCACTTCGCTGTCGTCATAGTCTGATGTTGGGGCATAGGCCTGGATGACGGTGATGTTGAAAGGGGCTGCTCTCAGACGGATGGTAATGAGTCTACTGGAGACTGGGCGGCAACCCATGACAGTGGCTAGAATGTTGTGGTCGTTGAACCTGTAGTAAAGTGAGGTTCCTCCGCCTTGGCCGGTGACTTCTGTGTAGAAGACTTTCGCCCAGTGATGCCGTGCTAACATCACCCCTGTTAGTCGCCTCTTACTACACGCTGGGAAACGTTGGGTCTATTCTATTTAATGCCCGAACCCACAGGGCCCAGAGGGAAATTTGCTCCACTGCTCATTTTGGGGGCTGGTGAAGTAGATGTCAACACCATGACCACCACCTTCAACTCAGCTGTGACAGATGCCGCCCCTAAGATCCTTGGCAAGCACCGACCAAAGAAGAAGCCGTGGATCACACCTGAACTTTTGGATCTGTGTGATGAACGAAGACAGATAAAAAAAAAAGAAAAAAAAAGAAAAAGAACACCTCACAGGGAGCTGATGTCTACCAAAAAATCAACAATGACATCCGAAAAAGCATGCGCACAGCAAAGGAGAACTGGATAGAAGATCAATGCCAGGAAATAGATAACAGTCTGAACAAGAACAACAGCAAGAAGGCCTACCAGACTGTGAAGCGGCTGACAAGTGTTAAACATCCCAAAGTCTCCACGATCCAAAGCAAGTCTGGCATATGCCTTACAGAAGAACAAGAAGTCTTGGACAGATGGACAGAGTACTGCTCTGACCTTTACAACCATACACCAAATGGAGACCCATCAGTTCTAGCATGTCCAGAGAACAGAGAAGAAGAAGAAATCCTCCCAATTCTCCGGGAAGAAGTTGAGGCAGCAGTGCAATCGCTGAAGAAAGGGAAGTCAGCGGGAGTGGACAACATACCCGCGGAACTGCTACAAGCAGGAGGAGAAGCGATGATTGATGCCCTCAACATTATCTGTAACAAGATCTGGCAGAGTGTGGAGTGGCAAACACCATGGACCCAGTCGCTTGTCATCACTCTTCCCAAAAAAGGTAACCTTCAGGAGTGTGAAAATTACCGCACAATCAGCCTCATCAGCCATCCCAGCAAGGTCCTCCTGAAATTAATACTCAACAGGCTGAAACCCCAAGCTGAACAAATCATAGCTGAAGAACAAGCAGGATTCAGGGCAGGGCGAAGTACCATACCACTGAACAGATTTTTCAACCTCAGAATAATCTGTGAGAAATACCTACAGCATCAACAACATCTATATCATGTGTTCATAGACTTCAAGAAGGCGTTTGACGGAGTCTGTAATGCAGCTCTATGTGCAACCATGAAAGTGTACAACATCAGCCCTAAAATTATTGAAGTCATCAAAAGCCTGTATGACAAGGCTATCAGTGCAGTCCTCCATAACAGCGTCATCGGGAACTGGTTCAGAACAAAAATCGGTGTGCGTCAAGGATGCCTACTCTCTCCAACACTCTTCAACATCTTCCTAGAGCGCATCATGTCAGATGCTCTTGCAGATCACGAAGGCACAATCAGCATAAGGGGTAGAGCAATCTCCAATCTTCGTTTTGCGGATGACATTGATGGATTGGCTGGAGAGGAACAAGAACTTGAACAGCTGGTACAGAGGCTTGACACCACCTCCAGAGCTTTTGGAATGGAAATAAGTGCAGAGAAGACCAAAATGATGACCAACAACATCAATGGCATCAACACGGACATCAAAGTCCAAGGCCAATCCCTCAACACAGTGCATAGCTTCAAATATCTAGGAGCCATTGTATCATACAATGGGTCCCGACAGGAAGTCCCCTCAAGGATCGCACAAACAACTGCTGCCCTGACAAGGTTGAAGCCCATTTGGAAAGACAGGACCAGCAGTCTACATTCCAAAGTAAGACTGCTGCGCTCTCTTGTCATCTCCATCTTCCTATATGCTTGTGAAGCATTGGACCCTGTTACACTCGGTTTGATGTTGGTGTTTTTCTATCAGTATCTGATTCAGCCCCGATGCTTGAATTCCTGATAGTTGTGTAACTCAGATTCGTTTATCCACGCAACCCGTCCAAACAGCATACAAGTCACAAAGTCGACGTATGAAGTTTTCCACTTTTATTCAGCACACATCAACAACTGCATACAATCGCCTTTTCACTCTCAAATTTCACTTTCCAACTCACTATCAACAACTATCCGACTTTTTTAACAGTGCGGCGCTTATATAGTCTCTACATACACTGGAACAAACGAGAATAATCCTACATAAAACACCACAACCAATCAAAATTAATTTCATCATCACGTGACTCACGTCATACAACCTCATTTGGAATGGAAGCTTCCATGGTAACCAACAGAATAATCCACACGCTTCGATCGATAGTAAACAACTAATTCCCGAAAATTCTCAAACAATATCGACCAACTAAAAACACTAACGTTACACAAAGCCTCTACTAATAACAACGCAAAATCAAATCAAAGATAAATACACTCTATTACTGCATGCGCTGCAAAATAAAACGAAAAGATCTATCGCGCGCGTCACACACAAGCCTACCATTGCACGCGCTTCACACATAATATCGTGCGCATTTCATACGCACCATCATGAGCGTCTCAACGTAACATAACCCCCCACTCAAGAAGAAATTTACTTAATTTCTTTCACCAACGTTGATACGCAATGCACAAACCAAATCAGAAATTAAAACTTATTTCAGTCTGTCTGGATACTGTCAGTGTTCACAGTTCATTCACATAGAGTCAATGTTCTTTCATCCGGAAGGAAACGACGCCCTCGTCAGTTGCGGTTGTCATCGGCACAGGGTCAAAGACGATGATCACGTGGGCTTTCCTGGAGTCAGTGCATCCTCCGTTATCTCCCTCTTCCGTCGGATGTCCGACGCAGTCGACGTTGTCAGCTCCCAGAATGCACTTGCTGGGTCTCACGATCAGGTTGGCTTCTTGAAGACAGTGGAACAGCTCCCTCAAGGTCTGCAAATGCTCTTCCCAGGTGTGGGTGTGGACTAGCAGGTCGTCCCAGTAACACACGACATTGTCCATCCCTTTGAGCATCTTCCTCATACCTCTCTTCAGGGTAGCTCCGCTGTTGACCATGCCAAAGGGCATCCTTAGGCACTCGTACGTCCCATCAGGAGTTATGAAAGCAGTCTTTGGTATGTCCTGTTGACGCACGGGGACTTGCCAATACCCCTTGCTGAGGTCAATCTTTGAGAAGATTCTACTCCCCGACAATTTCCGGAAGAGGTCTGCTGCGGTAGGCATCGGCTCGGGGTCGAAGACGGTGATCTTATTAACCTTCCTGTAGTCGATGCATACTCTGTTGCTCCCGTCCTTCTTCTTCACGACCACGACAGGGGACGCGTAGGGGGAACTGGACTCCCTGATGATGCCCATCTTCAGCATTTCATCGATGTCTTCCTTCAAGGATTCACGGGCCTTGAAAGGGATCGGGAAGGGTTTTGATCGAACGGGAATATTTGAAGTGAGGTGGACTTCATGTTCGACCAAAGTCGTAGAGCCTGGGACATCGCTGAAGTTACGGGGAAACTCGCCCATAAGGTCCTTGAGCTCCATCTTCTGACCTTCCGTCAAGCTTGGTCCTAGCTTAACATCATCGATGCCTTCTTTGTTGTGGAAGTCTCCAAGTCCCAACAGTTCCTCGCTGTTAAAGCTGTTGTCGATCTCAGCTGCTGTTGCCACATGCACAGTCTCTGATGGCCTTTCCACGTACAGCTTAAGGAGGTTGGCGTGGTATATCTTTGAATGCTGGCCGACCTTCACCTTATAGTCGTTGATCCCCACCACGGTCTCCACTTCGTACGGGCCTTTCCACTGCATCAGCAACTTATTGTGGTCGGTAGGTAGCAGCACCAGCACTTTGTTGCCAGGTTTGAACTTCCTGTTCACAGCCCTACGATCGTAGTAGTGCTTTCCACAGTCTTGGGACTTCTTCAGGTTTTCTCTGGCTATCTCGAGAGTCTGCTCCAGCTTCTCCCGTAGCTCAAACACGTACTGGTAGCTGTCCTTCACCTCTGGGGTGTCTACTTCTTTCGTCCACAGTTCTTTCAGGATGTGCATCGGCCCTCTGATGGTTCTTCCGTACAGCAGCTCGAACGGAGAGAAGCCGGTGGACTCCTGCGGTACTTCTCTGTAGGCGAAAAGTAAGGCGTTGATGTAGCGATGCCATTGTCTGGGCTGCTCGCTGCACAGTTTCTTCAGGGTGGACTTCAGCGTAGCATTGAACTTTTCGACAAGCCCGTTGCACATTGGATGGTAGGGTGTCGTAGTTAAATGCCGGATGCTCAGCAGTCTGTTGACCTCCTTCATACAGTCAGAGACGAACTGCGTCCCGAGGTCTGTCAGAATTTCTTCAGGCACTCCAAGTCTACTGAACATGTCCACCAGTGCCTCTGCTACAGTTTCAGTGTCAATCTTCTTCAATGGCACTGCTTCTGGGTACCGAGTCGCATAGTCTACTAAAGTCAGTACCCATCGATGACCTTCTTCACTCGGAGGTCTTATTTCGCCGATTAAGTCTAAGGCCACCCTCTTGAAAGGTCGGTCGATCAAAGGCATTCTCTGCATTGGCACTTTAGGGACCCTTCCTCGAGGTATGGTCTTCTGGCAAATGTCACATGATCGACAGAAACGGCTGACGTCCGCATGAAGTCCTGGCCAGTAGAACACCGCCTGGATTCTGTCTGACGTCTTCTTGATGCCTAGGTGACCTCCCATGATAGAGTCGTGAGCTACTTCCATCACTTGGCGCCTTAGGGGTAACGGTACCAAGACTTGACGTAGTGGTTTCCCTCCGTTGACCCTCGGGTGCTGGAAGATTCGGTACAGGATCTTGGCCTTCACCTCAAAATAGACCGTGCCACTGCCCTTGGTCACGTGGTCTTGGCGGTTCCTGTACTTGTTTAAAGTGCTATCAGCTTCCTGGAGCTGGATCAGCTTATCTCTATCCACGATGGCAGCTTTGGAGTTGTCGGCGACCTTCAGTGGCGTAGACGTCTTGTCTCTCTTGGCCTGGGCCCTGGTAGTAACAGCACCGACGATCTCTGGTCGGCAGGGTTGAGCCGGAGTAACCACATTGTCCCGTAGCAGCTCTGTAAGGTCTCCATCGGGAAATGGCAATGGATCCTCCTCCACAACTTCGACGCGTTGGGATGAGGCAGGACTCCACCCTGAATCGGGGTCGTCGGGTCGTCTCGCGCCGTCGATATTCCCGATCATTAAATCATACAGCGGCTTCTTCAGGCAAACCGCTTCGACTTCGCCTCCGTAGAAAGGGGTGTTGACATGAATTTTTGCAACTGGCGCTTTCACACATTTGCTGTCGGCCATGAGTGTCCATTTTGAATCGCCAGTGAACTGTTCTTTAGCGATTAGGTCTTCTCTGACGATGACCCCACTGCAGCCAGAGTCTCTTAAGACAGTCACTTCATGATTTCCGACGCGTCCCTTGGAAACAGGCATGTTCTGGACGGTCATAGCTGCGCTGGCGACGACGGGGATGGATTTCCCGTTGGCAAGGAGAAGTTGGCCATCGGTCATGCACTCTTGCACGTCCGCAGGAGTAGCTGTGCGCTCGGTCTCACTCGGAAGAATGACGCTCCCGCCGCACACTTGATGGTCAGATCTACTGGTTTGCCGTTGATTGGAGAAACGTCTCTGTCGGTTGCCCGCCGCTACATTGTCCGTACTGCCCCGCTGTCCGCTACTTTTGTTTTGAGGACAGTTAGCCGCTCTGTGGTCTGTAGCGTTGCAGGTGAAACAGCCTCTTGAATGCCCTTCCCTGGTAGGAGGCGTGGAGTCCGTCTGTCTCTGGTTCGTCTGGCTCCCCTGGATCTGGTTCACATGGCTTGCAGTTTTCTGAAAATGTTTCGTCGCCTTGGGTGGCCCCAGCGTCTTCTCATGAGCGATTAGATATCTTTCAGCAGCTTCAGCAACGTCTTTTAGCGTCTCCAACTTTTGTTCTTCTAAGTGGGTCGCTAGGTCCTTGTGACAGGCATTGAGAAATTGTTCCTTCACGATCAGGTCATGGAGACTCTCGTAAGTCTTCCCTTTGCCTGATAATTCCACCCACTTGTGTAGATATGACGACAGGCGCTCCACAAACTGCTTTGGCGTCTCGTCTGACTTAGGCCGGCATTCACGGAAGCGTTTACGGTAGCCCTTCTCTGAAAAGTTGTAGCACTGCAATAGGGCCTCTTTCAAGACGTCGTAGTCTTTAGCGTCATCGTCCGACAATCTGGTGTAGACGTCGAGTGCTTGCCCCGTCAGATGAGCACTTAGTCGAATCGCCCAGTCTTGAGGTTGCCAGTTAGAGCTTTTGGCAAACCTTTCAAATCTCGCCAAATAACTGTCGATCTGGTCCTTCCCGTCGACAAACGCTGGCAATTTTGGAGCTTTGTTGTCACTGATAACTTGTGGCGCATTCTGCTGTTGCTGGATACGCGCCATTTCTAGCTGGAACTCAAGACGCTTCAGCTCGAATTCTCTGTCTTTTTCTTGCCGCTGCTGTTCAAGTTCTCTTTCTTCACGCCGACGTTGCTCTTCTTTTTCTTCCCGTTGACGCTGTTCTTCCTTATCTTCTCGGCGTCGCTGCTCCTCTAATTCTAGACGCTTCTGTTCTAATTCTATTTCTTTTTCTAGACGCTTCTCTTCCAATTCTCTTTCTCGTATTCTCTCCTGAGACTTGACGTACTCCGTCAGCTGCTTGCCTTTTAGATTCAGTTCAACCCCTTTCTGCCAGAAGTCAGCCATCTTGATGCTTCTGGAAAGTTCTTTTCAAGAAAGTTCTTTTCAGGAAAGTTCTTTTCTGGAAATTTCTTGACTGGAGAGTTCTTTTTTCTGGAAAGTTCTTGACTGTGCTGTACCTTTCTAGACTGTTCTAGAACAGCACGCTTTCTGCAGTAGCGCTGATGCTTGCCACTAGTCGCCTTCGCTGACGCAGGCACCGCTGTCCTCGTCGTATGCGACGCTGCACCACGCTGGTGTTGATGTATACGCTCCTGTGCTGAAGTGGACGCGACGTCCGCTCGCCGCTCTCTGTAACACTGGCGATGTAGCTCCGAGACTGTCCCTCGACGTAGTCTTACGGCAGCCACGTAGTCCCGATCTGTTGTTCGCTCACGAAGCAACTCTTCAGCGACTACACGCCCTTGCAGTCAACCCGAACCTATCGGTGATGTAGTCCCAGTATGTTGGCCCCTCTCGACGCAACGTTGGCGGCTACCCTCGATGACTGCCTCTCGTAACGTTGACTCGCTTGTTGTCGCAGTTGAACCCTTGGCTATGGCGTGAATCGCGGCTTGACCCCCAAAATGTTACACTCCGTTTGATGTTGGTGTTTTTCTATCAGTATCTGATTCAGCCCCGATGCTTGAATTCCTGATAGTTGTGTAACTCAGATTCGTTTATCCACGCAACCCGTCCAAACAGCATACAAGTCACAAAGTCGACGTATGAAGTTTTCCACTTTTATTCAGCACACATCAACAACTGCATACAATCGCCTTTTCACTCTCAAATTTCACTTTCCAACTCACTATCAACAACTATCCGACTTTTTTAACAGTGCGGCGCTTATATAGTCTCTACATACACTGGAACAAACGAGAATAATCCTACATAAAACACCACAACCAATCAAAATTAATTTCATCATCACGTGACTCACGTCATACAACCTCATTTGGAATGGAAGCTTCCATGGTAACCAACAGAATAATCCACACGCTTCGATCGATAGTAAACAACTAATTCCCGAAAATTCTCAAACAATATCGACCAACTAAAAACACTAACGTTACACAAAGCCTCTACTAATAACAACGCAAAATCAAATCAAAGATAAATACACTCTATTACTGCATGCGCTGCAAAATAAAACGAAAAGATCTATCGCGCGCGTCACACACAAGCCTACCATTGCACGCGCTTCACACATAATATCGTGCGCATTTCATACGCACCATCATGAGCGTCTCAACGTAACAGACCCTCACAGGAGATCTCCAACGAAGAATACAAAGCATGGAGATGAGGTGCTACAGAAGACTTCTGGGCATTTCGTATACCCAACACATCACCAATGACGAAGTCCGACAGAACATCACACAAACCATTGGACAACACGATGACCTGCTCACAGTGGTGAAGAAACGGAAACTCCGATGGTATGGTCACGTCACCAGATCATCAGGCCTTGCAAAGACCATTCTGCAAGGCACAGTGCAAGGAGGTAGAAGAAGAGGGAGACCGAAAAAGAGGTGGGAGGACAACATTCGAGAATGGACTGGTTTGACACTGAGCGAAGCCATGAGGGCGTGCAGCGTGCAGACTCTCTCTTTAGTATTTCAGCACATTGAAAGCTAACCAGAAACTAGACCCAATCAATGCTCAGGCTGTATACTAAGAAATAACGTCTTAAAAAGCCTAGCCCTTCAACTGTCCAAAGATTGCAGGTCTTAACGGTGCATTAGAACTTCGCTGTACAGTGTTCACTCCCCACCCCTCTTCTCCCTCCTCTCCACCTCTACTCTCTTCGCTTCTGACTAAGAAACTAAAAATAGCTTCTTCCTCAATCATCAGAATAAGCCTACTGTGTAACACCCCCGGTTGAACACGTTTTCCTGGCCTACCCTTGAGGTAAATCAATACTAGCTATTGACCTATTAGAGACTGTTGGTTTCCATATTACATATTAAATTGTCCCCTGTTTGCGAGTACTGCCGCGATCCGGTTGCCCTTGCATGGCCTCTGTTGAAAAAAGATCCACTATTATTATTCAAAGATAGTAGATAACTACAGGCGCATGCATGACGACTAATAAATAGGTCATAAATATGCTACGGTGCTGCTGATTATAGTTGTAAGAGTTTTGAGAATTTGTCTTTTTTTTTTTTCAATAGTAAGGGGTCAGTTCTTACTTATAGGCCCTTACATCAGTTTATCCACACTGAAAGGCCCGTACATCAGTTTATCCACACTGATAGGACATACATCAATCTATCAACACTGATAGGCCTATATACATCCCTTCATCATCACTGAAAGCCTCTATATCAGTTCATCAACATTGATAGGTATCTGCATCAGTTCATCAACACTGAGAGGCCACTACACCAGTACATCAACATTGAGAGGCCTCGACATCAATTCATCAACATTGAGAGGCCTCGACATCAATTCATCAACACTGATAAGCCCCTATATCAGTTCATCAACTAACTTTAAGATTCAGCAAAAATAGTCCATGACTTTCTTTTGATTGAAATCGTATCTGTTCCACGCTAAACCTAGCACAACTCGGCGGAACGCTTCCGCGAAAGAGATATGTTCTTCTTCTTTAGGTTTCCCGTCTTCTCTTCTTTTCCTCTTTCTTCTTCTCTTTCTCCTCTCTTCTAGACATCTTTTGAAACTGCGTCAGACCCTTAGAAGCTCAAACTGGGTAAAGAAGCCTTCTGTAAAATTTCTCTGGAATTCCTACCCCATGGCCCACCAGAAATGTGAAGCTTGTTTGAATACACGCTGTCGTTGAAAGAGTTCTGTAGAACTCTTGTTATTGAAAAACTCCACTGTGACGTCATACCGGAGAAGGGGAATAGACCCTATCACAAGTATATCAACTAACAAGTTAGTATCTCTCTTCTATGTCTCTATCGACGTGCGCGTACAACCGATTGCTTCCCTTTACATGCTTTGAGCTCCATAGAGCGTCGTCGGCCTGAAATAACTTTTTAGAAACTTCAAAACCCAGGGGAATTATGGGTAGAGAAATCCTTTTCTGAAATAACGTCGGCTAAATCCTTCTTTAGTTTCTTTGCTCGAGCAAAGGCAACCTCATAGGTATGGAGCACTTCGTCCATTATAACTCCATTGCTTATAATACTGCTGACAAGTTTCTGCCTTTGTTCACTACCAGAAATATGCAGTTCCTCTCCCAACTTTCGTTTCATTTCAGCGAGCACATCTTCGCGAGAACAGATTTCCCAGAATTCTCTATTCTATTTTTAGGTTTGGGATATTCCCGTCTGAGCTTGTGGCTAAACGGGACCACCGCACGTCGACTGGGGGCAATACGAGATACTAACTTGTTAGTTGATATACTTGTGACCCTATATATTGCTTGCGAGGTGCTTTGTTTGGTGTCAGGCATACCCGTCTAAAACATGAGCGTCAGGATCTTTAAAAGTCCGTGCCAGATGAAATCAGAGGTCATCAATCAAATCCTACCACAATACTTTCTTTTTTTTTCTTTTTTTTTCTCAAGCAAATGAAAGTTCTATTTACAAAAGCTACAAGCCATTTTTATAAATAGTAGTTTGTTTGTTTTTTAAAAAAAGATCTTAATCGATCCTTATTAATAATTTTATTTAAATCATGTGTATATTCTATATCTGTTTAAAAAATTAGAGGGAAAAAAAAAATACTGCATTGGAGTGTCAGTGATGACCCGGTAGCCCAGGATTGTGCTCAGTGGTCTGGGTGTCAGGCGATGCGCCCAAAGGATGCTATTGGGCGCCTCGGGCGGCTTGTGTTAGATCCTGTTTCGGTCAGCGCCTTGAGCTGCCATTGAGCTGGAAAAGTGTTAAATAAGAAAGATTAAAAATAAATAAATAAATAAATGTAATTGTTTGAGTATTATGTACATCTTTTTGCCTTGCGATCTGAGGGTTTGACATTGCCATGTGCATTTCTTGAACTTGGAAGTAATTCTATGAACGGCATGTTTCATGTACATTAATATTGTTATTACAAAACAAATGCGAGTACTTTATTTTCTTTACAAAGAACAAATCCTTTGTGGTGCCCGGCAGCAGTTTTTGATTGGCTGATGGCTGACCAATGACCAGTACGGGTTGTTTGCTATCCATCCCCGCTCAATCCTTGCATGCATCCGGTGATTGATATGATCTTACGAAATCTTGAGAATTTTTGCCCAAACCAAATGTATTCAAGATGCATGCAAAATGTGTTTGTAACCAGATGTTATCAATAAAACATTTTCTATTTGAATGTCTTACATTGACAAAAATGTATGAAGAAAAGGGTTTAAAATAAATATTCACACTTTTCAGATAACATAGGAATGTTTCTGTTTGATCCATCTATGCATGCGACCTTAACATTGGGTCAAATGTAAACAAATTGTTTTAATGTGTGTGTGTGTGTGTGTGTGTGTGTGGGTACGCGCGCGCATGTTTGTGTGTATGTGTGAGTGTGTGCGCGCGCGCTTTTAATATCACATTGTGTGAAAAGACATTAAATATTCAATTCAGTTGAATTGAATTGATTCTCTCATAGTAATATTATTGCTTCCAACATTTTTGTCATTTGTCTAACAATACTGTTTGTTTGTGTCCTTATAAGAACTACGTATTTAACATTCATTCTGAGCTGTGTTAATTAGCAATTGTTTACTATTATTTCTAGTAATGTATGTTTTGGTTTTAAGTATACCTGAACACCAGGACCTAAAACAAATGCTGTACCTGTGAATGGCCTGTGTGAAGCTGTGTTCTGGGGGGAACAATAAAAATAAATTTAAAATAGTTTGTTTCAGATTTATTAATAGACTAGTTACGTGTTTTCTCTCTCTTTCTGTCTGTCTGTCTGTCTGTCTGTCTGTCTCTCTCTCTCTCTCTCTCTCTCTCTCTCTCTCTCTCTCTCTCTCTCTCTCTCTCTCTCTCTCTCTCTTCTCGGTATATTAGCTGTTATCTCCAATCGGGAGACTGAAGACCGATGACAATCCCACACTCTTACAATAAATTCAATTTTGTGCACATGTATTCACCTATGAATAAACAGTTTTCAATGTTGCTATAGATTTAAAAACGTTGACGTGTCCTGAAAAGTCGTGTGCTGATCAAGCAAACATCAAATATCGTCTGTAACGCCTTTTTATTAGCTGGCTATGACAGTCACAGTGAATGTTGCCACACTCAAAACAATAAGCTAACAAAGCAAAACAAGAACTCTTTTTCAAAGCATAGTCATTTTTAAAATCAATAAATTCTATAGTTTGTGTGTGCCTTTTAATAGAAACCGCTAACCACCACTGATGAGCTCAAACAATGACATCAAACCAAAGCTAGTAAGAGACAGAATCCGCAAAAAAAAAAAAAAGGTGTTGGATAAGGTTTCTTGCTTTAGGTTGATACAACAGACCCTACCCTACCCCACCCCACACACCAACAACGTATTCTTGAAGCCGAGTGGTTTATTCAAAAATAGGGTCAATGATGATGATGATGATGATGATGATGATGATGATGATGATGATGATGATGATGATGATGATGATGATGATGTTGATGACGTCCATCCATTGTTAAATGCTCACTGAGCGGGCTGATACAGGATCTTGCTCAAGATCACGCAGTGATGGTATTGGTGTACCGTTAAATAGGGGAAATCAATTCCTGTCAAAACAAAAATGTAAAATTGGAACGTTAGCAGTTGGTCTGGGCTACGAAAGTCCACTTGATCATTAATTGTTTAATGTCATAACAATGGGAATCTTAGGGTAAACCCGTTTCCAGATTTAGGGCCCTGTCGCGTGAGGCTAGATTTAACCAGCACTACGTATACTCGCCTTGAATAAGTCAGCCTACTAGCCTATGTAAATTAACGTTGTTGTGCAGCAGACGACGAAAGTCAATGGGGTACTAAGCGTTGGTATGCTGATGCTGGCTCAGTTAGGCAATGACTTCATTCAGCTGACTGTCGTGAGAGGACTAGTTTTACTCTGCTTATTTTAATATTTAGCTTGGTTAGTCTATGTAATCTTAGAATTTCAATGGTAGGCAGCAGCAGACGATGGAAGTAATCAAGCGTAGCAATAGCATACTGCCGCTTACACACAGTGGCCGTTGACGCTAGCTCAGGCAATGACATCATCGTAATTACGTTAGGCAAGTCTATTATCCGCCAATGAGATCACCGCTTAGAATAGACTCAACCAGGTTTGACTAATTCGAACTGTAGAGCTATACCGGCAGTCGTGTTTAAACCGAGGAAGAGTTAACAGCTACGCAGGAGCAGTAGAGCTCTCCAGAAAGACTAGGACGCAGTACTTGTGAAAATCCGAATTCACTCAAGTAACCACTGGCCTGAAATTGTCACGAAGGTAAATGAACATACTTCTGTTTCATCGTGATGTATTATATTATTGTTGAATTATGTTGTGGAATTTGCTATGCATAGGATTGAATTGTTAGCCCGACTTTGCCTGAACACGTGGCGAAGCTGACCACGAGGCAAAAAGACGACCGGCCGACGCCATCTTGAATTATGTACGGAACCACTAGTGATTAACTTATATGTGTGCTTACAGACCTGTGGCTGTACAAATGAATGTGTATAATATTATTAACTCTTGATGTGTATAAGTAGCCATGTTTTATATTTATGTATGTATAGTAAATTAGAGTGGAGATTCCAGTGGACCACGGACTTAGCAGAATGTTCGTCGCTTATATATGTAGATGTGGAGCTAATCACTGAGGGCTATTACGACCTTCAGTGAGACGCTCTGCACACACCTATCATTCAAGGTTGTGCAGAATTTCGTCTCATATGTTACAGACGATCAGGCATTCTGTAGTGCGCCCAACACAGCATCAGACGAAACCACGTCGACGCGTACGTTGGCTGCAGTGGTATCCCCAGCATTGCGCGAGGAAAACCCACCAGTCTATCCACTGGGAAGAACCCAGAAGAAGACAACACAGTTGTCAGGAAACCGACCACAGCCCAGCACGCCAGACTCACAGTTAAGTCACTAAGCGTGTGTGCACAAAAACTGAGAGCTACAGGACCACAGTAGTCCACTTCTCATGAACATTAACCTCCAGTGCCCGAGGATGAACAATTAGCTGCATAGACTATCAGCGATCGAATTATTCACAGTGACATTTAACTGATAAGGTAGATTAGTACTTAGAAAATCTTGTATAGAGTAGAAGAAATACATGTGTGATGTTTAACTGTTATCAAGTGGCTGGACTACATATGATTCATAGCCGTGTGAAAGCTAGTGTGACAGTAATCTTTTACCATTTTTCTATCTATCTCTGTAACCCAGCCTTAACACAGACCGAGCTAAATAAATAAATTTATTAAAGTAATCCACAGGGTGACTCACTAGCGGTCCCCATTGGATAAAGCGTGAGGTTTACATTATTCCATTGTGCAGAGCCCAGCAACCCACGTGACACTGACGCATACACCCCCTGGCCAGAGGGCGCTCAGGTATACTAGTTCTACCCGGTTTAGGCGGACCACAGACTAGGTAGATTCATTCTGTGTTCGAACTGCATCGAGGAAGGAGCTAGGCTCTAATAGATCTTTCTACTGGAAGACTAAAAGCAGGAACTGGTGAAATTCTATTCAAACTAGTTAGCCACAGCCTGACATTGTCAAAAAGGTAAATGATCTATTTTTTGTCTCCTCGCAATTTATTGATATTATTGTTGAATTATGTTTGTGAAGTTTGCCATGTTAGAATTGTGAATGTTAGTCAAACTTTGCGTGACCACGTGGCGGACAAACGACCTGCTTCACCACCATGAAGTATCCCCTACAGACCCACTGTTGTTTTTCCTATATGTATTCTTGCAGACCAGTGGCTGTACCTGAGAATATGTAGATGGTTGATTAATTGTCCATGTGTTTAATTTAGCCATGCTGTATAGATGTATAAGAATTAGAGTGGAGATTCCAGTGGACCACTAATTTTAACGTAGAAAAATGATCGTCCATTGTTTGTAGTAGTGGAGCGGTCACTGAGGGCTATTTTTGCCGTCAGTGAGACGCTCTGCACACACCTAGTATACTCGGTGTTGCAGAAATTCGTCTCATATTCTGCAGACGAGCAGGCATCGTTGGCCCGAAGCTGAAGGAAGACCATTGCGCGTCACCTCTGACATTCGGTCTGCAGTGAATTCGAGCACTGAGCTACGATAACACAACAGTCGGCCAGCCAGGAGAACACTCCACCACAACACAGCTCTTCAACTGAATAAAGCTAAGTGCTAACGAAATCGTGCACCAAAACGGTCCTAGACGGAATGTGTGATAGTCTCCTCTTCCAGAAACCAGAATAGGAAGACAGGCAGATCGAGTAGCCCTATGATGAGACAATAGCTGCAGATACCTATCAAGGACCGAACTATTCAAAGTGAATTTGGACATTTAAGTTAGTATAAGTGATTAGAAGATTTTTTATAGAGTAGAGGAAATAAATGTGTGATATTTACTGTTAACAAGTGGCTGGACTACCTATATGTTTCATAGCCGTGTGACAGCTAGTGTGACAGTGAATCTTTTACCATTTTCTTTCTATCCCTGTAACCCCAGCCTAAACACAGACCGAGCTAAACTTATAAATGTATTAAGATTAGTCACCGGGAGATTAACTAGCGATCTCCATCGACGAAAGACGAGTGGGTAATAGCATTCCATTGTGCAGAGCCCAGCAACAATAGACCCACCGTCACAGGCCCTTTAGCTTAAAACGTAATGTTGTTGTGATATAGCGCCCTTACCACATCTAAGACCTGCTCAGTGCACTGGCACAGTAAGGTACATGGCTTATCTCGTAGCAGCATGATTTAGACCTATGACCTATTACAAACTAACCCTAACTTGGGTCTTGGGATTTATTTCCCACAAGACTTGCGCTGCAAGGGAGGTAATAGGTTTTAAACCATGCTCCTAGGAGATCATCACTACCTCTAAAGTGTAATTAATTAATTAATTTTTAAAAATTTATTTATGACTCTTTTTAAAGTTACATTTGTAATTATTATCTCAAAGGCCAAATACGAAAGTGAACCGGAAGGACCTTCAGTCAGTAGGTAGATTACCGTCCCCGGACACAATAGGCCCACATATAATTATATATTATCTTAGATCAGTACTGATCTAAGATATTATGTTGATATACTTGTGATAGGCCTTATTCACGGTCTGACACTTCCGGTGCAAGAAGCGAGGTCAGAACGAGGCTAACTGACATTCTAGCATAGCGTCCGATAAAACGAAGAAGGGAAAGTCAAACCGACGCAGTCCCCTATTCGCTAATGTGACGTGGGACTTTAATTTATTAAACGCAACGCAAACCGACACTGCTGTGTACCTCTTTGTACAAACAATGATTCTAAGGCAGGGGCGGATCTTGGGGGGGTGCAACGGGTGCACGTGCACCCCCCCTCCCCCCACGGACGACCAAAAAAAAAAGAGAAGAAGAAGAAGAAAAAGAAGAAGAAGAAAAAGAAGAAGAATGAAGAGGAAGGAGAAAAAGAAGAGGAAGAAGAATATTCAGAATATCCATAATATTCATAATAATCATCATGCTAATAATCATCATGCTAATCATCATCATCAGCAGCAGCAGCAGCAGCAGCATAATGATAATAATAATAATAATAATAATAATAATAATAATAATAATAATAATAATAATAATAATAATAATAATAATAATAATAATAAAGGACAATAAGAAGAAGAAGAAGAAGAAGAAGAAGAGGAAGAAGAAGAAGAAGAAGAAGAAGAAGAAGAAGAAGAAGAAGAAGAAGAAGAAGAAGAAGAAGAAGAAGAAGAAGAAGAAGAAGAAGTTTAATGTATTTAAAGTCTTTCCCCCCCTCCCCCCTCCCAAAAAAAAACAAAAAAAAAAAAAAAAAACAGTAGTGCACCCTCTTGCGTGAACCTGCTGATCCGCCCTTGTAAGGGTATAGGGGACTTAAGTAGGCTTTACCTCGACACCGCCTATTTAACGCGTGGCAGAGAGAAAACCAAGATCAGAGTCTCCTCTCTGAAAATCCTTACGGGAAGAGAGGGGACTATAAACTGATAAACATAAAACCAAGATGGCGACCAATGGGTACGACAGAGGTCTGGATAATCGTGTTACTTGCAGTATCTGCCTAGAACCGTATAGAGGACGGCATCCTAAGATTTTACCCTGTTTCCATTCCTTCTGTCTCCCGTGTTTGACGCAGCTTGCAGACAAGGAGGCCTTTCAGGTAAGTAAACAACAGGATTCGGAGTTAAAACGTAGTTTGTAGCGGTCACTAGGCTTGTGTGTGGGACGAATCATTTTATTTCAGGGCCTTGATATTCTTTACTATTTAGGCTTCTGTTAATATTATTTAAAGAGTGGGCCTATAATTCTCTAATAAGTTTCATCATTTAATCAATCTCTGTCTATCAACGATTTGTTTACAATTTTTGACCTTTCCCCGTAAAATAGGTCAGTGTGACAGTGCAGTCACCTCTTTACCTAATGGCCTTGAAGCCATTCTGTTTCATAGGCCTAATCATGCAGGGTTCGTACGCGGTTGGGAAAGTTTGGGAAAACTGAGGTACCCTTTTCCCAGTTGGGAAAGTCTGGGAAAAATGGCATCAGGTTGGGAAAGTTCGTTGTGGCTGGGAAAGGAAAACGATGCTTAACGTCCTATTGCATGAGCGTTAAGGACGATCACCACGTCGCCACCCTGACAACAATGACCATCATCATCATATCAAAAATGAGATCCAACGGATCTTCTATATAGTTTTAGTTGTGGCTGGAAGGAACAACGAAGCTTAACGTCCTATTGCATCAGCGTTAAGGACGATCACCACGTCGCCACCCTGACAACAATGATTATCATCATCATATCAAAGATGAGATCCTACGGATCTCTTTTGGTTTTTTCATACATGTCAAACACATGCACTGACCATAAAATTTTGCATAAAGAAAAACGTATTTTACTATCCAAATCCATAAGAAATTTTCATAATACTTAGTTTTGACCTTTTTAAAAAATGTTATAATTATTTGTTAACATTCATTATTCAATTTATTATAGCATACAATTTTGAAAATAAAGAAAACTATCTTTGAAATCTTAATTTTTTTAGGGAACGGTTTTTGAATTACCTCCCTTTTCTGGCAGATTGTTTTTTTCACAGTTATCTTCCTAAAGACCTTTAAAGATTTTAATATTTTTTTAATTTTTTAAAATAAAATTTTATTTACTTTCTTAAATTCAAAGCTATTAAATATTTTCTTTCTTATTCTCTCGGAATCTTTAATGTCTCATTTACAATTACATGCTCAAAAACCACCATCAAGAATGGGGCAACTGAAAAGGCTTGTCAAACTTTTAAGATGGAATGCCGTGATTTTCTCCTGGCTATAGTTAAAAAGATCATGGACAAAGCCCCAATTAAATATCAAATTGTTAGAAATTTAGCATGGATGAGTCCTAAGCTGCTTCTGTCAGAAGAAGACTTGTCTGAATTTGAAACAACTGGAGCTGTCACTAAGAATTCTCTGTGATGCTGGAAGAGTAAAAAGAAGTCAACTGCGATCAAATCAAGTCCCAGTTCAGGCGATTTCATGAAAGTGTGCTGTCAGAAAACAGCATACTACAGTTTCAAAACTTCGACCCAAGCAATGACCGAGTAGATGAACTGTTTTTCAAACATCTGGCTGGTCGAAAGGAGTTCTCTCTTCTCTGGGATGTAGTCCAGCATCTGCTGATCCTCAGCCATGGCCAGGCGACAGTAGAGAGGGGGTTCAGCATTAACAAGATGACCATGGTGGATGTCACGCTACGCAGTTTGCAGTCGCGCGCCTATGTATATAGTTTAATCATCAGCCTGTACATAGAGGTTAAAAGTTACGGTAGTCAAGGGGAGAGAATCAGAATAAATTAATTTAGTTTATAATTAATAAAAGTAGCGAATGTATTGCGCCCGTGCAGAACGTACTATGTTAGAAAAACAGCATAGTTGGCTATTTTGTTATTGAGAAGATTAATTGCTGCCATGCGATATTCTATGTGTGAAATGCGTGCTCTAATCGCGAACGGTGCAGGGAATGAATTATGATGAAAAGAAGTATATTCTGGAAGATTCTTAGCTGATCGTATAAAACCCCTTGCACTGTATATTTTGGGAGGAGCAGCAACAGTTGCATATCGCTTTTGTAGCCAGAATCAACGGATCCAAGTTGGGTCAAGGTGCCAGTTAGTGACTTTGTCTGTGGGTCGTACAGATCAGACCGTCAACGAAAAAGAGCCTATTAACGGAAGAGGAGGATTGTTTTGGGAACACTTTGGAAGTGTTTGTTTAACTAAAACTTTTCTAAGCTGTTTAGAATACCTACTGTGTATTCTCGGTGAAATCTGAGTTATCTACGTATAACGTCGGGTGACCTGTGACTCCGTCTAGGACTTCTTATGCCTGTGTAATCACCTTGCCTAACCATCTGTGCCTGTGTGTTTGTCCCGTCGTTCGTGTGTCTTTGTCTACAGGCCGGAGAATCCACTGGTAGCCGTAAGTTTTTTACCTCAATTTCTCAGTTGGCCATAGCGTTCGGGGGTTTGGGTTATGCATGCGGTATGAATGGTTAGTTAATTACGTTTTCTTAATTCTATTTTTTTGTCTCATATTGGTTGCTGCATAAATACCTAGCAATAGAGAGAGAGAGAGAGAGAGAGAATTTTCTAAAATGTATTATAAATTAAATAATTATAAATTGATATGAAAGAATTCGCTGTTATGTAGCGAACAGATGACAGAAAGGAGGTGATTGTGAATGTATATGCGCGATGACAGGGAGGATGAGTAAGGATGTGGAAAGGGAGACAACCATTCCGATAGCGGGGTGCTTGTGCAGTATCTTGTAATATAATTATTAATGGTTGCGTATTCTTGTATGTATTGTTGTAGATGTACCAACAAATACAACACCAAAACCCTAGAGCAGACCATTGATGGTGTGCTGAAACCTTGCTGGTGTGAAGCTTGTGTGCCTCGGCCTATTACGCCGCGTTTTCCGTGTGTCAACCTCGGTTGCGAAGGTTCTGGTATTCGCCCAGGGAACTTTATTTCGTTTATAAAGCACACGCACACACACTCCACCACACACAACAAATAACTATAACCAATGATAATCTGTTGTGAGGAACGATAATTGTTTTACATGTGATAAATTATAAATTACAGCACATTGAGATATATTTAATTTGAATTGATTGATAAACGTTGTTGAGTACTATTATCTACTGGATTAAGTAACCCTGTGATTGTATAGTTTTGTCTGGGGGAATTATTTCGCCAGATATTAGTTAATTAGTAATTTAGATTAATTTCTTATAAATTCTATTTTGCTTAAAAGATAAATTTTCTTATTCATTTTATATAATATAAAAGACTTGTTGTATCTATTTGTCTGAAATTTAAGTGGAACAAAGTTGAATATTTATTAAAGATTTAAAGCAGTTGCTTACTGTATATTTACCTTGTTGGCAGTAAGCTGTTCCAGACATAATTATTATAAATCTCTTGTACATTTTGTAGTTAGTCATTTTCCAGTTTGATTTAATTATCATTATTATTTTGAGCGAGTTGTTTATGTATTAGTTTGGGGTTTTATTAGTGGGATTGAGGGTTGGTTGGTTGGGAAGTGGGATAAAGGGAGTTAATTTTTAGTGCGAATGAGTGTGAAATAAAGAAATTGTCTTGTTACTTCTGGTTTTGTCTTTTAGAGTTTATTTAGGTGTTGGGTTTTTTTTTCTCGTGTGAAAGAGCACACATGTCGAACCACTGTTGAGGCAGTTGGGACGTGACATTTTGGTGGCAGCGGTGGGATAGATCTAGGATAGGTTAGGGGGGAATAGTTGGGTAGATTTATTGTTATTTGTTTAGATAACCAGAAGTCAGTGTTTGTTTCTTTGTCGTCTTGTGTGTCGGATGAGTGACTAGTGGGTGGTTGGTCGGGAGTGAGGTTGCGCTGCGCAAAAGGGTTCACACCCCGAGCGTGTGTGCACAAACGGGGGGTTGAGGTAAACAACTTTGTCGTCGAGGCCTAGACGATAAGGGACTTCTCCGGCTCCTGTTACTGTTTACTTGTCATTTGTTCGACTGTTTGTATATGTGTTAATTGTTATTTGTTTCATTTGTTATTCACCCATTTTTTTTCCCATTTTTCTTAGTCCGCGACTGTATGCTGACGAGAGCTGCGACTCGGAGAGCAGCTGAGCAGGCGCGAGCGATGGACCAGTACACGGAGGCCGACGCAGCCGCTTCGCGTCGGGAACCGATGGACGAGGAAACCACAGTGAGTACGCCTTTCGCTCATAGTACTCGCATGGCAGCTGATCTTACTCCTACTGCAGTTAAGGCCGGTGCAGGAACAAGTAGCGTTGGCATGGAAGTATATCTTAGATACAAGGAGCTAGGCGCTAGCATGGGGCTGAAGGGAGCAGGTCTAGCCAGTTTTGTAGTAGACGGGGCGAAGAGAGAGCAAGAAGCTGCTAGATTAGCGGAGGAGTCTGCTAGATTGGCGAGAGAGATGGAATTAGAGCGAAGGGATAGAGCAAAGGAGACAGCTAGGCTCGAGAGGAAGATGGAACGAGAAGAGAAGAGAAGAGCAGAAGAGTTAGCCCTGATGGAAAGGAGGCTAGAGCAAGAGCGCAAAGATAAAGCTAGAGAACTGAAGCTCTTAGAAAAGAAGATAGAATCTGAACGGGGTAATGTCGAGATGCGTCTGCAAGAAGAGCGTGCAGCTAGAGAGCAGGCCCGGGAAGATGACAGGGAAAGGCTTAGGCAACAGTTGGAACAAGAGAAAGAACTAGAAGCCCAACGTAGGAGGGATAGAGTTCAGCCTGATAGCTACAAGATCAAGGTCCAACCATTTGATGGTAAAGAGGATATTGAGAGCTATCTTCAGCACTTTGAACAAATAGCTAGAACGCAGAAATGGAAGGAAGAGACGTGGTCGGCTAGATTGTCACCGTTGTTGTCAGGGGAGGCAAGAGAGACTTATCTGAAGTTAACCCCAGAGCAGATAGTCGATTTCGAAGTGGTCAGGGGGGCTCTTCTGAAACGTTTTAGGAGAGATGCCGACTACTACCGCAAGCAGTTCAGGGGGAGTAGGAAAGAAGGCACAGAGACTTTTCCGCAGTACTTGAGTAGAGTACAAGTCTTAGTGAAGAGATGGTTTTCTTTGGCTAAGAAGGATATAGATGATGCGGGCGTAGTGCTTGATGTCTTTCTGACTGAACAGTTGTTGTCCGTGATGAACCCTGAGTTAGAACTGTTTGTGAGGGAGAGGCAGCCTGAGAACGGCGAGCAAGCAGCTGAGATTGCCCAGTTACATGTAGACGCGAAACGGACTGTGAGTAACAGACCAGTGTTCGGTAGCGTGCCATACAAGGAGGGTAATCGTGCTGTCAGTCAGCCTGTAGGGGCAGCGAGGAGTGGTCCCAGTGGCAACAAGGGTGAAGAGGATAAGAGGAGGGAACCTAGTGGGGAGAAACGTCCTGTGAAGTGTTTCAGGTGCGGGAAGCTAGGTCACGTAGCGAAGGAGTGCCGTAGTCCGAAACAGTTGCTACGTATCACTGTCAGTCCGGATTCAGGCCCGATTCACTCGGAAATGACTAAGGCTAGCTTTAGTACCATTCAGCCGTACAACCCGTGGAGCATGGGAACAGTCAGGGGTCAGCCTGTGAAGATTCTGAGAGATACTGGTGCCGAAGTGGGGGCAGTAGCAGCCAAGTGGGTGCGTCCCGAGGATATGACTGGTAGAGAGATCGAGGTCATGTTCGCTGATCAGGTCAAGTCAGGGAAGTATCCTACAGCGTACGTAGAAGTAGACTCAGCTTTCGTGAAGGGTACAGTAGAATTGATCGTCATCGAGCAAGTTGTACCTGATGTGATTCTAGGCAACTGGGTTACCTTCAAGGGAGGCTATCGAAGTCCCGTGGCTGTAGATGGGTTAGAGTGTGCGATAGCCGCCGTTCAGACCAGGGCACAGGCCAAGGCAGAAGGGAAGCAGGAGAAAGCGCTGCCGATTCCGAAGCCATTCCAACTCGACGTGACGCCCGATCAGTTGGCCAAGTTGCAGGAAGAAGATCCCACTTTAGCTAGAGCCAGAGAGTGCGAGAAGCAAGGGACAAAACTCAAGTCAGGCAAAGCGATGGTTAGCTTCTGCAAAAAGAAGGGCATTTTGTACAGGGTACACCATCAGGGAGAAGAAGAGCTAACGCAGCTAGTCGTGCCTAGCAAGCTCAGAGGAGAGGTGATGCGCCTGGCACACGACCCTCCGATGGCCGGACACTTAGGTGGAAAGAGGACACGTGAGAGGATATGGGGGGTGTTCTATTGGCCAGGAATGTGCGGGGATGTTAGGCGATTCTGCGGATCATGTCCCGAATGCCAGAAAACAGTTCCCAGGGGTAGGGTAGCAAAAGTTCCGCTGCAGAAACTACCTCTAGTTGACGAACCGTTCCAGAGAGTTGCAGTTGATATTGTAGGGCCTATAGAACCGTTGCCTCATTCGAAGGTAGGAACCATCAGGACAGAGATTGGGACTATGTTGATCATGGGAGCGAGCGAGCGGGCAGTTCCACCAGTCAGTTCGCCGATTGTGTCAGTAAAGAAGGAAGACAAAGCAGTCAGATTTCGATTTGGTGGTAGGAAGCGTTTCAGGCGCAAGCTTGAGTATTTGGGACACATAGTGGGAGAAGGCAAAGTGCAGCCGGAACAAGGAAAGATGGACAAGATCCAGAATGCACCACGTCCCACTACCAAGAAACAGGTCAGGTCATTCCTTGGATTAGCAGGGTACTATCGAAAGTTTGTGCCGAATTTTGCTGCGATAGCGGTGCCGCTGACTGACTTAACCAAGGGAGGCAAATCAGGTCCCGTACAGTGGTCCGACGCTTGTGAAGTAGCGTTCCAGACGCTCAAAAACCGCATATGCTCCAAACCTGTATGCTGTATGCCAGACATGGAGAAACCATTAGTGCTACAGACTGACGCATCAGAGATTGGAATAGGGGCGATTCTGTGCCAGGACCAAGGTTTGGGTTTACAGCCAATCACATGTGCCAGCAAGAAGCTAAACCAAGCGGAGAGGAACTATTCCACCATAGAGAAGGAATGTTTAGCATTGGTGTGGGGGGTACAAAAGTTCAAGCAGTACCTGTATGATCGGACAGTCATTGTGCAGACCGACCACAGACCATTGCAATACCTGCAGCAAGCAAAGACTACGAATTGTAGACTCATGAGGTGGGCACTTCAACTCCAACCTTTCGATTTGATAGTGGAGAGTATCCCAGGGAAGGAAAACGTACCAGCTGATTTCTTGAGCAGAACTGAGTAGCGTGGTTGTTAAGAACTAAAACTGTTAGTTTTCGTCTTGGTGGGGTGCTGTGTCACGCTACGCAGTTTGCAGTCGCGCGCCTATGTATATAGTTTAATCATCAGCCTGTACATAGAGGTTAAAAGTTACGGTAGTCAAGGGGAGAGAATCAGAATAAATTAATTTAGTTTATAATTAATAAAAGTAGCGAATGTATTGCGCCCGTGCAGAACGTACTATGTTAGAAAAACAGCATAGTTGGCTATTTTGTTATTGAGAAGATTAATTGCTGCCATGCGATATTCTATGTGTGAAATGCGTGCTCTAATCGCGAACGGTGCAGGGAATGAATTATGATGAAAAGAAGTATATTCTGGAAGATTCTTAGCTGATCGTATAAAACCCCTTGCACTGTATATTTTGGGAGGAGCAGCAACAGTTGCATATCGCTTTTGTAGCCAGAATCAACGGATCCAAGTTGGGTCAAGGTGCCAGTTAGTGACTTTGTCTGTGGGTCGTACAGATCAGACCGTCAACGAAAAAGAGCCTATTAACGGAAGAGGAGGATTGTTTTGGGAACACTTTGGAAGTGTTTGTTTAACTAAAACTTTTCTAAGCTGTTTAGAATACCTACTGTGTATTCTCGGTGAAATCTGAGTTATCTACGTATAACGTCGGGTGACCTGTGACTCCGTCTAGGACTTCTTATGCCTGTGTAATCACCTTGCCTAACCATCTGTGCCTGTGTGTTTGTCCCGTCGTTCGTGTGTCTTTGTCTACAGGCCGGAGAATCCACTGGTAGCCGTAAGTTTTTTACCTCAATTTCTCAGTTGGCCATAGCGTTCGGGGGTTTGGGTTATGCATGCGGTATGAATGGTTAGTTAATTACGTTTTCTTAATTCTATTTTTTTGTCTCATATTGGTTGCTGCATAAATACCTAGCAATAGAGAGAGAGAGAGAGAGAGAATTTTCTAAAATGTATTATAAATTAAATAATTATAAATTGATATGAAAGAATTCGCTGTTATGTAGCGAACAGATGACAGAAAGGAGGTGATTGTGAATGTATATGCGCGATGACAGGGAGGATGAGTAAGGATGTGGAAAGGGAGACAACCATTCCGATAGCGGGGTGCTTGTGCAGTATCTTGTAATATAATTATTAATGGTTGCGTATTCTTGTATGTATTGTTGTAGATGTACCAACAAATACAACACCAAAACCCTAGAGCAGACCATTGATGGTGTGCTGAAACCTTGCTGGTGTGAAGCTTGTGTGCCTCGGCCTATTACGCCGCGTTTTCCGTGTGTCAACCTCGGTTGCGAAGGTTCTGGTATTCGCCCAGGGAACTTTATTTCGTTTATAAAGCACACGCACACACACTCCACCACACACAACAAATAACTATAACCAATGATAATCTGTTGTGAGGAACGATAATTGTTTTACATGTGATAAATTATAAATTACAGCACATTGAGATATATTTAATTTGAATTGATTGATAAACGTTGTTGAGTACTATTATCTACTGGATTAAGTAACCCTGTGATTGTATAGTTTTGTCTGGGGGAATTATTTCGCCAGATATTAGTTAATTAGTAATTTAGATTAATTTCTTATAAATTCTATTTTGCTTAAAAGATAAATTTTCTTATTCATTTTATATAATATAAAAGACTTGTTGTATCTATTTGTCTGAAATTTAAGTGGAACAAAGTTGAATATTTATTAAAGATTTAAAGCAGTTGCTTACTGTATATTTACCTTGTTGGCAGTAAGCTGTTCCAGACATAATTATTATAAATCTCTTGTACATTTTGTAGTTAGTCATTTTCCAGTTTGATTTAATTATCATTATTATTTTGAGCGAGTTGTTTATGTATTAGTTTGGGGTTTTATTAGTGGGATTGAGGGTTGGTTGGTTGGGAAGTGGGATAAAGGGAGTTAATTTTTAGTGCGAATGAGTGTGAAATAAAGAAATTGTCTTGTTACTTCTGGTTTTGTCTTTTAGAGTTTATTTAGGTGTTGGGTTTTTTTTTCTCGTGTGAAAGAGCACACATGTCGAACCACTGTTGAGGCAGTTGGGACGTGACATTTTGGTGGCAGCGGTGGGATAGATCTAGGATAGGTTAGGGGGGAATAGTTGGGTAGATTTATTGTTATTTGTTTAGATAACCAGAAGTCAGTGTTTGTTTCTTTGTCGTCTTGTGTGTCGGATGAGTGACTAGTGGGTGGTTGGTCGGGAGTGAGGTTGCGCTGCGCAAAAGGGTTCACACCCCGAGCGTGTGTGCACAAACGGGGGGTTGAGGTAAACAACTTTGTCGTCGAGGCCTAGACGATAAGGGACTTCTCCGGCTCCTGTTACTGTTTACTTGTCATTTGTTCGACTGTTTGTATATGTGTTAATTGTTATTTGTTTCATTTGTTATTCACCCATTTTTTTCCCATTTTTCTTAGTCCGCGACTGTATGCTGACGAGAGCTGCGACTCGGAGAGCAGCTGAGCAGGCGCGAGCGATGGACCAGTACACGGAGGCCGACGCAGCCGCTTCGCGTCGGGAACCGATGGACGAGGAAACCACAGTGAGTACGCCTTTCGCTCATAGTACTCGCATGGCAGCTGATCTTACTCCTACTGCAGTTAAGGCCGGTGCAGGAACAAGTAGCGTTGGCATGGAAGTATATCTTAGATACAAGGAGCTAGGCGCTAGCATGGGGCTGAAGGGAGCAGGTCTAGCCAGTTTTGTAGTAGACGGGGCGAAGAGAGAGCAAGAAGCTGCTAGATTAGCGGAGGAGTCTGCTAGATTGGCGAGAGAGATGGAATTAGAGCGAAGGGATAGAGCAAAGGAGACAGCTAGGCTCGAGAGGAAGATGGAACGAGAAGAGAAGAGAAGAGCAGAAGAGTTAGCCCTGATGGAAAGGAGGCTAGAGCAAGAGCGCAAAGATAAAGCTAGAGAACTGAAGCTCTTAGAAAAGAAGATAGAATCTGAACGGGGTAATGTCGAGATGCGTCTGCAAGAAGAGCGTGCAGCTAGAGAGCAGGCCCGGGAAGATGACAGGGAAAGGCTTAGGCAACAGTTGGAACAAGAGAAAGAACTAGAAGCCCAACGTAGGAGGGATAGAGTTCAGCCTGATAGCTACAAGATCAAGGTCCAACCATTTGATGGTAAAGAGGATATTGAGAGCTATCTTCAGCACTTTGAACAAATAGCTAGAACGCAGAAATGGAAGGAAGAGACGTGGTCGGCTAGATTGTCACCGTTGTTGTCAGGGGAGGCAAGAGAGACTTATCTGAAGTTAACCCCAGAGCAGATAGTCGATTTCGAAGTGGTCAGGGGGGCTCTTCTGAAACGTTTTAGGAGAGATGCCGACTACTACCGCAAGCAGTTCAGGGGGAGTAGGAAAGAAGGCACAGAGACTTTTCCGCAGTACTTGAGTAGAGTACAAGTCTTAGTGAAGAGATGGTTTTCTTTGGCTAAGAAGGATATAGATGATGCGGGCGTAGTGCTTGATGTCTTTCTGACTGAACAGTTGTTGTCCGTGATGAACCCTGAGTTAGAACTGTTTGTGAGGGAGAGGCAGCCTGAGAACGGCGAGCAAGCAGCTGAGATTGCCCAGTTACATGTAGACGCGAAACGGACTGTGAGTAACAGACCAGTGTTCGGTAGCGTGCCATACAAGGAGGGTAATCGTGCTGTCAGTCAGCCTGTAGGGGCAGCGAGGAGTGGTCCCAGTGGCAACAAGGGTGAAGAGGATAAGAGGAGGGAACCTAGTGGGGAGAAACGTCCTGTGAAGTGTTTCAGGTGCGGGAAGCTAGGTCACGTAGCGAAGGAGTGCCGTAGTCCGAAACAGTTGCTACGTATCACTGTCAGTCCGGATTCAGGCCCGATTCACTCGGAAATGACTAAGGCTAGCTTTAGTACCATTCAGCCGTACAACCCGTGGAGCATGGGAACAGTCAGGGGTCAGCCTGTGAAGATTCTGAGAGATACTGGTGCCGAAGTGGGGGCAGTAGCAGCCAAGTGGGTGCGTCCCGAGGATATGACTGGTAGAGAGATCGAGGTCATGTTCGCTGATCAGGTCAAGTCAGGGAAGTATCCTACAGCGTACGTAGAAGTAGACTCAGCTTTCGTGAAGGGTACAGTAGAATTGATCGTCATCGAGCAAGTTGTACCTGATGTGATTCTAGGCAACTGGGTTACCTTCAAGGGAGGCTATCGAAGTCCCGTGGCTGTAGATGGGTTAGAGTGTGCGATAGCCGCCGTTCAGACCAGGGCACAGGCCAAGGCAGAAGGGAAGCAGGAGAAAGCGCTGCCGATTCCGAAGCCATTCCAACTCGACGTGACGCCCGATCAGTTGGCCAAGTTGCAGGAAGAAGATCCCACTTTAGCTAGAGCCAGAGAGTGCGAGAAGCAAGGGACAAAACTCAAGTCAGGCAAAGCGATGGTTAGCTTCTGCAAAAAGAAGGGCATTTTGTACAGGGTACACCATCAGGGAGAAGAAGAGCTAACGCAGCTAGTCGTGCCTAGCAAGCTCAGAGGAGAGGTGATGCGCCTGGCACACGACCCTCCGATGGCCGGACACTTAGGTGGAAAGAGGACACGTGAGAGGATATGGGGGGTGTTCTATTGGCCAGGAATGTGCGGGGATGTTAGGCGATTCTGCGGATCATGTCCCGAATGCCAGAAAACAGTTCCCAGGGGTAGGGTAGCAAAAGTTCCGCTGCAGAAACTACCTCTAGTTGACGAACCGTTCCAGAGAGTTGCAGTTGATATTGTAGGGCCTATAGAACCGTTGCCTCATTCGAAGGTAGGAACCATCAGGACAGAGATTGGGACTATGTTGATCATGGGAGCGAGCGAGCGGGCAGTTCCACCAGTCAGTTCGCCGATTGTGTCAGTAAAGAAGGAAGACAAAGCAGTCAGATTTCGATTTGGTGGTAGGAAGCGTTTCAGGCGCAAGCTTGAGTATTTGGGACACATAGTGGGAGAAGGCAAAGTGCAGCCGGAACAAGGAAAGATGGACAAGATCCAGAATGCACCACGTCCCACTACCAAGAAACAGGTCAGGTCATTCCTTGGATTAGCAGGGTACTATCGAAAGTTTGTGCCGAATTTTGCTGCGATAGCGGTGCCGCTGACTGACTTAACCAAGGGAGGCAAATCAGGTCCCGTACAGTGGTCCGACGCTTGTGAAGTAGCGTTCCAGACGCTCAAAAACCGCATATGCTCCAAACCTGTATGCTGTATGCCAGACATGGAGAAACCATTAGTGCTACAGACTGACGCATCAGAGATTGGAATAGGGGCGATTCTGTGCCAGGACCAAGGTTTGGGTTTACAGCCAATCACATGTGCCAGCAAGAAGCTAAACCAAGCGGAGAGGAACTATTCCACCATAGAGAAGGAATGTTTAGCATTGGTGTGGGGGGTACAAAAGTTCAAGCAGTACCTGTATGATCGGACAGTCATTGTGCAGACCGACCACAGACCATTGCAATACCTGCAGCAAGCAAAGACTACGAATTGTAGACTCATGAGGTGGGCACTTCAACTCCAACCTTTCGATTTGATAGTGGAGAGTATCCCAGGGAAGGAAAACGTACCAGCTGATTTCTTGAGCAGAACTGAGTAGCGTGGTTGTTAAGAACTAAAACTGTTAGTTTTCGTCTTGGTGGGGTGCTGTGTCACGCTACGCAGTTTGCAGTCGCGCGCCTATGTATATAGTTTAATCATCAGCCTGTACATAGAGGTTAAAAGTTACGGTAGTCAAGGGGAGAGAATCAGAATAAATTAATTTAGTTTATAATTAATAAAAGTAGCGAATGTATTGCGCCCGTGCAGAACGTACTATGTTAGAAAAACAGCATAGTTGGCTATTTTGTTATTGAGAAGATTAATTGCTGCCATGCGATATTCTATGTGTGAAATGCGTGCTCTAATCGCGAACGGTGCAGGGAATGAATTATGATGAAAAGAAGTATATTCTGGAAGATTCTTAGCTGATCGTATAAAACCCCTTGCACTGTATATTTTGGGAGGAGCAGCAACAGTTGCATATCGCTTTTGTAGCCAGAATCAACGGATCCAAGTTGGGTCAAGGTGCCAGTTAGTGACTTTGTCTGTGGGTCGTACAGATCAGACCGTCAACGAAAAAGAGCCTATTAACGGAAGAGGAGGATTGTTTTGGGAACACTTTGGAAGTGTTTGTTTAACTAAAACTTTTCTAAGCTGTTTAGAATACCTACTGTGTATTCTCGGTGAAATCTGAGTTATCTACGTATAACGTCGGGTGACCTGTGACTCCGTCTAGGACTTCTTATGCCTGTGTAATCACCTTGCCTAACCATCTGTGCCTGTGTGTTTGTCCCGTCGTTCGTGTGTCTTTGTCTACAGGCCGGAGAATCCACTGGTAGCCGTAAGTTTTTTACCTCAATTTCTCAGTTGGCCATAGCGTTCGGGGGTTTGGGTTATGCATGCGGTATGAATGGTTAGTTAATTACGTTTTCTTAATTCTATTTTTTTGTCTCATATTGGTTGCTGCATAAATACCTAGCAATAGAGAGAGAGAGAGAGAGAGAATTTTCTAAAATGTATTATAAATTAAATAATTATAAATTGATATGAAAGAATTCGCTGTTATGTAGCGAACAGATGACAGAAAGGAGGTGATTGTGAATGTATATGCGCGATGACAGGGAGGATGAGTAAGGATGTGGAAAGGGAGACAACCATTCCGATAGCGGGGTGCTTGTGCAGTATCTTGTAATATAATTATTAATGGTTGCGTATTCTTGTATGTATTGTTGTAGATGTACCAACAAATACAACACCAAAACCCTAGAGCAGACCATTGATGGTGTGCTGAAACCTTGCTGGTGTGAAGCTTGTGTGCCTCGGCCTATTACGCCGCGTTTTCCGTGTGTCAACCTCGGTTGCGAAGGTTCTGGTATTCGCCCAGGGAACTTTATTTCGTTTATAAAGCACACGCACACACACTCCACCACACACAACAAATAACTATAACCAATGATAATCTGTTGTGAGGAACGATAATTGTTTTACATGTGATAAATTATAAATTACAGCACATTGAGATATATTTAATTTGAATTGATTGATAAACGTTGTTGAGTACTATTATCTACTGGATTAAGTAACCCTGTGATTGTATAGTTTTGTCTGGGGGAATTATTTCGCCAGATATTAGTTAATTAGTAATTTAGATTAATTTCTTATAAATTCTATTTTGCTTAAAAGATAAATTTTCTTATTCATTTTATATAATATAAAAGACTTGTTGTATCTATTTGTCTGAAATTTAAGTGGAACAAAGTTGAATATTTATTAAAGATTTAAAGCAGTTGCTTACTGTATATTTACCTTGTTGGCAGTAAGCTGTTCCAGACATAATTATTATAAATCTCTTGTACATTTTGTAGTTAGTCATTTTCCAGTTTGATTTAATTATCATTATTATTTTGAGCGAGTTGTTTATGTATTAGTTTGGGGTTTTATTAGTGGGATTGAGGGTTGGTTGGTTGGGAAGTGGGATAAAGGGAGTTAATTTTTAGTGCGAATGAGTGTGAAATAAAGAAATTGTCTTGTTACTTCTGGTTTTGTCTTTTAGAGTTTATTTAGGTGTTGGGTTTTTTTTTTCTCGTGTGAAAGAGCACACATGTCGAACCACTGTTGAGGCAGTTGGGACGTGACAGTGGAGAACCTAAAGAAAAATAATCTAGTTGCCAGGCGGCTGGTGTTAGATAAAATAAGAAGAGCTGGTGGCCCTGACAAAGTTGCAGTAACTAAAGAGATGCTGGTATATGCATCTTCATCTAGGAGTAAGTACCATGCCTAACTGGAGGACGAGAGGGAGAAACATGCCACAGAGATGAGAGCACAAAAAAGAAAGGCTGCGACTGAGGAGGTGGATATGCTTAAGGCTAAGAGACAGCGCCTTCAAGAGGACATCACTAGTTTGGAGGCTGCAGCTAGGGCTGATGAAGCGGAACGACTTAGTGCTCTATCTCTGCTCTCTCAATCTAATGCCCTGAGACGAAGGGAAACTAAAAAGAAGGCTGAAATAGCCAGTGTAAATAAAGACATAGCGGAAAAGAGTCAGGCTCTCCTACAATGTCTGTGATGAGTATGATGTTGACTATGTAAATTGTTTTTATAATTTTAAGCTTACTGCAAATAACACAAGACATTTTTCTTAAGCTTTTTTAACAAGATTTTTTTAAATCAATAATGTTTTGGATTAAGTGAAAGTTTCTATCTAATATAACCATGACTTTCATTGTGATTGTGATCTTGTAAATTTTAAGATTACAGTATATAAAACTAGACATTTTTATAAAAAAAAATTTTAAATTTGTTTGAACGTTTTGGATTAACTCATTAAGTGAAAGTTTGGTGTATTTTAAGCTTACTGCAAATAAAAAAAAGAATTTTCCTAAAGCTTTTTAAAAAAAATTAATTTGTTTCGATATCTGATCTTTATTATATGCCGACTATGGTTGGGAAATTTTACTCATGGGTTGGGAAAAGGTTGGGAAAAGGTTGGGAATTTTGTTTTGTTGATTCAGTACGAACCCTGTCATGGACCCTAGCTCCATGGCCTAATGGAGTACTTTACCTTGTTGAATGCCTCAGTGTGTGCGACCAGTAAAGATTTACTTCCTTCACAGTTCTGTTGCTGTATACAAGCACACACAAAAATGTCAAACTATATATTATATATTTATTACAAATACAGGCCAATTTAATATAGTGCATATTTCTAACACAGCAGCTTTATGCACAATTAAGGCTATGCCTATGGGAATGTAGACCCATTTCTGTTTAATATGATATAGACCAGCTACTTCATACAGAAATTAATTTTGCTTTCTTGTATTTCTAGTTCAAAATAGGCTAGAATCAGAATGTTTCAAATGTCGGTCAGTTTGTCTGTTGGTCAGTGCGTTGCTCACCATAACTCAAGAGCCACTGAAGACATTTTTTAACAAATTAATTACCTAGGTTAGTGGCCTGGCTCTCGTGCTATAATTATTCTCTCAGAGGTCAAGGACGCGGGTGCTCATCTTCTTGTTTTTTAACTGAGGGTGGTGGAAACCTCTACAGTTGAATTCTTTGTGTGCAGTCTGTATCCAGTGCAGGGGTCTCAGATATCACAAGTGCAGGAGATGGTGATTCACCAGTCACCATCACCTGTCCCACCTGTAGAACCCTCATCCCTCTTCCTCCTGCAGGTGTCGGCGCTCTACATGTAAGTTTGTGTGGGTGTGTGTGTGTGGGTGTGGCCGGGAGGGTGTGGGTTCAAGATGGCGGATGATGTAGTCGGGTCTATCCTACTGAGTACTATTATCGCCTTCCTTGAACGTCCACCCGTCGTGTCGACAATACAGCGTCAAAGAAAGGAAAACTTTAGAGTCAACATGCGTCCTTTTTCGAACTCGAGAACGTCCTCAAGTCCATGTCACAGACTGGCAAAATCAGGCAAGTCACCCAGCCTTTGAAGAAGAATTTAAACAACATGGTGACATCCATACAGACCTAAGGTACATCAACCACAGCCGACAACAGCAACATTCTTCAAAAGCCAGCTAGTGAAATCGCTTTATCACAAACCACAGACTTCCCACTGCATTGTTATTTATTTATTTACTTGTTTACACTAAATTGACTGTCAGCACCATCAGTTTTGCCCTCAGAGGTAGACTACAGTTACTGCAGTGTAATAGCTTGATGGCACTGTGTACTACCCTCAGGTATGCAGTCAATGGTGTGGCCTATAATTATGCCAAACAACATGGCGGCGTCCCTACGGACCGAAGGTACATCAGCCACAGCTGACAACAGCATAATTCTTCAAGTCAACTAATGAAATCGCTTCAAACAAAACCGCAGGCATTCCACTGCCATCAGAGGTAGACTACAGTTACTGCAGTGTAGAAGCTTGATGGTACTGTATTCTACCCTCAGGAATGAGGTCGGCAGTGTATCCTATAATGCAACCACCCAACAGAGACTGTATCGCAAGAGATGAATGGGTATGCACGATACTATCAGACTAGGTGTAACAGAGTTGTTGGTGTTGTATTTTTTGAACATTTGTATTATAAGTGTAATGATAACTATGTATAATCGGTGCTGCGTTTAATTTGAATGCTCTCTATGTAACAAGTATCCCACACTGCACTGAATTGAATAAGTACTGTATTGCATGCATAATCCTCCTTTGTACAACATCATGTTGTAATCTGTATTGCATGTTGTATGTATTCCGTTCTTCATTTTCTATGTAATTTGAACTTATAGCATAGTTCAGGTAGGAAGAATTTTGTATGATTAATTTGGTATTAACTGTCTTGTTTTGGTACTTATCATAATTTTAATTAAAATTTTGTTATTGTTCTTCCCATGGTGATTGTGTGTGTGTGTGTGCGTATTAAGGAGAGAGTTCAAATAACGGTATTTAATTAAAATTAAATAATATCTTTCATTTGTATTTATATATAATTATTTCTGTTATAATGTTATTGTTCCCACACATTTGTCCAGCTGCTTAGTCAAGTCGAGTCAAGTCAAGTTAAGAAATCTTTATTCACACAAAAAATGCAATGAAAATGTGTATCACATGTTTATATGACATTTGTTTCATGCGGAGTGGGAACGGTAAGCAGTGAGGAACTGTTGCCTGTATGAAATGATTAGCATTCAGAATAATGGTTTCCCGGGTTCCAGTAGAATGCTTTGATTCTGGTCGTTTTCATTATTTTCTCTAAATCGGTGATGTCTCATTGTATTTATAATATGCATCAGAGAACCTGAATACATTTGCAAAATGTTAGTTAGTTATTCATTGCTTACAGGGTCCAGCAGACTGCAAAGAACCGAATCAGGACCACAAAATCAAGACCACAACTTCGCTGAAAGGGGACTCACCTCTGATCCGCAAAAAAGATCTGCTGAAACAACCCTGGTGGTAACACTGAAGGCACTCCACGAGCCAGTAGATTGATAGAACAGAGTATGAATGAGAAAGAACCAAGGAGAAAGACAGCGACAGTGGGAATTTAAAGCACTAAATTTCCAGAAAGTGGGGATACTATTTATACCGAAACCCCCGGCACCTCCACAGGGGTTTGGAAAATGTGTGTGTGTAAATGTAAGTGAGTGGGTGGTTGTGAGTGTAATCCATGAGTGTTGTGAAGTGGTATGCATGACGTCATCTATGTATGTCCGTGTACGATAAAGGTTGTCGAAGTCCAAACCTTTAAGAGGATAATAGCATTAAGTCCTATGGACCTGTCTTAGCTCTAGTCCTTAATGAAGAATTCAGAACAAACAAAATAATGAACATAAAATAAGTGTGAAACTAACACATACCTTAACTATGGTAAGAAATGATTAAGAAGATGAATGCACCTCAATACACGTGCTCCCACAATTCTCCTACCCCACCCCCCTCACTCCGACACACCACCTCTCCTCTCCCCGCACGCACACACACCCTGCAATTTCACACCTTCTCAAAAACTTAAGTTAATGATTTAACCTCTTTCAGTGGGGTTGGGGCATAAAAAAAATTCCTTCCTTCCATGAAATTACTTACTGGATTTTACGTTTTTAAAATTTGTCTTGTGTCCAAGATTCTGTCAGGCACTCTTGAATCTAACAGTCATTGTTCCGGACTATGAAGGAATATTAAGGCAGTGTTTTCAAATTAAATCGAGCAATATGATTTGGCACAATTTATTTTCAAACCAGTTGATTTGTAGGTTCATTTTGCTGAATGTGATATTTGGTTATAAAATCGGAATTGAACATTGTAGGTTTGTTTTTCCTAATCAGAATGTTTAAACGTGTACATTGGAAATAATTATTCATATAATTCAAACATTATTTTGATTATCTGTTTTCGATATTTTTTTGTTTCAGAACAACCCCTACGTTGATGATGGTGGTGATCAAGGGTGTGACCAAAGACCTTTCGCCTGCGATCTTTGTGAGGAAGGTGAAGAAGCCAAGCTGACGTGTTCCGCGTGCAAGACCTATTTTTGCAGACGCTGCCGGCATCACTGGGCGAAAGTCTTCTACACAGAAGTCACCGGCCAGGGCGGAGGAACCTCACGTTACTACAGGTTCAACGACCACGTGCTCAGGGCCAAGGCGAGACACACTGTATTCGTGGATTTCGGCTGTGGCCAACAGCCTGGAGAGGATTGGGCCCTGCCAGGTCTTTTTTGCCCAAGACACAACACATGATGAGGCTATCCACTAATTCCATGCCGGATCGGTCGTTGCCCGGAACAAGGACCGCGCCTTCCGTTGGCCACCAGGACAGAGGTGAAAAGTCTGCTACTGATGGACAAGGAACAAGAACTTGAACAGCTTGTACAGAGGCTTGACACCACCTCCAGAGCTTATGGAATGGAAATAAGTGCAGAGAAGACCAAAATGATGACCAACAACACCAATGGCATCAACACGGACATCAAAGTACAAGGCCAATCCCTCAACACAGTGCACAGCTTCAAATATTTAGGAGCCATTGTGTCAGACAATGGGTCTCGACAGGAAGTCCTCTCCAGGATCGCACAAACAACTGCTGCCCTGACAAGGTTGAAGCCCATTTGGAAAGACAGAACCATCAGTCTACATTCCAAAGTAAGACTGCTGCGCTCTCTGGTCATCTCCATCTTCCTATATGCTTGCGAAGCATGGACCCTCACAGCAGATCTCCAACGAAGAATACAAAGCATGGAGATGAGGTGCTACAGAAGACTTCTGTGCATTTCCTATACCCAACACATCACCAACGACGAAGTCCGACAGACCATCACACAAGCCATTGGACAACACGATGACCTGCTCACAGTGGTGAAGAAACGGAAACTCCGATGGTATGGCCACGTCACCAGATCATCAGGCCTTGCAGAGACCATTCTGCAAGGCACAGTGCAAGGAGGTAGAAGAAGGGGGAGACCGAAAAAGAGGTGGGAGGACAACATTCGAGAATGGACTGGTTTGACACTGAGCGAAGCCATGAGGGCTGCTGAGGACAGAGAAAGATGGAGTATGCTGGTTAAACGATCATCTGTGGTGCCCCTACGACCTTCGGGTTATGGGACAGGAAAGGATAGGATAGGGCTGCCGGCGAACACACGACAAGCTATGTAAATCCATGCAGGTGACAGAGGTCAAAGTTGAGCATGAGGAGGAGAAAGATAGTGGACAATATCCTGAGGTGGAGTCGCTGGAATTAAAACAGATGTTGGAAGCAGTTATGAAGAAACTGTCGGGGGAAGCACAACAGCAGCAGCGCAAAGCAGGAGATGTTAACAAGAGGAAAGGCTGTCAGGAGCAGAAGTTGATAGGGCCAGGTGTGGGGCAAAAAGGTGACGAGATGGATGCTGAAAGTTTGACTTCAGCCGTCAAGATGCTAATGTTGAAACAGTCGGACACTGATAAACTGGTATCCACCCTGCAAGGTTCTCTGATCACCCTACAAAACCAAAACTCGCTTTTGTTCCGAGATCTGTCAATCGTTCAAGACCAGAACGCCAATCTGAAGAAAGAGCATGAGGCTCTGCAGCGTGAGGTGGTCAGCCTGAAAGACAAGAATGCCATCCTGTGCCAGGACAACCAGCAGCTGCGTCACGAGGTCACCAAGCTGGAAGATGACGTCACTAAGGCCCAGAATGACGTCAGCAGGCTCCAGGACTGCGGAACCATTGTGCAGCAACAGCAGGACACTATGCTAGATCGAGTAGCAAAGTTGGATTCTAACGCATTACAACTTCAAACTGATGTTGCAAGCCTGAAAGCTGATCAAGTCAAACTGCAAGGGGAAATAACCAGTGTAAAAACTGACCAACCAAGACTTCAAGGGGAAATAACCAATCTGAAAACTGACCAAGGCAAACTGCAAAGGGAAATAATCAGTCTGAAAAGTGACCAAGCCAAATTACAAGGGGAAAGAACCAGTCTGAAAACTGCTGACCAAAGCAATCTTCAAATACAAGTCGCCAGTCTAAAATCTGACCAAGGCAGTCTGCAAAGGGAGATGACCAAGCTCAGAACGGACAATGGCAAATTGAAGGGTGATGTCGGGAATCTGAAATCTGTCCAGGGCCAAGTGAAGCGGGATGTGAAGACACTGAGCACACGAGTGTTTTTCCGAGCAATACTGAGTGGGTATGTAACACTACAGAAAAATGACATTTGTATTTGTAACATTGTTAAAACTAATTTTGGAGGGGGGTATGACGATAAGACTGGTATTTTCACAGCTCCGATTTCAGGTGTCTATTGTTTCATGGTCTCAGGCAGTCCGTTTTTTGATGACGTAAATATGTTTTGTAACGCAGAGATTGTGCTTGAGAATCATCCGAAAGCTTACCTTATTGCCGTAGGCAAAGGAATCACCACTGCTCATGTTACATTGCTAGTCAAAGCTGGTCAGAAGGTGTGGCTGGGGTGTTCTCAAAATGGAAGTATGTTTCATTTTGGGCGCGTAACCTCCTTCACTGGCTTTCTTGTTCAGCCAGAACTGTAAGACAGCTAGTTGACTGATTTCAAGTAGCAGTTTCTGTTTGACTGATGGCTGACCAATGCCCAATGGGGCTTTGTTCATTATCCATTCCATCAAGCATTGCATTGGTGTGGTGCTTTATACTGAGCTTGTGAAAAGCAAATGTACTCAAAATGCAAAATGTGTTTGTGGACCAATTGGACCAATAAACAAATGTGTTTGTAACCATATGTTACCAATGAAACATTTACTATTTGAATGCCTTAGGCTAACAAAAATGTTATGAAGAGAAAGGGTATATAATAAATATTCACTATTTTCAGTTCACATAGAAAATTTTACTGTTCGACCCATCTATGTATGAAATTGCAAATGTTATCAATGGACTAAAGTCTTTCTGGAAGTGTAATGATTGAAATTTCTTCTTTTCTGTCACTCCTTATATGTTTGCCTTCACTGTTCTTTTCTGTGATGAATACATGTTTGTGTTATTTTTCCACTTATTATATTTGATGCGATGGTTAATATACACATTTCAGAGATTTGTCTTGTGATGCCTACGGAGCAGTCTTTTTTGTGTCATTAAGATTTTCTGTATAAATAGTATCCCCCTTTTTGTGGAAATTTGGTGCTTTGAATTTAATTCAATTACCACTGTTTTTGTCATTCTCATTTGTTCTTTCTCGTCCCTAATCTTTTCTATCAATCTACTATCTTCTTCACTAGGCCCGTCACCTACCTCATTTGTGTTTAGAGTCAATGGGGAATATTGGACGCTTTCTGCCAAACTGTCACTAGGGCTTTCTATGGTATTATTATATAACAATTAAGGCATTTTATATGTATGTGTTTTGTTAATATTTTATCATGATGTTTATATTCTATATTGTTTTTGTAAACGAGGGTTCGATAAATTAGAGTACAGCCTCAGCGTCCCCCTACATGGGATACCTTTATTGTAAAGTGACCGGCTGGTGGAGTGCCTTCAGTGTTACCATTAAGGTTGTTTCAGCAGATCTTTTATACGGATCGGGGGTGAGCCCTCTTTCAACCAAGTTGTGGTCCTGATTCGGGTCTTTGCAGTCCGCTGGACCCTATAAATAATGACTAACTCATTTACTTCAACCCTTCCCAACCGTCCACCCCCCCCACCCCACCCCACTTTGAGCTTTGTTTTATGCTTGGAATTGTGTGTGGTTTTGTTAAGAAAAGGACAAAGTTCCAATATGTCATTCACCTGGGTTTTTTTCAGTCAATTTATTTTCACTGTTTTTCTCAGCATTTTTATTATGTTCTGGTTGGCCTTCTTGGTTGGCTGGGTAGTGAAATTGTACACACCGGGATGATATTTGGGTCTGTCAGGGGTTATTTGCCAATTCGACCTGTTTGAGTCTTTTGAATATTTGTCATATATATTTTGTAAACTTTTTTGTAATCTGGGGGTTACAAATTAACTGGAAGGGCTTACGCCCTCAGCATTACCTGGCTTTATTTACCGGTAGGGTAGTCATAGTATCATGAATTTGTATGTGTGTTTTTGGTGTATCATATACGTGTTTCTGATCTTGTGAGAGATAGACCCGGTTTCCTGTGCCAGCTATGACCGTTGAAAGGTTCACTGGATCCCATAAACAAGAGATCCAACCCAATCCCTTTGTATCATTTATATAACTTTCATTCTGAGTTGTGATAATGACAAGTATAATTCTCTAACGATTATTTCTTTAAATTCTAATTTTTGTTTTAGTGAACATGAACCAATGGACAAAATTTGTGTTAGACCTGTCAATGGCAGGTTTGAAGTTTGGTTTTGATGGAATAAAAAATTGTTTGTTTGATTGAGATTTATGCCTCGAGTTTCTCTCTCTCTCTCTCTCTCTCTCTCTCTCTCTCTCTCTCTCTCTCTCTCTCTCTCTCTCTCTCTCTCTTCCTCTCTCTCTCTTCCTCTCTCTCTCTTCCTCTCTCTCTCTTCCCCTCTCTCTTCATCTCTCTCTCTCTCTTCCCTGATACCTCAACCCTTTCCTCTGTCTCGCTTTTTTCCCTCAGTAAAATGTTATCTCTGTCTCGCTTTTTTCCCTCAGTAAAATTTTATCTCCGCTAGGGAGATAATCCCACACTCTCACGATGAAATCATTATGTGCACATGCAGACGCCTATTAATAAACAGTTTACCACGCTGTTATAGCCGTATGACATAGGCTTACAAACAATGAGCGTCCATTTGAGGTCGTGTGCTGATCAAGTTCAAATCAACTGCCGTCTGCTACACCTTTATTTTTTTTTTAGCTGCCGCAGCCTATGACTATGCAACGTTTTTGCCTTAGTTTAGTTTAATTTAGTAGTTAGTTGTTTGTTTGTTTTTTTTGTTTTTTTTTAAAGGCCTCGCGGTTTATTTTACGCCTCTTCCTTCATACTATCAAGTGAGGGTCACGCTAGCGCAATTTAGCCTAATTGACATCTAATGGTCATATTCTTCAATCTGAACTATATATTTTGGATCGCTGTCCAGTAGGTTCTTGACTGAATTGACGTTTTCTTTATTGCTAATCTTATGTTGATTGGGAGAGCATTCCAGTTTTCAACAGCTCTAGTTAGGAATATTTTCTTATATTTGTCCAACTATAGTTATCTGCTAACTTTCCCTGCTGATTTCTCGTGAGGGTATTGTTTAATTACCACCCGTGGGGTGCTGGGGGTTTCCGTAGAAATAGTATCCCCACTTTCTGGACATTTAGTGCTTTAAATTCCCACTGTCGCCATCTTTCTCCTTTGTTATTTCTCATTTCTACTCTGTTCTATCAATCTACTATATAGACCAGTCACCTACCTTTTTTTCCCCTTATAAATAGTTGTTTTTTTTTTGTTTTTTTTAATTTTATATAAAATGAACTTAATTGATCCTTATTAATAATTGTATTTAAATCATGTGTATATTCTATATCTATTTTAAAAATTAGAGCGCGGGGGAAGGTGGGTAGGAGGGTGGGGGAGGGGGGAAGGGAAGATAAGTCATTTCGAGTGTCAGTGATGACCCGGTCGCCCAGGATTGTGCTCAGTGGTCATGGTGTCAGACTATGCACCCAAAGGCAGCTAGTGGGCGCCTCGGGCGGCCTGTTCTAGATCCTGTATCGACCAGCGCCTTGAGCAGCCCTTGAGCTGGAAAAGCGCTAAATAAGAAAGATTAAATAAAGAAATAAAAGGATCAAACTCTCTTTGGCAGTCGTTGAGGCGCTAACCTTCGCTACTCAAAAAGTATGTATCAATTTTTATTCATCACATTAGCATAAGTTGTACATGTACCGATAAAGACGTAGAAAAAGACGGAGTAGGCGTGTCTGTACAGAAGGGAGAGCATTCTAGCGCATCATAACAACCAATATGGCGTCACTCGTGAGACGTAGTAGCGTGCTTCCGCTGCATCGCAATGGTTCACGAGGCATTCTGTCATTATTTCCAAACACATTAACGGAGAATCAAAGCAAGACTGAAGCAGGTGATGGCAAGTCAAAGTCGAAAAAGGTTTGTTTAAGTATTATGTAAATCTTTCTGTCTTAATCTTGCGATCTGAGGGTTTGACATTGCCATGTCTTGAAGTTATTCTGTACATTGATATTGTTATTACGAAACAAATGCGACTACTTTATTTTCTTTACAAAGAAAAAATAATTTGTGGTGCCAATATAAACATACTATCATTACATTTATAAAACAAAATAGTGCGTAATACAATATTAGAAAGGCTTTTTTTAAAGAAACAAATTTAACATATTTTTACATTGGTGTTTGCAGTCGCAGTTTTTTGCTGATTGCCCAGAGAGAGTTTTCTCTGGCATTCAGCCCACCGGCATTCCACACATCGGCAATTATTTGGGCGCCATCAGAAACTGGGTGAAAATGCAAAAGCAGTACTCCAGCATCTTGCTGTGTATTGTAGATCTGCATTCTATCACAGTACCCCAAGATCCTCAACAGCTCAGGTTATTTGTTTGTTGGATTATTTCTTCATTGTCTCATTTAATACCATCACTCATGCATTAATTAGGTTGTTCATTTATTCATTCATTCATGTATTTTCACTTTTTTTTTTTTGCAGTGGCCTCGACCTGTTTGGCATTTATTTATTTATTTATTTTATTGTTCTGAGATAGCACTTTTCCAGCGCAAGAGCTGCTCAAGGCACTGACCGTAATAAGATCTAACTGAAGCTGCCCGAAGCAACCACTTGCTGTCATTGGCACGTCATCTGACTCCCCAGACAATTGAAGACAATCCTGGACGACCGGGGAGAAGGGACCTAGTGCTTGCTGGGTGCATTTGTGTAACTGGCACTCAACTGTCTTGGACATGAGAGTCAGGATCTTTAAACTCTGTGCGATGGAGTGCGTGCATGCGTGCACAGACTAGACCTCGATTTATACTCTTCATCCGAAGGAGTTAGAGGTGCTTGCCTCAGCATCATCCAGGGTCATGTCCAGGCCGTAAACTCCAGAAATTTTGAACTGCTGCCTGTGATGTTATAGCTGAACCTTCATTGTTTCAATTGTTTTGCTCCTGCTTTCACCATTAAATTCGTTCTACCACTTTAAGGATCACAAATTTTGTGGTATCATTGCAAAAGCTGTACTATTTACAAAAAAGCTACCAGGAAGTTCCAGTAGGGAATTACTTTACAACCACCTGTAGTAGTATTTGACCAACACATTTATAGTATACAAACCAGGTATCTCTTCTTTATATTTTTTAGGCAGAACATCTTTGACATGGCAGCCTGTTTACTAGCTTGTGGGATTGAGCCAGCCAAATGTATACTGTTCCAGCAGTCACGGGTAAGATTGTTGTAGATGCTCTGTTGGTTAGGTGAGGATTGTTGTAGAGGCTCTGTTGGTTAGGTGAGGGAAGGAGGTGATGAAGAGATGGGTGGAGAAGGTTGAAGAGGTAGGGGGGGAGGTTGGGGGGTGCGGAAGGGGCAGTGGAAAGACAGAGTTGATGGGTGCAAAATGATGTTGAATGAGGAAACATCATTTTGTAATTTTTGCTATGTTGTGCGAAGATATATTTTGAATGTTGAGCATGCTCTATTGTCTTGATATATATATATATTTTTTTTAATCTTTTGCCATATTTGGTAAACTCTGTGACACACCAAATTTTCCCTTGTTTTGTGGAATAAAGATTTGTCGTCTAGACTTGACTTCATCATTGTCATGTCCGTGCAGCAGAACTACTAACTTAGGTAAAGGTGTTTCCATAACCTTTAGGGCCGTTATGACCATGGGTCCTTTTCTCTGGTCCAGCTTAATGAGGGCGGTGCCCTCATCCTATTCCTCACGGCCTTACCTTTCTCTTCCCCAGTTCTAAATAAAGCCAGGTACCCATTCACAGCTGGGTGGACGGGTGTATCATGCTGCGCTTCTTTCATTTTTTGTGTGGCATTTGGTGGTGTTGGCCTTCCAAGTATGGTCGCCTGGTACCCATCCAAGTACTAACCACACTTAGTGTTGCTTAACCAAACATTTGTAGCGGGTGCCCAAACTACTACTGTTGTACACCCCCCAAAGCACTTCTAAATCTTAAAATAATTTAATAAGAGTTAGTGTTACAAAAGGTGTAACTATTTTAGAAGATTCCTTTAAGTTTTGTAACATCTTTTTTTTTTCTGCAATGAAAATTTTGATATTTGTAAGTTTACGTATCTCAAATATTAATTCTTTTTAACCTCCGAATGGTCCTGGTTGTTATTTATCATGTTGAAAATGATTGGCTATCCTTTTATTGTAATGAGAATACTACTACTACTACTACTACTACTGGACATTTATATAGCGCTATTACTTGTCTTTTTATACACAAGCGCATAGCGCTTTACATGAAAATAAAGAAACAAACATGAAACAACTTACAATATTGCATTAGAAATTATACAATGAGAAAAAAAAACCACACACAAAATCAAACAAAATACATAAAGTTAACTTTCTGCAAACAAGTCCACAAGCATAGCCAAAAGCAGAACAAATATGAGCTGCGGCTAGGGTCTATAGAATGAAGGATTTAGTCAGGATAGTAGAGTTTGAAGAGGTGAGATTTTAGAGCTTGCTTGAATGTGAGGGTGTGGTCTGCTTGTGTCTGATGTTGGCTGGAAGAGTGTTCCATTGTCTGGGTGCACAATAGGTGAATGCCCGTTCTCCGTACATTTTGGTGTTGGTTTTTTTAATGCAGAGTGTGCGAGAGTCAGAAGAAGAGCGAAGAGTGCGAGAAGGGACGTAGACAGACAGCAGATCTGACAGGTATGAAGGGTAGGTTCCAGAGAAGAAATTATGGCACAGTACAGACAGTTTGTATTTAATGCGGGCCTCAATGGGTAACCAACGCACAATGAACATGAATATCTCACACATACACCGAATAATTAATCTTTAATGATTAAAGTCTCTGAGCCTTAGATCAAAATTTGAAGGGGAAAAAAAAAGAAAGAAAAAGTGTCTATAACAGGCAAAGGGACGTTATTTGCCTATCTATTCATACGTTTGGGTTGTCTAATTTGCATAAATATTGAATCTACGCTTCATGCTTGACCATTTTAAATTGTCGTCTGCTATACTGTAGGCGCTGGGTGATTTATCTACCTTTAGGGTACCAATACACACATGGATGTACCAGTGCGTGACCGAACGCTATTAGTGCATGTTGCAAGGCTTTGCTGCGACCATTGCTATGCAACTGGTTCTGGGTGACGCGTAGGGAACTGTTGTTCAGAAGGCAAGCCCTGTTCTGGACGCTGGAGTTATCAAGGGACCCAATGTCATTTTCAGTTCCTTTGTTAGTCAGAAAACAGCATGCTTGTTAAAACCTGGGCCAAACAGACTGTTCACTGTAGCACTGAGCATAATGTGTGTGCGTTTGTTTGACAGGTCAAACAACACACAGAGCTGGCATGGATCCTGGGCTGTCTGTGTACCCTCCCCCAGCTGAACCATCTCCCACAGTGGAAGGTTGGTTTGAGTTCAGAGGGAATAAGAATTGGTTGAATAATTTACTTGATTGGTTGATTGCACTCATTCTTCATTTTACTGGATTGACGGGTTCATTGATTCAGTCAATTTGTTCTTGCAAAGACTTTTTGGGTGTGAATGTGCTGTTGTCAGATCAGGGGAGATAATTTATGTTATTTCTCTCAGCTTGTGCATCTTATTCTTCTTATCCTGTTCCTGTTGTAGTGTGGCATCTCTCTCATGCACAGGTTGGTATTATTATATTTTTGTTTATTTATTTTATTTATTGTTCTTACAATTATAGCGCTTTTCCCACTCTGGAGCTGCTCAGGGTGCTGGTCGATACATGATCTAACTCAAGCTGCCCAAAAGGCCCACTAGCTGCTTTAGGCGCTTCCTCTGATGTGCTAGACCACTGAGCACCCCCGTTGGTGTGCCGGGGGATTCTGTATAAATAGTATCCCCATTTGCTGGAAATTTAGTGCTTTAAATTCCCACTGTCACTGTCTTTCTCCTGTGCTCTTTCTCGTTCACACCCTGTTTGATCAATCTACTATCTACTAACCCAGTCAACTAATTTTTTTCTTGAAAACTCTCCCAAAACTCCTCATTTGTGTATGGGGTCTGTTGGGTCAGCTTGGGGCTATTGGACACTTTCTGCTTAATGGTCACTATGGCTTTCTATGGTATTAGTATTATTTAGTAATGTAGGCATTTTATGTGTATGTGTTTCTGTTAATATTTTATAATGAGGTTTATATTCTATTTTGTTTTTGTAAACTCGATAAATTAGAGTACAGCCTCAGCATCCCTTGCATGGGATGCCTTTATTGTAAAGTGACCGGCTAGTGGAGTGTCTTCGGTGTAACCTTTAGGGTTGTTTCAGCAGATCTTTTAAACGGATCAGGGGTGAGCCCTCTTTCAACCAAGTTGTAGTCCTGATTAGGCTCTTTGCAGTATGCAAATTTTGCAGTTTGCAACCCTATGCTCAATGCGCTGGTCGATACAATATCTAGAGATAGCCTGAGGCGCCTACTTGCAACCTTAGAGCGCAGAGTCTGACACCCAGAACAGCGTTGGGGAGATGGGGCCTTATGAGTGCCGCATGGGTGTATTTGTGTAACCAACACTCACTCGTCTAGGACATGAGCGTCGGGAGCTTTTAAAGTCCGTGTGATGGTATGCGTACATGCACAGACTAGACCTCGGTTTATACTCTCAACCCAAGGTGTAAGGGCGCAGTGTCTCTGAGTATTGTTTGTAAATTTTTTATTTTATTTTACGGTTGAATGGCAATGTTTTAAACGCAAACAAAGCACTTACACTGTAAGACATATTGAACCGAAGGGTGGCGTGTTTGAGAAACTCATTTTATTAAAAGATCCATGGTCTTAAAGGCGCATACATAATTATGATTGATGCTGCACCATACATTGCAGACTTAAAAACCCCGTTGGGGTGTCGGGGGTTTCAGTATAAATTAAATAGTATCCCCACTTTCTGGATATTTAGTGCTTTAAATTCCCACTGTCGCTGTCTTTCTCATTTGCTCTTTCTCACTCCTGCTCTTTTCTATCAATCTGCTATACTATCATCTTCTTTGCTAGACCAGTCTCCTACCTTTTTTCTTGAAAACTCTTCCGGGACAAGACTCCTTGTTTGTGTATGAGATCTGTTGGATCAGCTTGGGAATATTGGACGCTTTCTGCCAGGTGGTCACTAGGGCTTCCTATGATGTTATTATTTAGCAATGTAGGCGTTTTATATGTATGTGTTTTGTTGATAATTTATAATGATGTTTGTATTCTATTTTGTTTTTGTAAACGGGGGTTCGATAAGTTGGAGTGAAGCCTCAGCCGTCCCCTGCGTGGGATGTCTTTATTGTAAAGTGACTGGCTGGTGGAGAGCTTTCAGTTTTACCACTAGGGTTGTTTCAGCAGATCTTTTATGTGGATCGGGGGTTGTCCGGTCCTGATTTGGCTCGGAAGAGTCCGCTGGACCTAAAGCAATAATAATGTAATGTAATTGCAGACTTAAAGATACACATGATGAAGAATGAACATTGAAGTTTAATGTCTACACCCACCATTGGTGATAGGCAGACAGAAAATAATTTTCCCAGGAAAGAAGGGTTAGGGCCCTAAATGAACATTGAACCACCAGAGCAAATCAATCATACTGCTAAGAAGGACAGTGAAAATGTCCACTTTTATCTTCTCACCCACGGGTACGCATGGTTGAATACTGCATGTTATATTGCTGAGGACAGAGAAAGATGGAGTACGCTGATTAAACGATCATCTGTGTTGCCCCAAGGACTGTTGAGTTACGGGATAGGATAGGACGCTATAAACAATGACTAACTAACTAACTGAGCACAATCCTGGTGACTGGGGATTGGGGAGAATGGACCTAGTGCTTGCTGGGTGTATTTGTGTAGCTGGCATTAACTGTTCTTGGACATGAGCATCAGGATCTTTAAAGTCTGTGCAGAGTGTGTGTGTGTGTACAGACTAGAACTAAGTTTATACTCTCACCGGAAGGACATTTTTTAAAATGTAGTCATTGCTATTTAGTAATTGACTGTTTCTGTGAATTAAATTGGTAATTTACTTTCTCAAAGACCATAAGTATGATGGTAATAACATGATGTGTGTTGTTGAATTGCAGGAAAAATCCCAGAAGTACAAAGATCCGGGCCTTGGTTTGTTCACCTACCCAGTGCTACAGGCAGCCGACATTCTGCTGTACAAGTAGGTCTGCCTGGTCCTTCAGATGAGAATGTAAACTAAGGTCTAGTTTGAGCACGCAGGCATCCATACACAAGTACACCCAGCAAGCACTAGGTCCTATCTCCCCCGTACCCGCTTACCCAGGATTGTGCTCAGTTGTTTGGGTGTCGGACTGTGCGGCCAAAGGTTGCAAGCAGGCACCTTAGGTGGCGTGAGTTAGATCCTGTATGAGCCAGCACCTTGAGCAGCTCTTTACCGTGAAAAGCGCTATATAAAAACAATGAAATAAATATTAAAAATATTAAAGTTACCAGCAATACCAAAACATCAATTATGCAGGGATAATAGGCATTATCCCTAAATAAACCAAAAGTAGAGTTGCTTCCCCTGAAAAGCGGTACAAAATACAATTATGTTGACAGTACGCCTAAATAAACCGAAAGTAGGTCAATGAGAGTTGCTTCCCCTGAAAAGCGGTACAAAATACATGTTGACAGCTATTTAGGAAGTACTCCTATTCTTTATTGTGAGCATTCGAACATTCTGCAGATTTGTTTTTTATTATTGTTATTATTATTGTTATTATTATTATTATTATTATTTTGTTATTATTATTATTATTATTATTCGAACATTCTGCAGATTTGTTTATTATTTTTTATTATTATTATGATTATTATGATTATTATTATTATTTATTTATTTATTTTGTGCAGAACGACAGATGTACCAGTGGGTGAAGATCAGATCCACCACATCGAACTGACGCGACATCTGGCCAAGATTTTCAACCGCAAATATGGAGTTGTCTTCCCTCGTCCCAAAGCTCTCATCGGTATGTGCTTATAGCCACCGCTTTAAAGACTATTTCCACATGTAATTATATTTGAGAATATTCTTTATTCTTTTTATCTTTATAGGTCTTATGGAAGTGTATGAGGTGCTTACTTCACCCACTAGACGAAACAAGACGGTGATTACTGATGTCATCGTTTGGTGCGCAGGCACATTTTAAAACTAGAGAAAATAATTGTTATACCGGGGGTGGTTGTTAAAAAATAAATCCCTATTAACAATGGCTGACAACTTTATTAGACAACGCTACATTTGCGTGAAATAAAATATACCGTGATGCTTACAGAGGTAGAATTTACTGGCTGATATTTGATTTAATCTCAGTGACAAGAGCACCCCCTAACGGCCCTTCATCTGACGCTTGGTCTCATGTCGTCTGATGTGAGCCAAGCTCTCTCACGTTGCGTCAGGCAACCGGCCATTATTTTACCGCTGTCGTCACTGTGATATGAAATCAAAGAGCACAAGTTAATTCTACCACTAAAAGGGTCACAATATCGTTTGTTTTTCGTGCGAAGGCAGTACTATTTACAAAAAGTTCCAAGCAATTATTAAATAGGGAGCGACTCCTGAACCACCTTGTACTAACTGGTGACTACAAAGCCATTGATTGATTTGTTCATTCTGTCCCATGTGTTCAGGGGAGGTAGCGAAGATCCGCAGCCTTCGCGACCCACAATCCAAGATGAGCAAATCGGAGCCTAACCCGCTGAGTCGAATCGACCTCACCGACACCCCGGACGAGATCGCCGAAAAGATCAAAAAGGCCGTCACCGACATGACCTCGGAGGTGACCTATGATCCCGAAGAGAGGCCGGGGGTCTCCAACCTCATCGATATCCACGCTGCTTTTTCGGGCGAATTTGTGGATGACATTGTGGAAGACGCTTTCTTAAAGGCCATAGATACAGGACTGTACAAAGCAAAAGTGACGGAGATCGTTGTGGAAAAACTGAAGCCCATCTCGGAGACCATCCGGAGACTGCAGGATGACAGGGGTCACCTGGAGAAGGTCCTGAGCGATGGAGCGCTAAGGGCAGAAGCGCTAGCGGAGGAGACGATGAAGGAAGTGCGAGAGGTGATGGGGTTGAGAACGACAGAGGCTTCTGCATCCCAGCGAGTTAGTGCTACCATTGTGTGATTATGAAGTGAGAGTGAAAACTTCATTCCACAAAATTGTTTTGAAATATGTCATTACAAAATGCGTGGAACAGAATCTTTTTTGAATGAACAATGAACTTGGAAGCTTAGCACGTATGCATCTACCATTGGCGTTACGGACAACATAGCTGCCTATCTGTAGAAATCCGAAAGAGGAATCTTGAGGTGAAGAGTCCATCTGAGGAGCGAAGAGATGACAAGTGCTAAGGGTGTTGGGGGCACTTCCCCCCCCCCCCCCACGTACCACTCCCCCTTCAGCCCGTACCATACCACCCATCCTCCCCCCGATTAATTTTGGTCTAAATAGATCAAGTGGAGCACTCTGGTTCAATCTGAGTGTTATGTTTGCGATGCGCATGGTAGTACGTGTGAGACGCGCATGATAGATCCGATTATTTTGTTTTGCAAAGCATTCAGTAACAGAGTGTATTTACCTTTGATTTGATTTTGCGTTGTTGTTAGAAGAAGCTTTGTATAACGTTGATAATTTTCGTTGGTCGATATTGGAGAATTCTCTAGAGTTGCTTGTTTATTATCGATCGAAGCTTCACGATAAATGTAGTAACAGCTGAGGAATTCTTGGACCGTAAGGAAAGATGTATGACGTAAGACAGTGATGACGAAGTTTATTTTGATTGGTTGTAACGCGTCACTCTGGAATATTCTGACGTTATCTGGAGTCTAGAAAAAACTATATAATTGATGCACTGTGTCTGAAAAAAGTGAAAAGTGGGAAAAGCGATTGGGCGATTGTATGCAGTTGTTGATGTACGCTGAATAAAGTTCAAAAACTTCATACGACAACTCCTGCCTTGTTGCTGAGTGAACAGGTTGCGTGGATAAACGAATCCGAGTTACACTTATCAGGAGGATTCAAGCATTGGGGCTGAATCAACTACTGATAAAAAACAACAAAAGTGTAACACTGAGCTATAAATTGACAAAACAAAAAAAAGGATGACGTGAAGGAAACTTTTTTTTTTTATTGGAGTAAAAGTATATAAAACAACCAAAAAAAAAAAATTGTTAACATTGAATACAATGATTGTGGCCTTATCTTGTGGAAATGAATGAGACCAGGGGTGCTATTTGGCAACCATCACTACACTGACTGTTTTGCTGTTCATAGAGCCCCTGAAGTCCGTTTTGTTCTTCCGGACTTGACTGGAGACTCTCTTACAGGCAGCGTTGCTGTCACGGCCCAACATGGCGAAAGCTAATCTCTCACACTCAAGAGATCCGAAATTCTTCGTGTTGCCGATGAGCACCCATTTGTCATCTTCTCGGTTCAAGTGGGAAACTGAAGGTCCAAACTCTTCGCACTGGAAAGCTTGACACTGGTATGGAAGTTTGTCCGTTGCCTCAGCATCCGTCTCGTTGTCTTCCTTCAACAAGGTACTGGGAAACTTCCTCACAAACAAGATGATGTTGTCCCAGTGTCCAGCAGTAGAAGCACAGCCACAGTTCGTATTTTGTCGCTTCGTTAGGGGGAGGAGGAGCGAGGGAGGAGCATCGGAAAATCTGAATCTTAAATATCCAAATAGGAATTAGCGGAAAATTTGTTTAAAAAAATCAGAAAAAATTCCGCGAAAATCGGGAGGGTTGGCAGTTATGGGATAACCATCCCAGCAAAGAAGGGGCAAGGACCAACATCAACACTGAACCAACAGAGCAATCATACTGCTAAGATGGACAGCACAACAACAAAAAAAGGACCCTTGTATCTTGCCCATCACGGGAATTGAACCTGGGCCATCAGTGTGCCCTGAAAACACTCAACCACTGAGCTAGGATGGTGGGTCCGAATGATTGTACACCTTGATTTTGACCTGTATAACAAACCTCTCAGCTGGATCTCGATATCAGCCTACAATTTTCAAGAGAATGTTGTATCTTCACAAACATTTTTTGTTTTTAAAATGTACACTGTGATTTGAATCTTAACAAGCATGGAAGTGCCATGTTACGTAAAAGGAGAATGAGGTTGGATTGGTTTTTGTTGTTGTTGAGGAATACTACTGCTTATTAAAAATGGCTAACAACTTGTGCAAATGATGCTGAATTTGCATGAAACACAATGTATTTGTGTTATGATCCTTACGGTGATAGATTTTAACGGTCGATCTCAAATTTTATCTTAGGGTGAAGAGGGCAGCCCCAAACTGCCTTTTGTGTCCTCTCGTATTTTATGTTTGATGTCAGCTGAGCTCGCTGATGCAGTGTCAAGCGCAGGAGAGGGGCCATTCCATTATGGGCTGGTCTCATCACTGTGAGAGGGAATCGGAGATCAGCGTTTAAACTCATTCACTATAAAGATCACGATTTGTGTGGATTCAGGCGAATGCAGAAGTGTTTACACCAGTTATAAGCAAATTTAGGTAGAAAGATATTTTTTAAACCACCCTGTATATAACAGCTTTATGGCAGTATTATTTCCAATCTGCGATATAAACAATTTGGTTTTTGTAAACGGGGTTTCGATAAATTTGAGTATAGCCTCAGCGTCTCCTGCATGGGATGCCATTATTGTAAAGTGACCGGCTGGTGGAATGCCTTCAAAGTTGGCACTAGGGTTGTTTCAGCAGATCTTTTATATGGATCAGGAGTGAATAATCTTTCAACCAAGTTGTGATCCTGATTTTGTGGTACTGATTTGGCTCTTTGCAGTCCGGTGGACCCTGAAAGCAATGAATAACTAACTAACTAACCATGGACACGGTACTCCCAGCGGGAGTGCTGAGGGTTTCTGTATATATATATAGTATCTCCAGTTCCTGGAAATTTAGTGCTTTAAATACCCACTGTCGCTGTCTTTCTCTTTTGTTCTTTCTCATTCCCACTCTATCATTCTACTGTACTATATTTTTCTCTAGACCAGTAACCTACCTTTTTTCTTGAAAACTCTTTAAAATTTCCTCGTTTAACTGTGTATGAGGTCTGTTGGGTCAGCTCAGGAATATTGGATGCTTTCTGCCAAATGGTCACTAGGGCTTCCTATAAAAAATTTTATTTAGCAATGTAGGCATTTTATATGTATGTGTTTTGTTGATATTATATCATGATGTTTATATTCTTCTTTGTTTTTGTAAACGGTGGTTCAATAAATAAAAGTATTGCCTCAGAGTCCCTTGTGTGGGATGCCTTTTTGGTAAAGTTGGGTTGTTTCAGCAGATCTTTTATGCGGATCAGGGGCGAGTCCTCTTTCAACTAAGTGTTGTCCTGATTCAGCACTTTGCAGTTCGCTGGACCCTATAAACAATGAATAACTAACTAACATGGACCCTGTCTTTTTATAACGGCTCGTTCAGTTTATCTTTACTATGTAGTGTTATTATTGTTATTATTATTTTGCGTTCAAATGAGGTTTGATTGAAGAATACATTAGGAATGATGAAAACAATGACTGACTTAGTTGCCGTTATCCCACTGTGTGGCACTGATTACATTAAGAATCCAACTTTCACTGGACTATTTCCCCCCATCAAAATGTCGACTTTAGCTGCAGTTATGTCCCTTTGACCCCTAATCTCTCTCTCTCTCTCTGTGTAATAATTTAGCCATCCAGATGTTTAAAGTAAAATATAATCTAGAGCCTCCTTACATAAAGTGATCAACTGAAATCTTTTCCTGCACAATATTATTCTGAAAACTGCAATCTTTAAAAACTGTGAATTGACATTTTCAAATGTAGCTTCTGTTTTTAAAAGCCCCTTGTTATGGAACAGTCGTTTTTTGGGAACCAAAAAAAAAAAAAAAAAATTGTACATCACTAAACAGCTTCAAGTACAAGATTTATAAACTATTTATGTTACAGCATGCATCAATTAATTTTCCTCTTTTAACCTCCCTCCCTCAAGCCTTTATCTTCATTACATTACATAGGGCGGCAGGGATAGCTCAGTGGTCAGAGCGCACGACTTGTTGTGAGTGTGTCTTGGGCGACGTGGGTTTGAATCCTGACTTCAGCAAACAATTTTGTGATTGCTGGATATTACGGGCCAGCACCTTGAGAAGCTCTCTGAGCTTGTAAGTGAGCTATATAAGAGAACTTTCTCTTTCTTTCCAGTTACAGGTTTTATGTTAAGTATAGTTCGCTTCCGTGTTGCAGAGTTAGTTGTTTATTTTGTTTTCCTTTCATTTTAAATCTATGTTTGTCTACGAATGAATGCGGGTGTATGATTAAACTCAATGTGCAAGTGACTGAAAGGAGGACCGATTTTAAGATGAGCAAATTAATGCTAAAATCATTTTTCTTCTCGTAATAAAATATTGAAAATGAATCTCTCTTTTTCTCCCGCACAGGGATCGGGTGACATTACTCTGTGTGAAACTTCCACAGGGTGGTCTCCCATTCAAATGTACGTGGCTTAGTATTGATCGACTTAAACACAGTTATGTCCCTTTGCTCTTCCTCTCTTCTCTCCCACATAGTGGTGCTGGGTACTTTAGTGCGAAACATTCCCAAGAGATCTTCCATCCAAATGTCGCTCATCATCATTGTGTTTGCTCCCTCTGGTAGATTTTTTGGTTTTATGATAAATTACTGAACGTTATGAAATCAAAGTTATTAAAATTTACACACATGCATACACACCCCCGTTGGGGTGCCGGGGGTTTCAGTATAAATAGTATCCCCACTTTCTGGAAATTTAGTGCTTTAAATTCCCACTGTCGCTGTCTTTCTCATTTGCTCTTTCTCATTCCTGCTCTTTTCTATCAATCTGCTATACTATCGTCTTCTTCGCTAGACCAGTCTCCTACCTTTTTTCTTGAAAACTCTTCCGGGACAAGACTCCTTGTTTGTGTATGAGGTCTGTTGGATCAGCTTGGGAATATTGGACGCTTTCTGCCAGGTGGTCACTAGGGCTTCCTATGATGTTATTATTTAGCATTGTAGGCATTTTATATGTATGTGTTTTGTTGATGATTTATAATGATGTTTGTATTCTATTTTGCTTTTATAAACGGGGGTTTGATAAGTTGGGGTGAAGCCTCAGCCGTCCCCTGCATGGGATGTCTTTATTGTAAAGTGACTGGCTGGTGGAGAGCTTTCGGTTTTACCACTAGGGTTGTTTCAGCAGATCTTTTATGCGGATTGGGGGTTGTCCGGTCCTGATTTGGCTCAGAAGAGTCCGCTGGACCTAAAGCAATAATAATGTAATGTAATGTAATGAAACATGCATACACACACACACGCGCGCACACACAAAGCACTCACATACAGTCACATTGAAAATAACTGTCATTCACAATAGAATCCATTTCATCAAGGTTTTGTACATAATATTTTGTTGTATTCACATTATCTATAAAGTTGTTCCAGAGTTTATACATACACAGAGATGCCTATTGCACGATGACAGAAATGTACACACTTTCCTTTTGGCACAGTGGCTTTATACATTATTTTATAAATTACTGTTTCACTTCTGAGGTAAAATAGTACCATTGTGAAAAAAAAATCACAAAAATAATCAATCAATTATATTAGCACCAGTGTAGACTGCAAAATATTCTCTTTTTTTTATATCACCTTAGCACCAGCTTTCTAAAACATAAAACTATTAGCATCAAGATTTTAAGGTTTTTGTAATTATAATTTTATATTAAGTCACATTCATGAAGCATATAGACAACTTAAACAATAGCACCAATGTAAAAAAACATGTGCATATCACCTTGCTTTTAAACAACCAACAACGTTCATCAGAGATATACAGAGCATTAACTTTCAGCAATTCCATTTAAATAAATACAAATTCAAATACATCCATGATAAATTCATACCCTCAGCTGTTAATATTAATTTTCATTATTGCACTTATTCAATAACAACTGATTTTAACAAAAAAAGTACTTCTGCTCATTCTGCATCAGAATTGTTACAAATATGTCTGCTTATCCCATAGAAGAATTTATTTTTTAAAACAAATTCTACATACTACCATAAGTGAATTGATTAAAAAAAAAATATTAAAAAAATCAACTTCTGCTTACTCCCTAGCAGAATTTATATTAAAAAAAAAACTTCTACATATTCCGTAATAACATTGATTAAAAAAAAGGAAAGTCTGCTTACTCCTTAGCAGAATTTATTATAATACTTTTACATATACCGTACTAAAATGGATTTTTTTAAAAATACAGGTAAAAAAAAAATGAAGCACATTATTTCTCAACATTGAAATTATATGATCAAGTAAATATTGTACATACCCTTAACTGTAATGTTAAAACTATTGCACTGTTGATATCAGAAGTCAAAACAATGTTAACTCCTTCACAGCAAAGTTTGCATTAATGCGACTGTAGGGCCGGACGCCAAAGTCATATATATGTTACCGGCAATGTGTGAAATCCGGGAAGCGCGGTGGCCGAGTGGTTATAGCGTTGGCTTGCGGATCTGAAAGTCCCGAGTTCGAGCCCAGACCGGGGCATTGTGTTGCGTCCTTGGGAAAGACACTTTACTCCCGTTTCCTACTCCTTCAGATGAGAGTATAAACCGAGGTCTAATCTGTGTCGCATGCATTCCATCATAACGGACTTTAAAGATCCTGACGCTCATGTCCTAGACGGTGAGTGCCGGTGACAAGAACACACCCAGCATGTACCTTGGGTAAAGCGCTTCACTTGGGGCTGCTGTACTTTCGAAAATGAAAGTGCACAAATTTCACCTCGGTAATAATAAAGTTGTTAAAAAAAAATCAAAAAAAATATCTATAGAATGCCTAGATAAAGTACGTATAGTATGCACCCTCAGGCATTCTATAGAATACCTTGGCATTCTATACAATACCGGGATTTCACAAATTGCTGGTGACATATACATCAATTTAAATCAACACAGTCCTCATTGAAAACCAAATATCAGAATCAAGCAGTTACATTTTCACAGGAGACAAAACAGTTTTGGTAAAAACACCTGGAGCAGTTGAATCGCCTACAGAAATGGAACTGGAGTTAAATTCAATTCAGTTATATTTTTTCGTATCTTCCGTGGCTCATTTGACCAAATAACAAACAAAGCATAAATGTAATTAGTAAATTAAATGTGTGCACGTTGTTCATTGTTCTTTATTTTTGGTACTACAGAAACATGCATTGTTACATAGCATTACTGAGGAATACATAATTAAAAATTTGGATACACTGGTATGCAATATTGGTCTCACACAAATAAATATCATATTTAGACTTTTGTCATGCATACACAGTTGTTATAGTAATGCATGGTTATACATTTATACTATTTCTGCTATACATCATAACTAAATAATAATAATAATAATAATAATAATAATAATAATAATAATGAAGAAGAAGAAGAGATTTTTATTTAACTATGAAAAGCTGATGAAAAAATGAAATGATTACAAACTAATATTGTACGATGTAATTAAATAAATATAAAATTATAAATATGTAATCCATTGATATTCTGACAAAAATAAGGATGAAAGGAAAGTGAATTTTCACTAAATACGTTTCTTTTGATAGTCTATTCTTGATCAGTGATCTGTGTCCTATGAAAAAACAATCTCTTTCAAACTCTTGCAGTTCAAAGTACCAGTGTTATTCTAAGAGAAGGAACGTTTTCACACAAATTTTCTCAAGTTTGTGCATGTCAAAAACATACTTCAGACTAATAACAGTCGAACACAAACACACACACGTTATATGCAGAATCCGAATCGGACGATCGAAAACTATTTGAACCCACCAAAAAAATCTGGTATCACTCAACTAACTTCACTAAAACACTCATCTCAACCAAAATTTTGTTTTTCAAATTAATTCACGCAGCCTAGCAAAATCTGATTTTGTTTTTTTGCAAGTATTTAGTGCAAGTTCTAAATCTTTCACACCACAAAAGAATATCATCCAAATTATCTCCCTGTATAGCCAGATAAGGGAGGGAATGTGTTTGGCTTATGGCGGTCTTCAAGTTGCGTCCCTTTGACTGTTACACCCATTTAATAACTTGCATGCTTTATTGCTGTATCAGAGCTTCACATCGTTTTCCTATTGTAATTTTTTTTAAAATAGTGTATAGAAATTTTTATAGGCAAATAGTGTAATTATCAAAATATAATATTTTATTGTTTTATAGATCTTTTTACCAAAAACAGTATTACTTTTACTCCGCCATTTCAGAATGATTTACTTTACTGGCTTTTAATAAAAACGACGATGGATGAAAAGTGAACGTCTTAAAATCAGTTCATGTTTGTTTATTATCCCCAAAAATGCAATAACAAACGGAGAAAAAAAAAGTTCCCCCTGCATTCAGTGCCCCCGAAAAGCAATGAAAATGCAGTTATGCAGCTTTATTTCTGCGAATTTAAACCTGGGTGTTTTGAGTGGATGAAATAACAAAAAAAGAGTTCACCCGTTGCTCCAAAGGCGAATGATGACTTGCCATCTTTTGGCATGCCCCTTTTCATTTAGCTGATGGTACACTCGGACGCTGGAAAAAAACAAAACGGGACAGCTTTTGTGTAGTAATTGGCACAACATTTCTTCAGCTGAACGCTACTCACTAGAGCAAATGGCATCTTTACAACTCCCTTAATGTACCATCTGTCAACCAACATGTTTTCTTCAGATTTTCATACCGTTGTTCAGCTGAAATTAGAAAAAAAAAAAAAAGGGTGGGGGCTAGATTGTTTTTGTTAAACGCCGTTTCGTGAATTATAACATTATGGTCTAATATGTGTTAAAGTGCAAAGCAAAACAACGCAGGGTTAATTTTGTTGGAACGCACCAAAAAAAAAAAAAAGTCAGCTATTTTAGTTTTTTTTAATGTGCAAAACACACAATCATTTGAGCGCAAATTGTGTGTGTGTGTGTGTGTGTGTGTGTTATTAACAGTGCTAGCAAAACTGGCTCTTGTTAAATTTCTAAATTTAATAATGAAACAAAGACTATAGATAAGTCTAAAACAAATACTGGAAAAACTACCATATTGCTCTGGTTTGAAATTCAAGACAGAGTAAAGCACTACCACGCTCTATTTTCAGCTCACAACCACCGGATATAATAACATTCTACTGACACAAACATGTATTTGCTAGCATTTTCTACAAGCACATTTGACACTTTAAAACAACACTGCCATCCATACTGCTACACGAAAGCACACAAACCTGATAATCCACTTTTACTGTATTATTATTATTATTATTATTATTATTATTATTATTATTATTATTATTATTATTATTATTATTATTATTATTATTATTATTATGGAGATGAGGTGCTACAGAAGACTTCTGGGTATTTCCTATACCCAACACATCACCAACGACGAAATCCGAAAGACCGTCATCACACAAGCTATTGGACAACACGATGACCTGCTCACAGTGGTGAAAAATCGGAAACTCCGATGGTATGGCCACGTCACCAGATCATCAGGTCTTGCAAAGACCATCCTGCAAGGCACAGTGCAAGGAGGTAGAACAAGAGGGAGACCGAAAAAGAGGTGAGAGGACAACATTCGAGAATGGACTGGTTTGACACTGAGCGAAGCAATCAGGATTGCTGAGGACAGGGAAAGATGGAGTATGCTGGTTAAACGACCATCCGTAGTGCCCCTACGACCTCCGAGTTACGGGATAGGATAGGATAGGATTATTATTAGTTTTATTTATCTAAAAACGTTGCCCTGAAGTTAATTAGTTATTTATAAGGTCCAGCGGACTGCAAAGAGCCGAATCAGGACCACAACTTGGTTAAAAGAGGACTCACCCTCGATCCATATAAAAGATCTGCTAAAACAACCCCAATGGTAACAATGAAGGTGCTCCACCAGGGGGTCACTTTACAATAAAGGCATCCCATGCCGGGGACGTTGAGGCAGAACTCTTAATTTATCAAACCCCCGTTTACTACACAAAAAATAAAAAACTAAAATAAACATAAAATATTAACAAAACATATACATATGAAATGGCTACATTGCTAAATAATAATAATACCATAGAAAGTTTTGGTGACCATTAATTTGGCAGAAAGCGTCCAATACCCCCCAAGCTAACCCAACAGACCCCACACACAAATAAGGAGTTTGGGAAGAGTTTTCAAGAAAAAAAACAACAGGTAGGTGACTGGTCTAGCGAGGAAGATAGTAGATTTTTATTAAAGATTAGGAAAAAGAAAGAACAAATGGTTATGAGAATGACAGAAAGTAACCCTACCTATAATTCTGTTTCAGGGAATAGAAGATAATACAACTGTTGAAGTCAATGTATTCCTCAACGAACTTAAATGAAATAATTCAATAAAAGAGGTAAGAGGTGTCGGATAGCGCAGTGGTTGGAGCACTCGCTACTGTGTCGCAAGTTAAGCACCGTCCAGTGCGGTTAGCACTTGGATTGGTGACCGCAAACCGTGAAGCGACAAATAACAACGCCCCAAGTTGACTTAACTGTGACTGAGTACCTACTCTCTTAAGGGTGGGGAAGGTAAAGCAGCGAGGGAGTGAGATGGGCATCACCCTCATTACGCTGGCCCAAGATAAGCCAACATCACGCTCCCCTACGGCCACAAGGCTATGGGACCACCTTTACCTTTACCTTACCAAAAGAGGTAAATGTAAGTAGAAAAAGAAACTATGCAAAATCACATTGCTCACTTAAACAAAAAACAAAGACGTTGAAAGCTGCCTGAACATCGTTGACCGATCCAAAGATGTATGCTTTGAATCCATACTAATTGTGATCGATTCGTGAACCTCGTCATCAATTATAGGATGAGTTGTGAAGATCGTCATCAATAGGATACACTTGTTGACGCGTTTCTTTGTTTGTTTTGTACACATCGTACACCAGTAATACAAGAGACCTCAATTATTTAAAGGCTCTCGCACTTTATTTTAATATTACACTTCAATCTTTTGCATCAAAATCGGGATTTTTATCACTTCCTCTCCCATACACCCCACCCTCCAAAAAAAAAAAAGTGTAAATAATTATTCGGAGTTTTTATTTTTATTCGATTTTGTTGTTGCCTGTAGCCTTGGTAGAGTTTACATTTAAACATAACTGGAAATGTAGTTTTTGAAACTCTTAAATAAATGAATAAATAAATAAATAAATAAATAAATTAGTTAATTAATTAAAGCTGCAAATTGGGCGAGTCGCGTTTACTAACTCTAATACTATTCAACGCGTATTTCATTCAATACACAAACGATAGTTGTACAATATCAGTTAAGACAACACACATACACACAAATAATTGTGCAGTCATATCTACTGCAACATGTGTACAGCAATATAATAACACAAGCCTCGAACCGTAACAATATACAATAACAACAATGAATACCTACGCAATATAGTTCTAAAATACATAACAATTTATGTGTAATGTCCTCAAAGGCACATTGCAGCGCGACCATTTCCGCAAACGACGACGGCCCTTGCCGGCTTTAGCAACAATTACGTCATCCTAGCAGAGTACGACGCTGACGTCAAAAGCAAATGGAGATTACGTCATTTCCTGGAAGCAAAGCGTACGTCACTCCTGCGTCACACTACTGGCCCTCTGCGATTGGACATAAAAATAAAAAGGCATGACGTCATGGTTAGCACAGACAAAGCCAAGCGATTTAATCAGCATTCGGTTAGTAACTAATAATTTTACGTTTTAACTGTCTACGAGTGCTGACTTCAAAGCATTGGGCTTTTTAAAACGTAGCCTAAACAGTAGATTATAATGTTAAACACGCCTTTACACAAGGTCATCCTATCTATATGATGATAGTTGTTCTTGTTTAATTTACGGTAGTATATTTTTGTGATCTATACGGTGAGAGCGGCTCCTTTTGATTTTACGGTAGTGTATATTTGCACTCGTCAATAAATGTATTGCATTTAGAAGGTACACAAGCGGTAGCAATAGTAAAGGGAGGAGACAGCATTACCAAATACCATTTACAAATTAAAGGAAGGTGGATGTTGGATTGATAGGAGTGGGGTGGGCTTGGGTCGGGCGAAAAGTAGGCAAGGGCTCGTGGGTGGAGATGGTAGTTAGTTAGTTAGTCATTGTTTATAGGGTCCAGCGGACTGCAAAGAGCCGAGTTAGGACCGCCACTTGGTTGAATGAGGACTCGCCCCCGATCCGTATAAAAGAAACAACCCTAATGGTAACACTGAAGGCACTCCACCAGCTGGTCACTCTACAATAAAGGCATCCCATGTAGGGGACGCTGAGACTGTACTCAAATTTATGGGAACCCCGTTTACCAAAATAAAAAAAAATAATATAAACATCATTATAATTTTTTTTAAACGCATAACTAAAAAATGCCTACACTGATAAATAATATTACCATAGAAAGCCCTAGTGACCATTTGGCAGAAAGCATCCAATAGCCACAAGCTGAACCAACAGACCCCATACACAAATGAGGAGTTTGGGGGAAAATTTTCAAGGAAAAATGTAGGTGACTGGTCTAGCGAAGAGATAGTAGATTGATAGAACAGATTAGGAACGAGAAAGAACACATGAGAATGACAGAAACAGTGGCAATTTAAAGCACTAAATTTCGAAAAAGTGAGGATACTATTTATACAGAAACCCCCGACACACCCACGGGGGGAAGTGAGGATACTATTTATACAGAAACCCCCGGCACACCCACGGGGGGGGGGGGGGGGAAGAGATGATACTATTTATACAGAAACTCCCGGCACACCCACGGGGGGGAAGAGAGGATACCATTTATACAGAAACCCCCGGCACACCCACGGGAGGAAGAGAGGATACTATTTATACAGAAACCCCCGGCACACCCACGGGGGGAAGTGAGGATACTATTTATACAGAAACCCCCGGCACACCCACGGGGGGGGGGGAAGAGAGGATACTATTTATACAGAAACCCCCGGCACACCCACGGGAGGGGGGGGGGGGGGAAGAGAGGATACTATTTATACAGAAACCCCCGGCACACCCACGGGAGGAAGAGAGGATACTATTTATACAGAAACCCCCGGCACACCCACAAGGGGGAAGTGAGGTTACTATTTATACAGAAACCCCCGGCACACCCACGGGGGGAAGGGCTCAGGGTGAAGGTGGTAATGTTGCATATGGTTGGATGACGTGAGGGGGTAGGAAGTTAGGGTCACGTTTGAGCTTATATTAACTATAAAATCCTTTCGCAGATTCTGCGTATTTATTTATTGATTTATTTATTTATTTATTTATTTATTTATTTTTTAGGATTAAAAGCGGAATTATTCTTTTGATGAAAACTATGACCCTTTGGGCAAGTTAGAACCAGCGACACAATAATATTGCATGCATGCAAACACGATTCTACATTGTAATAATGCAACTAGCCTACCTGCAAATATATAGTGCAAGACTACAGTCATAGAGTGCAAGCATACGTACATACATTGCATATTATTAGAGTGCAAGCATACGTACATGCATTACAGATATAGAGTGCAAGCATACGTACATACATTGCATATATAAGAGTGCAAGCATTCGTACAAGCATTACAGATATAGAGTGCAACCATACGTACATACATTGCAAATATAGAGTGCAAGCATGCGTACAGCGCCACTGTATGGTGCAAAGAAGCATAAAGTACATGTATTAGTTTGTTATTCATTGCGTATGTATTTAGACTACGCTATTCCTGCCAACCACTAAATGTGCATTGCAAGCTAATTGTACATGTGTCATAAACGATCGACGCTCAAATTGTTGTAAAAGTGTTTCTGGTCAATGTCACCTTTTGTTGTTGGTCCCATTCCATGCTGCGTTCAACAAGTGTTACTGTAACACTTTGAACTGGCAAACGAAAAGATACACGAGATGAATATGTATATCATTGCGATACGAAATAGTCATGTCCTTGCGAACGAAAAGATAAACGAGATTCGTTATTATTTATACAACTGGAACGCTACATGTAGTAAATAGGAATATTCTTGCGCACGAAAAGTTACACGAGATTATTATTGATATGATTGGAATAATAAATCGATAGTATTATTATGGATACATATTGGAATATCAATATCCATGCATTTGAAAATTCAGCAAACATACTACGTGCACTGGCAGAGTGATAATTAATTCTTGGTCCCGTTCGATTTCTGCTTTCACTGCTACTACTCTTTGGAAGTGTAGTAGTAGTAGTAGTAGTAGTAGTAGTAGTAGTAGTAGTAGTAGTAGTAGTAGTAGTAGTAGTAGTAGTAGTAGTAGTAGAAAAATGAATAGATAAAGAACTACATTTTATTCAAGAGAGTTAGAGAGAGAGAGAGAAAGAGAGAGAGAGAGAGAGAGAGAGAGAGAGAGAGAGAGAGAGAGAGAGAGAGAGAGAGAGAGAGAGAGAGAGAGGACACTGGGCAGGGCAAAGGCGCCCAGTTCGGGATGTCAGCGGACAGGAGTGCTGTCTGTATACTGGTGTTCACATTAGCAAATAGAGGGACGCTATTCAGAGAGATACGTGCGCCTGTGCGGCAAGCCTTTATTTATAATTGTTATCTCCAGTGCCGAATTTTACAGTGAACCGAAAGTAAGCATAACTAGACACATCAACGCACTATGGAATACGGAAAGAGTCAAATGCGCGTGCAATTGCACATGCGCATTTGACGCTGCGGCTTTCCGCGTTCCATAGCACACTAGCTAATAGCCTCGCTATTATTTAGAGGCCTATCTTCAGCGCGTGACAGAGAAAGAGAGAGAGAGAGAGAGAACCAAGATGGCGACGTTTGGGTACGACAGAGGTCTGGATAATCGTGTTACTTGCAGTATCTGCCTAGAACCGTACAGAGGACGGCATCCTAAGATTTTACCTTGTTTCCATTCATTTTGTCTTCCGTGTTTGACGCAGCTTGCGGACAAGGAGGCTTCTCAGGTAAGTGAACAACAGACTCAAGGTTAAAACGTAGCCCAAGGCCTACTTGTCTCGTCACTAGGATTTGTGTATGGGAAAACTCGTTGTACTTCCTTGAAATCGCTTACTATCTAGGGTTTCTGATACCAGTTGCCTCGTGGGCCTATAATTCTATAATAACTTCCATCATTTAAATCCACTGTTTTTGCATGCTATCAGTCTCAGAATAATATTCCACAAAATATTTAAGAGAACTGCAACTATCAATGAATAATCAATCTCTGTTTATCAACTTTTAGTTTACAATGTTTGACCCACCTCAGTACAGCGTTCGCCTGGCACGCCAATGACCCTGGTTCGATTCACGTGGTGGGCAGGATAAAAGTGCCCAGTTTGCGCTGTCCATCTTAGCAGTCGGATTGTTCTGCTGCTTCAGTGTAATGATGGTTGTGTGTGTGTGTGTGTGTGTGTGTGTGTGTGTGTGTGTGTGTGTGTGTGTGTTATAGCTGTCTTAATGTTATATATTATTATGACGATACTGGCTGTACTATTTAATGTAAATGTATGTCAGATTGTTGTAGTTTAGCAATAAGTTTTTATTAATGTGAAAGTTGGTGATTGTGACAATGCAGTAGCCTTGAACCCATTCCGTATTGTATCGTATTTCACCTGTGGAGTGTCTCGGTGTGTACGACTACTAACGATTTACTTCCTTCATATTTCTGTGTGTACAGGAGCGCTCAAGCAAGACTTCAAAACGATTATTTATTTATTACAAATCTAATAATATAGCGCATATTTATTTCTAACTGCACGATTAAGGCTATGAGAATGCAGACCCGTTTCTGTTTAATATATAAAGTCAACAATTTTGGTCTTTTTATGTATTTTCATAAAATATACTTTGAAATAGTCGGTAATCATAAAAATTCGAATGTCGCTGGATTGGTCAAACGATTGGCCCGTTGCTCGCCATACCTCAAGAACCACTGAACAGATTTTGGCCAAACTTCACAAGAACATGACCTAGGTTAGTGGCCAATCTCCCGTGCCATCACACAAGAACATGACCTAGGCTAGTGGCCAATCTCCCGTGCCATCTCACAAGAACATGACCTAGGTTAGTGGCCAATCTCCCGTGCCATCACACAAGAACATGACCTAGGTTAGTGGCCAACCTCCCGTGCCATCACACAAGAACATGACCTAGGTTAGTGCCATCACACAAGAACATGACCTAGGTTAGTGGCCAAACTTCACAAGAACATGACTAGGTTAGTGGCCAAACTTCACAAGAACATGACCTAGGTTAGTGGCCAAACTTCACAAGAACATGACCTAGGTTAGTGGCCAAACTTCACAAGAACATGACCTAGGTTAGTGGCCAAACTTCACAAGAACATGACCTAGGTTAGTGGCCAAACTTCACAAGAACATGACCTAGGTTAGTGGCCAAACTTCACAAGAACATGACCTAGGTTAGTGGCCAAACTTCACAAGAACGTGACCTAGGTTAGTGGCCAAACTTCACAAGAACGTGACCTAGGTTAGTGGCCAAACTTCACAAGAACATGACCTAGGTTAGTGGCCAAACTTCACAAGAACATGACCTAGGTTAGTGGCCAAACTTCACAAGAACATGACCTAGGTTAGTGGCCAAACTTCACAAGAACATGACCTAGGTTAGTGGCCAAACTTCACAAGAACATGACCTAGGTTAGTGGCCAAACTTCACAAGAACATGACCTAGGTGGCCAAACTTCACAAGAACATCGTTAGTGGTCAAACTTCACAAAAACATGACCTATTTAGTGGATTCACAAGAACATGACCTGTTGCCAACCTGTGCCATCATGTTTGCTGTTCCTCAAAGATCGTGGGTAAGTTCCAACCTAAGCCTTTAACCTCAAAGATCAAATCGCGGGTGAAGTTCATACTAAAGCTCGTTAAACTCATTCCTATCGATTTTCCTATTTGTTGGAGACATTCACTGCTAGCTCGTGTTGTCATCTGTGTCGTCCTTCGAATTTAACATTTTGTGCGTGAGTTCAAAACAATGGGTTTTTTTGGCATTATCAAAAAATTACTGAACCGAATATGATATGTGTGTACTAGGAAGAGACTTTCACTGCTAAGCTCGTTAAACCATTCCTATTTGTACTTTCCCAAAGATTGAGGTCGCTGCACTTCATCATTTCTAAGCACCTTTTGAGCTGCACCTTAAAATTGACTGAACCGATGTTTATAAAAATTTTCTTGTGGATAGTTCAAGAGGTGGTCAATCATTTCACGTTTCCATTTTTACTGCTACTAGGACGAAGAAATTTGGCATTTGGGACAACATTTTTTACCCAGCTATTTTAGTGTATGGAAATACATTTGAATGGTGTGCCATCTTGTTGTTGTTGTTTTGACTGAGGGTAGTGGAAACCTCTACAGTTGTATTATTTGTGTGCAGTCTGTATCCAGTACAGGAGTCACCGATGCTGCAAGTGCTGGAGACGGTGGTTCACCAGTCACCATCACCTGTCCCACCTGTAGAACCCCCGTCCCTCTTCCTCCTGCAGGTGTCGCAGCCCTATATGTAAGTGTGTGTGTGTGTGTTTGTGTGTGTGTGTGTGTGCGCCCGTGCATACATGGGTGTGCGTGTAACCATGGAGTGCTATGAAGTGGGTACGTATGATGAATTGTGTGCGATGAAAAAAAATCGAAACCTTTAATAGGATAATAGCATTAGGTCCTATGGGTTTGTCTTACAGCTAGTCCTTAATGAAGAATTCAGAACAAACAAAATGGCCTAAAATAAATGTTAAACTACGGCAAGAAATAACTAAGAATATTAATGCACCTACACATCTCCCACACTCCACCCACCCCCCTTTCATGTTACATAAACAAGCAATTTTACACCTTCCCAAAACTTTAAAATAGGCGCATGGTAGATAAGAATAAAAACGTATACGATCATCTTACATATTAGGAGCAAAGTGAGAATAGAAATTTGTGGAGTCTTAGTTTTAGGTGATAGTTTGTTTTTTTCTTCTTTGGCCTCGTTCAGTGGAGTTGGGGTACAGTAAAAATTACTTCCTTCCATGAAATTACTTTCAAACCAGTTTATTTGTAGATTTCGCTGAATGCGATATTTGATTTTTAAAAATCCGTAATTGATCTTTATAGATTATTTTTCATAATCAGCATGTTGAAACGTGTACATTGGAAATAATAGTTCATACAAATCAAACATTATTTTGATTATTTGTTTTCACTCTTTCGTTATTTCAGAACAACCCCTACGTTGATGACGGTGGTAACCAAGGGAGTGACCCTACATCTTTCGCCTGTGACCTTTGTGAGGAAGGTCAAAAAGCCAAACTCACCTGTCCAGCATGCAAGACTTATTTCTGCACGCGCTGCCGAAGATCGCACGACAAACTATGTAAATCCAAGCGGGTGACAAAGGTCAAAGGTGAGCGTGAGGAGGAGAACAACATGCAAGATAAAGACGTGGAGTCGCTGGAAGTAGCACAGATGCTGGAAGCTGCCCTCAAGAAACTGTCGGAAGAGAAACAACAGCAGCAGCAGCAGCGCAAAGCAGGATGTGTCAGCAAGAGAAAAGGTGACCAGGAGCAGAAGCTGGTAGGGCCAGGTGTGGGGCAAGAAGGCAATGAGATGGATGCTGAGAGTTTGACTTCAGCCGTCAAGATGCTAATGCAGAAACAGTCGGACACTGATAAACTGGTGTCAACGATGCAAGGTTCACTGATCATTACACAAAACCAAAACTCGCTTTTGTTCCGAGACCTGTCAACCGTTCAAGACCAGAACGCCAAGCTGAAGAAAGAACACGAGGCTCTGCAGCGTGAGGTGGTCAGCCTGAAAGACAAGAACGCCATCCTGTGCCAGGACAACCAGCAGCTGCGTCACGAAGTCACCAAGCTGAAAGATGACGTCACTAAGGCCCAGAATGACGTCAGCAGGCTCCATGACTGCAGCACCACTGTGCAGCAACAACAGGACACTATGCTAGATCGACTAGCAAAGTTGGATTCTAACGCATCACAACTTCAAACTGATGTTGCAAGCCTGAAAGCTGATCAAGCCACACTGCAAGGGGAAATAACCAGTGTGAAAACTGACCAAGGCAAACTGCATATGGAAGTAACCAGCCTGAAAACTGACCGAATCACACTGCAAGGAGAACTTAGCAGTCTGAAATCTGACCCAGCCAAACTGCAAGGTGAAGTACTCAGTGTAAAAAGTGACCATGGCAAACTACAAATAGAAGTCGCCAGCATGAAAACTGACCAAGGCAGTCTGCAAGCAGAGATGACCAAGCTCAGAACTGATAATGGCATATTGAAGGGTGATATCGATAATCTGAAATCTGTCCAGGGCCAAGTGAAGCGGGATGTGAAGACAATGAGGACACAAGTGGTTTTCAATGCAGTGCTGGGTGAGGCTGTAACACTACAGAAAAATGACATTCTGATTTGTAACCATGTTATAACTAGTGTTGGAGGGGGGTATGACGATAAGACTGGTATGTTTACAGCTCCAGTTTCAGGTGTCTATTGTTTCATGGCTTCATCAACTCCGTACTCGCCGTCGGATGACGTATATGGCTTTTGTGATGCACACATTGTACTTGACAATGAAAAAAAAGCTTACTTTCTTGCTCAAGGCAAAGGAAGCAGCACTGCCCATGCTACATTGCCAGTCAAAGCTGGTCAGAAGGTGTGGCTGCGATGTTATAACTCTGGAAGTAGGGTTGGGTGGTTGACATACTTCACTGGTTTTCTTGTTCAACCACAACTGTAAGACAGCTATATCACTGAGGTCAAGTAGCAGTTCCTGTTTGACTTATGACTGACCAATGACCAATGCAGCATTGTTTTGTTATCAGCCTTTTACACACATCTGGTTCTTGAGGCTGATCTTGCAAAAGCGTGTGAAAGTCTAGTGAAATTTTGCGAAAACCAAATATATTCACGATGCAAAATGTGTTTGTAACCAAATGTAGAGACACATTTACTATTTGAATGCCGTATGCTAGTCAAAAATGTATTTAAAAAAAAGGGTATAAAATAAGTATTCACAATTTTCAGGTCACATAGAAATGTCAATGTTTGCTCCATCTATGAATGAAATTGCAAATGTTATTAATGGATCAAATGTAAACAAATAATAATTGTTAAATATGTGTGTGTGCGTGCGTGTGTTTATGATATCACATTCAGTAAATAGACCTTATATTTACTATTGAATTGAATTGATTCTCTCATAGTCATATCATTACCTTCAAACATTTATGTTTCCCTCTAACAATACTGTCGTTTGTGTGCTTACTACATGTATCACTTATATAAACTTTCGTACTGAGCAGTGATAAGTATCACTAACTTACGACTATTTTTTTACATTCTAATGGTTGTGTGAGTGTGTATGACCAAAAAAGAAAGTTATACCTGTCAATGGCCTGTATAAAAGTGGAGTTACGATGAAATAACAAATTTTTTTGTTTGAGATTTATGCCTATGCTCTCTCTCTCTCTCTCTCTCTCTCTCTCTCTCTCTCTCTCTCTCTCCCCCCCCCCAATCCCCAAAGCGTTCTTTCCCCTCTTTCTCTGTGTTTTTTTTTTTTTTGGCAGTAAAACGTTATCTTCAATAAGGAGACTCCGAAGCCCACTCTCCCACACTCTCAATGCGCACACACGCACACCTTACAATAAAATCAATGTGTGCACACACAAACGCCTATGAATAAACAGTTCACCATGTTGCTATAATCGTATGACATAGGCTTACAAACATTAAGCGTCCTTGAAAGGTCGCGTGCTGATCAAGCACAAATCAATGGTTGTCGGCTACACCTTAATTTTTTTTTTTAAGCTGCCAGTGATTGTACAACGCTTTTGCCTTAGTTTACTTTAGTAGATGGAGGATAAATTTTTTTTTTAAGGACTCGCGATTTATCCTACGGCTCTTCCTTCATACTTTTAAGTGAGGGTCACGCAAGCGCAATGTAGACTAAATTACATGTAATCGTCATATTCTTTAATCTTAACTATACATTTTGGTAACCCTGTGGGTTCGGGCACTGAACAGAATAGACCCAACGTTTCCCGGCGTGTCGTAAGAGGCGACTAACAGGGGTGATGTCAGTACGGCTTCACTGGGCGAAAGTCTTCTACACAGAAGTCACCGGCCAGGACGGAGGAACCTCACGTTACTACAGGTTCAACGACCACGTGCTCAGTGTCAAGGCGAGCACACTGTACCCGTGGATTTAGGCTTTGGCCAACAACCTGGAGAGGATTGGACCCCCCAGGTCTGTCTTGCCCAAGACCGTTGATAAAACACAGGCGCTTGTATCTGGACACGCGAGCGCCTATGCCTGTGACGCGCCTCCCTTTGGTAAACACGCCGCGAGCGCCTATGCCTGTGGCGCGTCTCTCTTTGGTATTATAGATAACCAAAGGGAGACGCGTCACAGGCATGGGCGCTCGCGTGTCCAGATACAAGCGCCCGTGTGATGAAAAGATCCACTCACTCCAAAGCTGATCGGTCGTCGCCCGTGTCATCAAGGACCGCGCCTTCCGTTGGCCACCAGGACGGAGGTAATAATTGTGTTACTGATGGACAACTTAGCAAGATCCGCACAAGAGACAAAATCGTCATAGGAATCTGGAAGGTCAGAACCTTAACTGCGGAGGGAAAATAAGAACTTGCCCACGAGCTGGAACACTTTCCATGGAACATTTTAGGTATCGGCGAACTGCGCGGCGAACTGCGCGGCGAACTGCGCTGAAAATGCCTAGGTGAAACAACGACCGACAAAGGCCACCACCTTTATTTCAGCGGGAGAGATGACAGGCACGAACACGGTGTTGGATTCTCGGTCCACAAAGATTTTCTAGCCACTGTCATGGGTTACCGCCCAGTCTCCAGTTTCCTCATTACCATCCATCTGAGAGCAGCCCCTTTCAACATCACCATCATTCAGGCCAATGCCACAACATCAGACTCAGACTATGACGACAACGAAGTCCAGGATTTCAACGAACATCTACAGGCTGTCCTTGACCAAGTGCCGAAGAAGGACATAGTCATAGTGGAAGGCGACTGGAATGCCAAGTTGGCCAAGATGGGCACCACAACTGGAGAGACACATGTGGATTGCAACAACGAGACAAATGACAGGGGTCTGAGACTCTTTGAGTTTGCCAGATACAACAATCTGATACTGACAAACACTGTTGGTCTCCACACAAAATCCAGACAATGGACATGGCACAGTACCAGCTGGGAGCATCACAATCAGATTGACTACATCATGGTCAAGACACGCTTCAGATCAAGTATCAACATTGGCAGGACACGCACTTTTCCAGGAGCAGACATCGGAAGTGACCACGATCTCGAGATGATGTCCTTCCGGCTCCACTTAAAGAGAGTAAACACAGCAAAGTGCACCAGACTAAAGTTCGACCTGGACAAACTGCAAGATCCGGAGGTGGCAGAAATATTCCAAGCCACAATTGGAGGAAAATTTGCACCACTGCTCATTTTGGGGGCTGATGAAGTAGATGTCAACACCATGACCACCACCTTCAACTCAGCTGTGACAGATGCCCTCACTGAGATCCTTGGCAAGCTCCGCCCAAAGAAGAAGCTGTGGATCACACCTGAACTTTTGAACCTGTGTGATAAACGAAGAGAGATAAAAAAAAAAAAAAAGAATACCTCACAGAGAGCTGTTGCCTACCGAAAAATCAACAATGACGTCCGAAAAGGTATGCGCACAGCTAAGGACAACTGGATAGAAGAGCAGTGCCAGAAAATACACAACAGTCTGAACAAGAACAACAGCAAGAAGACCTATTAGACTGTGAAACGGCTGACAAGTTTTAAACAGCCCAAGGACTCTACGATCCAAAAGCAAGTCTGGCATATGACTTACAAAAGAACAAGAAGTCTGTATAGATGGACGAAGTACTGCTCTGACCTTTACAACCACACGCCAAAAGGAGACCCATCAGTTCTAGCATGTCCCCAGAACAGAGAAGAGGAAGAAATCCTCCCAATTCTCCGATAAGAAGTTGGCAGCAGTGCAATATCATTGAAGAAGGGGAAGTCAGCGTATGTTACCCGTGGAATTACTTCAAGCAAGAGGAGAAACGATGATTGACGCCCTCACCATTATCTGTAACAAGATCTGGCAGAGTGGGAGTAACCTACACCATGGACCCAGTCGCTTGTCATCACTCTTCCCAAAAAGGGTAACCTTCAGGCGTGTCAAAATTCGGCGACATTGATGACTTTTCGGCAAAGTCCTCCTGAAAATAATACTCAACAGGTTGAAACCCCAAGCTGAACAGATCCTATCTGAAGAACAAGCAGGATTCAGGGCAGTGCGAAGTACCACTGAACATATTTTCAACCTCAGAATAATCCGCAAGAAATACCTACAGCACTAACAACATCTATATGATGTGTTTGTAGACTTCAAGAAAGCTTTTGACCAAGTCTGGCATGCAGCTCTGTGGGCAACCATGAGAGTTTACAACATCAGTCCTGAAATTATTGAAGTCATCAAAAGCCTGTATGACAAGGCTACCACTGCAGTCCTTCACATCAGTGCCATCGGAAAATGGTTCAGAACAACAATCGGTATGCGTCAAGGATTCCTACTCTCTCCAACACTCTTCAACATCTTCCCAGAGCGCATCATGTCAGATGCCTTTGCAGACCACGAAGGCACAGTGAGCATAGGGGGTAGAGCAATCACAAAACTTACGTTTTGCGGATGACATTGATGGATTGGCTAGAGAGGAACAAGAACTTGAATAGCTGGTACAGAGGTTTGACACCCATAACAGTGGCTATAATGTCTTTGTGGACCAAGATTCCAACGCCGTGTTCATGCCTGTCATCTCTCCCGCTGAAATAAAGCTTGTCGCCTTTGTTGGTCGTTGTTTCACCTAGGCCTTTCCAGCGCAGTTCGCTGATGCCTAAAATGTTCCATCGATATTGATCCAGCTCGTGGGCCAGTTCTTCTAATTTTCCCTCCCGCAGTTAAGGTCCTGACATTCCAGGTTCCTATGACGATGTTGTCTCTCCTGCTAAGTTGTCCATCAGTAGCACACTTATCACCTCCGTCCTGGAGGCCAAGGGAAGGTGCGGTCCTTGGTGACACGGGCGACGACCGATCCGGTATGGAGTGAGTGATTCTTTTCATCGTATGGTGTGTTTTGTGCAAGAAAGACCTGGCATTGCCCAATCCTCTCCAGACTGTTGGCCACAGCCGAAATCCACGAGTACAGTGTGGCTCACCTTGGCCCCGAGCACATGGTCTGTGAACCTGTAGAAACGTGAGGTTCTTCCATCCTGGCCGATGACTTCTGTGTAGAAGACTTTTGCCCAGTGATGTGCTGGCATTACCCCTGTTAGTCGCTTCTTGCGACACGCCGGGAAACGTTGGGTCTATTCTATTCAGCACCCGAACCCACAGGGCTGAAAATGTACTTGTTTACAATAAAACACAATGTTGTTCTGATATAGCGCCCTAACCAGATGTAAGAACTGCTTAAGGCGCTGGTAGGATAAAGTAATCCTTCATGTGTATTTCACATTCGCTAAGTCAAAAGAGCTGGTAGGATATAGTAATCCTTCATGTGTATTTCACATTCGCTAAGTCAAAAGAGCTGCTCACGGCGCTGGTAGAATAAAGTAATCCTTCATGTGTATTTCACATTCGCTAAGTCAAAAGAGCTGCTCACGGCGCTGGTAGGATAAAGTAATCCTTCATATGTATTTCACATTCGCTAAGTCAAAAGAGCTGCTCACGGCACTGGTAGGATAAAGTAATCCTAAAGTGACAGACCCCTCAATCATTACAGCAATACCATACATTGGCTAACTACCTACTATAAAGTACTCGGACGATTCTGCCCTTGATGACCTGTCCAATTCAAATGCTGTGTATTTCTCTGCAGTTGATAGGTTCAGCTCCTGGTGCAAACAAAACTATCTGGACTTAAATGTCAAGAAAACTAAGGAACTGGTCATTGACTTTCATAAAAACAACGCTCTCATTCCAGACCTTGTCATTGATGGTGTTACAGTCGAGAGAGTCACTCAATACAAATATCTGGGAACCATCATTGACGAAAATCTGAACTTCACTGCAAACACCCAGGCCATCCACAACAAATGTCAGTCTAGAATTTACTGCCTTCAAAAACTTCGAAATCTCCAAGTCAATAGCCGCATCCTTCAGACTTTTTACTCTTCTTTTATTGAGTCCGTTCTTACCTTTTCTTTTATCTGCTGGTATGGAAGTTTGTGTGTAAAAAACAAAAGTGTGCTGGATCGAGTGGTGAATGTCTGTGGGAAGATTGTGGGAGTGAAACAAGAGATTCTGCAGGTGTTGTATGAAAGACGTGTTGTGTGGAAAGCCAGTTGCATTGTGCTGGATAGAACTCATGTGCTTGCGCACCACTTCCAGCTCCTGCCTTCTGGAAGCCGCTACCAAACACCAAAGGTCAGAACTCTCAGAACGAAAAACAGTTTTATCCCAAAGGCTGTCTCAGTACTTAATAAATGACATGTGTGTGTGTGTGTGTGTGTGTGTGTGTGTGTGTGTGTGTTTGTATTTGCTCAAAATAATTTCATTTAACATTTGCTGTCGTTTAATGTTAGCATGCATAAGTGTAATTATATTAATGTGCGACTGTGTAGTTTTAACCTTATTGTCATTATGATTGTTGTTATTATTATTGTGATGTTTATTCCTTGTTGATTGTAATTGTACACCACAATGTAATTTCTTGTAAAAGATAATAAAGTTGTCTTATCTTATCTTATCTTATCTTATCTTATCTTATTTCTTCACTGGGATGGCTATCCCGGTTTGCCATGTTATCAATGGCGGAGGTAGACGTTACACTTCAATGTTCATTCTTTCATACTGTACATGTATAGGTTACATTACTTGAACTCATTTGACCCAATGGCAGTTTTTTTTTAATCGTGCCCCCGTGGCGGCTCTTTGGATAGAAGATGGGAGGGCGAGCACAACGTTCAATTATTATACTAGGTCAAAATATGATTTGTAGTTTATATTCAGCAACCTAACTAATTCAGCGAGCAATATTTTCAACTCTGCAAATGGGCGCCTCGGGGAAAATGGGTTCTATCCTAGATACTGTATCACTAGCGCCTTGAGCAGCTCTTGAGCTTGAAAAGCGGCTATATAATAACGATTAAATAAATAAGTAAAACCTGACAAAACACCCTTACACAGTCAAAGGTTATTGTTGTTCACAGACTGTGCAACGCAAGGTCTGACAAAATGCAGTAACAATAACCTAGTTTAGTGCTGTTATTCACAGTGTTTTCAATCACCGGAAGTTGTTTATAAAAAACGTCATGTCATGATATATATTTGATCGCGTCAATAAATATTAGAGGTATAGGAAAAATCAATAATACAATCAATTAAACAATAAATAAATCAGGGTTTTTAGACTCGGAAACAAGTTCAATTTGCAATAAAGACCCAACCTTGTGGTTAACCTGTCATTGCAACCAATACTCTGTATGCAGTCGCATGCGCAGCCACGACTGACGAATCGGGTGTGCAGTAATTAACCCTGAGAGGAGGTACGTGACGTCACGGACCTTATAAAAACGATAGCGCGGACCCGCACCGGCACACGTCTCAGCTCTATCGGCCTGATCGCGGCGCTCAGAGTAAACCGGGAAAGAAAGTCGGTGGTTGCAGCGTTGCTCCACCTGCTCTTTCCCACTATGGTTTTTCTGTTTGTTGGGTCTAAGCCGCTGTGCTAAGATGGTGTGGTCGCCGCTTACTTCGTGCGAACTCAAGACTGCACGATGTTTGAGATAACCGGGGTGGCCCGGCAGCTTCTTTTCTAAGAGGTTTGCTGGGCCGGGGGAGGAGAGTGGGGCCAGGTGAGCTTTCACCCCCGGCTCCCGTCTTCTCTCTCCCCCCTTCAAGCTGTCTCCAAAACAAGCGAAGTCACCAGGGTCCCGGGTTCGAACCATCGTCACAATAGCGGCCGCGCCGTCACGCCCGTTTTCACGGGTGTGCTTTGCAGGTGGCGAGAGGTGAGAACCAGGGACCCCCCCTAGGGTCAGAAGGCTGGGAGTTGAGTGCAGTGTGTCAGGTCAGTGTCAGATGGCCATGTCAGTCATGACATGTCACTGCCATTTTGGCCTGTCGCTGTGTCAGAATGCTCGCTCCAGTCGGCTGGTTTTGGGGGAATGTTTGTCAACAGCACCATTCGACGAGAAATTATTACGTTTTGTAGCTCTGTTAAGGCTACTTGTAATTCGCCTGCATATACTGCGTTCTCTCCGAAGATTTAACTAGTGAGAAGTCTATAGTAGATTTACTGTTCGGATGTGTGCTAATACGTGCGTGCAGGTTGACTAGCTGGCTGGAAGAGCTCAAGCATGTGTGTGGTTTCCTGTGTTTTTTGGCAGCTTAATCAGTCAGACTGAATTTCGTCGAAACATTTGTATGTTATGTTATTTATTTTATGTTTTAGATGTTAACCATTAACTTCCTTCAGTTCTTTTGAAGTTGAAATCTGTATAAATATACTGCCCATATTTGCATATAATTTTATTTACGGCTTGTTTAAAACTATTTTCAATTTTTTCCCCCTGTTAGTTATGTAGTTTTGTATTTTGTATTTTAATGGTTTTACGTTTAATTGTATTGTGCCGACTCTTACATTTTGCGACTGCTTGTGCGAGAGTATGCGTGTGAGAGCTTTGAGCAGACTTGTTAGTTTAGAAACGTGCTTTATAAAATATATTATTTATTTATTTATATATTTTTAGTTTGGAATCGCGCTTTATAAGATATATTATTATTTCTTTATTTATTTTTAACGAATTAATTTATTCTGTTTATTTATTGTGTGGTCCAAATATTGAAAAGCGATTTAGGTCTCTTGTTCTTGCACTGTTTGTGGATGTGTGTGTGTGTTGTCGAATGGCAAGTCGGTGCGTGCGTGTAATTGATCATGTTCTAGAAGGATCCAAAGGTTACAGTGTATAATTGTGTGTGTGTGTGTGTGTGTGTGTGCGTGTGTGTGTGCGTATGTGCGTATATATATTTCCTGTGTTAGAAGCACGGATAAGGAAAATGTAGCATACGAAACAAACATTTTTTGGTGCGTATGAAACGGTGGTGGTGTGTTGTTGGTGTGTGTGCGCGCGCACGTGAGTATGACAGATTGAATGGAAGAGCGGCGAAATACACAGATAGGCCTACTATACATGTACATCCACAATCAAACATGCTTCCATTATTATTATTATTATTATTATTATTATTATTATTATTATTATTATTATTATTATTATTATTATTATTATTAATATACTACACACGCCAGCACCCACACCCACACACACATACACACAAACACACATCATTTCTATGAGAAACGTTTAATTTCATTTTTCCACATCATAATTTCAATTCAAAATCCCAAGTACAAGTTAGGCCTATCTGTTACCTACACCAAAGATAATATATTCCCTTCTTTGCCTACACACATGATAATTTCCTTTTAGATAGACTATCGCTGACCCAGGTGCCAATGAATTCCAGGTCGGGCAATAAGATAGAAGTGGTTACTGTCATTGTTCACTGAATGCCCATCTGAGCAGTATGATCGTTGTGGTGGTTCAGTGTTAATGTAGGTCCCTAACATATACCAATACCCCATCTTTCCTGGGAAGGTTAACCCTGTTTGCCATCTTGGCCATTAAGGGGTGTGGACGTACTTTAAACTGTAAAGTTCATTCAACAGGATCGTCATGGTTGAAGTAGGCTAACTACACCAAATCATATTACAAATAATGTTCCTTTATCAGTACGACGATCACACTTTCTTTAAGTTTAAGGCGCGCCTGTCACGAAATGGGCTTAAATACAAAGAATAAAACTACAGATGCCCCGTTAAGTACTACAAGTACGGGTAGGAAACCCGATATAGTTTATAATTACACTAAGACTACAAATATTATCTGATCAGCAAGAACACAAATGTGGCCGAGAGAGTCAGAATGATAGCTTCGTCTAATCTCTGCTATTTATTGATAGGCTCATCAATAGATAAAATAGTATTGAGTGGTGGTTCACCCGTCCCCTATACGCTTAATGTATCCGGAAACGTAAATTAACTCAAAAAAAAGAAGATAAAATAAAGCGAAAACAACTACCATACTATGATTACACTATGTAACACAATTTTTGTTCCTGGCTTCTAAGTGTTATATTTCAATTGCTTATGTCTAAAGTACGTGAAAAAATGACTTCATTAAGCACAAACTTTGCTTACACGACAACAGCACGAAGAAAACTAGTTTTTGTGAAAATAGAACGATTTTTTTTATTTTTCGTCATTATGATCAGGTAAAAACAAAAATTGCACAAGGAATAGACAAACACAGTCGGAAACCACTCAACAAGGTTCAGAAATGTGTAGATTTTCTAGATTTACGATTGTACTGTGAATCACTCTCTCAGTTCAGTTTATACAGTTATAGTCCCCAACACAGTATGCGTATAGGAGACTTTGGTATTATGATGTCCATTGATATAAGAGGTCGTGCTGCAGTAAGAGGTCATATGAAGAGGGAGTGCACGCTGCTACGACGTCCGGAAAAGACGGAGATGGATCAATGGCAGGCATGAGGGGAAGGAGTACGAACGAACGGCGGCAGGGGTAGGACCGGGGTGCCAGGAGGCCGCCAAGGCCAAGGGAGGGCAAGCACAGAGGGGGAAGGTGGAGGGCCTAGCAGTGACCAGGAGGGCAGGGGAACGTACCTAAGTAGATAAAAATCCTTCAGGACCACATTAAAAGTCGAGGAGGGCCTAAAAGCTATAAACAATCAAGAATGGACCCATAAAACAAGGAGGGGAAAAAATGTACAGTGAGATAGGGAAAGTGATTCATGAAAACGGATACCCAGGACACAGGGGTCAACTGAAGGTATGAGTCATGTGGAGGGATGGTCAATCATGGAAACGGATACCCAGGCCCCGTGGGTCGACTGAAGGTATGAGTCATGTGGTATGGGATGTCAATCATGAAAACGAATACCCAGGATCCAAGGGATCAACTGAGGTATAAGTCATGTGGTGAGAAATGTCAGTAGTGGTATCTAATACCCAGGACAAAAGGATCAACTGAAGGTATGAGTCATGTGAGGGGAGTGGTCAGTCATGGAAACGGATACCCAGAACCCATGGGGTCGACTGGAGGTATGAGCCATGTGGTATGAGAGCAAGGTAGCTGAGCGTATAAGTCAGTACGTGGTAGTAATACCCAGGACCAATGGGTCAGCTGAGGGTACAATCCGTGTAGTAGTAGCTGAGTGGGAACATGTCACTTAAGTAGAGCATACCCAGGACCCAAGAAGTAGAGTCGAACCCAAGGCCCATGGGCCAGGTGGGGTAATAGGTTACAAACAGGTAACTGAGTGGGGATAGTCATCATTAGTAGTTGTAAGACAAAGGAACCCAAGACGAGTTCCGGGAGAGAACCGGCCAGGCGGTTGGGTCTAAAGGTGTACAGACACTCGTGAGCGGCAGGTGCACACCGCGGTCATGAACAGCAGTCCAAAGTTAGTCGACAAGGAGTAGGCTACCAGATCGGCCATGGAGTCCAGATGCACGTCGCGGTAGGCAATCCTAACCGCGGAGAAGTCAGGCTCCAGGGCCAGACACTCAAGGACACAGTGGTCGTGTGCTTTTATACTTGTACAGCTACTTTTGGAACGTTCAAGAACGTTCTAGAAAGTTCTGAGAGTTTCTCGAAAGTTCTGGAAGTTTCTTGAACGTTCTAGAGTGTTCAGGAGAATTGTAGAAACATGTGGACAACTCTAGCAGTTCAGGGAGGAAGCTCGGCATTGAAAGCAAATCGATAATTTTCTCGAACACACGCGATTTTCCAAATTTCATTGTCCGGGCACAGAAGCAAAGTTTTCTGGAATAACAGCGATTTCCTTTCTGTTCTAACCTAACATAGGAAAACACATTCAACCCAGGAACAGAACAAAAGTGAAAATTTGTTACATAGTGTTATCATCAAATAGAAATGCTGACGGGCAGCCTATGGCGATTTAGCAGCTGTTACATTGTGTACAGGGTGGTTGAAAAGTACCTCCCTATTGAACATGGCTGATGACGTTTGTAAACAGCGCTGCATTTGCATCAAACTAAAGGTGTCGGATCCTTACAGTAGTGGAATTTAAACTGCTGACCTCTGCTGTCATTTCACAGTAGCCAGAGCAGCCTACAGTGGCCCGTCATCCGGACACTGCGTGAACGAGCTCCGACGTCGCACAGACTAGTAATGGACGTCGTAAGAATTAAGAAGCTAAAAGACCAAGTGCAACGTAGACCATGCAGTATTATTTTACGAAAGTTGTAAGCAATTGTCAGTAAGGAGTAACGTTTCAACTATACATATACTCCGTACAATAACTAATCATACATTTAATCAATGACTCATGAGCGTGCAGACTCTCTCTTTCGGATTTCGGCACATTGCAAGCTAACCACTGACCTGTGGCGCAGTGGATAAGTCGCCGGTTTCCTATGCCAAGTGCAGGTTCGATTAAAACGTATTGACTTAACGAACTATTGATCAATTTTTTTTTTCTCCGGCATCGTTTCCTCTCCCTTCAAAATAAATATTGGATGCAGTCAAATTAATCAAAAATACAAAACTATTTAACTTTCAGTTTCCTAATAGCGATCTCCCGCCTTTACACCACTGTATGTCTTGTATACTGTTTCCTTGTGTGTGTCTGTAATATATTTGTTGCACGTGAGCGTGTATGTTGGTATAGGTCGCCGCGCTTTGAGTTTGAAATCATTCGAAGTAAAGCGCGTATTAGCATCCGGTATTATTATTATTATTATTAACCAGAAACTAGACCCAATCAATGTATACTAAGAAATAACGTCTTAAAAAGCCTAGCGCTTCAACTGTCCAAAGATTGCAGTTCTTAACGGTGCATTAGAACTTCGCTGCACATTGTTCACTCCCCACCCCTCTTCTCCCTCCTCTCCACCTCTAATCTCTTCGCTTCTGACTAAGAAACTAAAAATAGCTTCTTATTCAATCATCAAAAAAGCATACTGTGTAACACCCCCGGTTGAACACGTTTTCCTGGCCTACCCTTGAGGTAAATCAATACTAGCTATTGACCTATTAGAGACTGTTGGTTTCCATATTACATATTAAATTGTCCCCTGTTTGCGAGTACTGCCGCGATCCGGTTGCCCTTGCATGGCCTCTGTTGAAAAAAGATCCACTATTATTATTCAAAGATAGTAGATAACTACAGGCGCATGCATGACGACTAGTAAATAGGTCATAAATATGCTACGGTGCTAAGCTGATTATAGTTGTATGAGTTTTGAGAATTTGTCTTCTTTTTTTTTTCAATAGTAAGGGGTCAGTTCTTTGCTTATAGGCCCTTACATCAGTTTATCCACACTGAAAGGCCCGTACATCAGTTTATCCACACTGATAGGACATACATCAATCTATCAACACTGATAGGCCTATATACATCCCTTCATCATCACTGAAAGCCTCTATATATCAGTTTATCAACATTGATAAGTATCTGCATCAATTCATCAACACTGAGAGGCCACTACACCAGTACATCAACATTGAGAGGCCTCGACATCAATTCATCAACATTGAGAGGCCTCGACATCAATTCATCAACACTGATAAGCCCCTATATTAGTTCATCAACTAACTTTAAGATTCAGCAGAAATAGTCCATGACTTTCTTTTGACTGACATCGTATCTGTTCCACGCTAAATCTAGCATAGCTCTGCAGAACGCTTTCGCGGAAGAGATAGGTACTTCTTCTTTAGGTTTCCCGCCTTCTCTTCTTTTCCTCTTTGTTCTTCTCTTTCTCCTCTCTTCTAGACACCTTTTAAGACTGCGTCAGACCCTTAGAAGCGTTCATCAAACTGGGTAAAGAAGCCTTCTGTAAAAATTTCTCTGGAATTCCTACCCCATGGACCACCAGAAATGTGAAGCTTGTTTGAATACACGCTGTCGTTGAAAGAGTTCTGTAGAACTCTTGTTGTTGGAAACTCCACTGTGAAGTCACACCGGAGAAAGGGAATAGACCCTATATATTGCTTGCGAGGTGTTTTGTTTGGTGTCTGGCACACCCGTCTAAAACATGAGCGTCAGGATCTTTAAAGTCCGTGCGATTAAATGCACGCGTGTACACACAGTCACTAGACCTTGGTTTATACTCCTGTCATCCAAAAGAGCAAAAGTGAGTAACCGAATGCATGCCTGACTGGATCCAATGTAGCCATACTTAAAGATCAGGCTGTACCAGACGATCATTGTTCTTCCGGTATTGTCGAAGTAAGATACTTCTATTCAATGACATACATTAAAATAAAGAAAATCAAAACTCAGCATCTCTACCTATAATTTTCGTATATATAGCAGCTAGACGATCAAGAACGTCGACCTTCTCGTTAACTTTTGCATTCTAATAACATGAGCAAACAATAATTTTCAGATAATGATTATAGGATAACAAACAGATTACTCCTTACTCGTCTCTAAGCTGATTTACCCGATACATTGGATATAGGTGGTTGAAAAGTAGCTCCCTATTAAACATTGCTTATAACGTTTGTAAATATGCTGCATTTGCATGAAACAAAATAATGTCTGGTGGGCCTTACTACAGCGGTAGAATGTTAACTGCTGATCTTTGAAGCCATCTCACAGTGGTAGAATGTTAACTGCTGATCTCTGAAGCCATCTCACAGCGGTAGAATGTTAACTGCTGATCTCTGAAGCCATCTCACAGTGGTAGAATGTTAACTGCTGATCTCTGAAGCCATCTCACAGTGGTAGAATGTTAACTGCTGATCTCTGAAGCCATCTCACAGCGTTAGAATGTTAACTGCTGATCTCTGAAGCCATCTCACGGCGGTAGAATGTTAACTGCTGATCTCTGAAGCCATCTCACAGCGGTAGAATGTTAACTGCTGATCTCTGAAGCCATCTCACAGCGGTAGAATGTTAACTGCTGATCTCTGAAGTCATCTCACAGCGGTAAAATGTTAACTGCTGATCTCTGAAGCCATCTCACAGCGGTAGAATGTTAACTGCTGATCTCTGAAGCCATCTCACAGCGGTAGAATGTTAACTGCTGATCTCTGAAGCCATCTCACAGTGGTAGAATGTTAAATGCTGATCTCTGAAGCCATCTCACAGTGGTAGAATGTTAACTGCTGATCTCTGAAGCCATCTCACAGCGGTAGAATGTTAACTGCTCTGATCTCTGAAGCCATCTCACAGCGGTAGAATGTTAACTGCTGATCTCTGAAGCCATCTCACAGCGGTAAAATGTTAACTGCTGATCTCTGAAGCCATCTCACAGTGGTAGAATGTTAACTGCTGATCTCTGAAGCCATCTCACAGTGACGAGCGCCGCCCATATTGGTTCATCGTCTGGCACGTAGTTTAATTTATAGTCTTTTTATTTTTATTTTGATGTCTTATGCATTTGGTCAGCAGAACTACCTCACGTACTGTCAGGCCACGGGCCATTAGGGTCCGCTGTCGTCACTGCCATATGAAATCAGAGGTGCGCAATCAAATCCTACCGCAATACTTTCTTTTTTCTCTCAAGCAAATGAAAGTTCTATTTACAAAAGCTACAAGCAATTTTTATAAATAGTAGTTTGTTTTAAAAAAATGGATCTTAATCGATCCTTATTAATAATTTTATTTAAATCATGTACATTATATTCTGTTTTAAAAATGAGAGAGGAGGTACCAGGTCGCCCAGGACTGTGCTCAGTTGTCTGGGCGTCAGACTATGCGCCCAAAGGCTGCTAGTGGGCGCCTCGGGCGGCTTGTGTTAGATCCTGTATCGACCAGCGCCTTGAGCAGCCATTGAGCTGGAAAAGATTAAATAAATAAATAAATAAATAAATAAATAAATAAATAAATAAATAAATAAATAAATAAATAAAAGGATCAAACTCTCTCTGGCAGTCGTTGAGGAGCTAACCCTCGCCACTCATAAAGTATCAAATAACGGACGTGTCGATTGAGCTTCCTTAGGTTGTTAGAAGTAGAAGGAAGACGTAGAAAAAGACGGAATAGGCGTGTCGGTACAGAAGGGAGAGCATTCTAGCGCATCATAACAACCCAAAATGGCGTCACTCGGTCATGAGACGTAGTAGTGAGCTTCAGCTGAAAGGTCGCGTGCTGATCAAGTAAACATCAAAAATCGTCTGTAAAGCCTTTTTATTAGCTGCCTATGACATTCACAGTGAGTGTTGCCACACTCAAAACAATAAGCTAACAGAGCAAACAAGAACTCTTTGTCCAGGCATAGTTATTTTTTACCATAGTTTGTGTGTGTGCCTTTTAATAGAAAGCGCTAACCACCACTCATCAGCTCAAACAATGGCATCAAACCAAAGCCAGTAAGAGACAGAACCCGTAAAAAAGGTTGTTGGATAAGGTTTATTGCTTTAGGTTGATACAACAGACCCTACCCTACCCCCACCCCACACACCAAACACGTATCCTTGAAGCCAACTGGTTTATTCAAAAACAGGGTTAAAGATGATGATAATGATGATGATGATGATGATGATGATGATGTTGATGATGATGATGGTGAACTGATGGTGATGATGTCCATCCATTGTCAAATGCTCACTGCGCGGGTCGATACAGGATCTAGCTCAAAATCATGATGGTATTGGTGTACCGTTAAATGGTGGAAATCAATTCCTCTCACAACAAAAATGGAAAATTGGAACTTTAGCAGTTGGTCTGGGCTACGAAAGTCCACTTGATCGTTGTGTAATGTAAGAACAATGCGAATCTTAGGCTAAACCCGTGTCCACAAAAGTAAACAAAGCCTTCGATTTGGGGCCCTTTAGCTTAAAACGTAATGTTGTTGTGATATAGCGCCGTTACCACATCTAAGACCTGCTCAGTGCACTGGCACAGTAAGGTAAATGGGCTATCTCGTAGCAGCATGATTATAACCTATTACAAACTAACCCTAACTTGGGTCCTGGGATTTACTTCCCACAAGACTTGCGCAAGGGAGGTAATAGGTTTGAAACCATAAGCTCATAAGAAAATCTAAAGTTTTATTTATTTATCTATTTATTTAATTATATGTTTATTTATTTATTTATGACTCTTATCAAAGTAACATTTGTAATTGTTATCTTAATGCCCAATACGAAAGCGAACCGAAAGTAGGCCTTAACCTCGACACCGCCCACTCCATCCATCAGCCTATCTTCAGCGCGTGACAGAGACAAAATCAAGATGGCAACGGGTGGGTACGACAGAGGTCTGGACAATCGTGTTACTTGCAGTATCTGCCTAGAACCGTACAGTGGACGGCATCCTAAGATTTTACCCTGTTTCCATACCTTCTGTCTCCCGTGTTTGACGCAGCTTGCGGACAAGGTAAGTGAACAACCGGATTCGGGGTTAAAACGTGTGGTAGGCTCTAAGACTGACGTGACCCGTCACTAGGCTTGTGTATAAGACGAATCATTTTCTTTCCTTGGTATCATTTACTATTTAGGCTTCTGTTTATATTAGTTACAGAGTGGGCCTATAATTCTCTAATAAATTTCATCATTTAACTCAATGTCTGCCTATCAACGGTTTGTTTAAAACTTTTGACACACCTCCCAAACATAGGTCAGTCAGTGTGACAGCGCAGTCACCTCTTTATCTAATGGCCTTGAAGCCATTCTGTTTCATAGGCCTAATGGAGCATTTTACCTTGTTGAATGCCTCAGTGCGTGCGACCAGTAAAGATTAACTTCCTTCATAGTTCTGTCGCTGTATATACAAGCACACATAAACTATTATTAATTAATTAATGTATTTATTACAGGCCAATTTAATATAGCGCATATTTATAACACAGCAGCTTTATGCACGATTAAGTCTATGGGAATGCAGACCCATTTCTGTTTAATATGATATAGACCAGCTACTGCATACAGAAATGAATCTTGCTTTCTTGTACTTCTAGATAAGCCTAATACTTTAAAATAGTCAAGAGTCAGAATAGTCCAAATGTCGGTCGGTTTGTCTGTTGATCGGTCCGTTGCTCGCCATAACTCAAGAACCACTGAACACATTTTTAACAAATTAATTACCTAGGTTAGTGGCCTGCCTCTCGTGCTATCATATTTCCTCTACCTCAGAGGTCAAGGTCGCGGGTGCTCATCTTCTTGTTTTTAACTAAGGGTGGTGGAAACCTCTACAGTTGAAATTATTTGTGTGCAGTCTGTATCCAGTGCAGGAGTCACCGATGTCACAAGTGCAGGAGATGGTGTTTCACCAGTCACCATCACCTGTCCCACCTGTAGAACTCTCATCCCTCTTCCTCCTGCAGGTGTCGGCGCTCTACATGTAAGTGTGTGTGTGTGTGTGTGTGTGTGTGTGTGTGTGTGTGTGTTCCAGCCTTGATTCTTTTTGTTTTCATTTCAATGTTTCTCATTGTATTTATAATATGAATCAGAGAACCTAAATGTATTTGCGTAATGTGTGTGTACATGTAAGTGTATGTGTGTGTAGGTGTGTGTGTGTGTGTGAGTGGGTGGTTGTGAGTGTAATCAATAAATGTTGTGAAGTGGCATGTATGGTGTCATCTATGTATGTCTATGTGCGATGAATGAAGTCAAAGTTGAAATCTTTAATAGGATAATAACATTAAGTCCTATGGACCTGTGCTAGTCCGTAATGAAGAATTCAGAACAAACAAAATAATGAACATAAAATAAATGGGAAACTAACACATACCTTAGCTATGGTAAGAAATGACTAAGAATATGAATGCACCTCAATACACATACTCCCACAATTCCCCTCCCCCACCCCACTCACTCCGACACACCACCTCTCCTACCCCTTCTCCCCGCACGCACACACACCCTGCAATTACACACCTTCTCAAAATCTTAAAATTGTCGCAAGGTAGGTCAGAATAAAAAGGTTTACAATCATCTTATATACCAGGAGCATAGGAAGATTAGAAATTTATGGAGACTAAGTTTTAAATGAAGTTAATGATTTAACCTCTTTCGGTGGGGTTGGGGAATAAATTAAATTCCTTCCTTTCATGAAATTACTTATTGAATTTTACGTTTTTAAAAGTACGTTGTCTTGTGTCCAAGATTCTCTCGAGTACTCTTGAAACTGATAGGCATTGTTCCAGACTATGAACATTAAGGCATTGTTTTCAAATTAAATCGAGCAATATGATTTGGCACAATTTATTTTCAAATCGGTTCATTTGTAGGTTCATTTTGCTGAATGTGATATTTGATTTTAAAAAAATCGGAATTGAACATTGTAGATTTGTTTTTCCTAATCAGAATGTTTAAACGTGTACATTGGAAATAATTGTTTGTACAAATCAAACATATTGATTATCTGTTTTGATATTTCTTTGTTTCAGAACAACCCCTATGTTGATGATGGTGGTGACCAAGGGTGTGGCCGAAGACCTTTCGCCTGCGACCTTTGTGAGGAAGGTCAAGAAGCCAAGCTGACGTGTTTCGCGTGCAAGACCTATTTTTGCACACGCTGCCGACGAACACACGACAAGCTATGCAAATCCATGCAGGTGACAGAGGTCAAAGATGAGCGGGAGGAGGAGAAAGATAGTGAACAATATCTAGACATGGAGTCACTGGAAGTTAAACAGATGTTAGAAGCATTTACGAAGAGACTGTCGAGGGGAGCACAACAGCAGCAGCGCAAAGCAGGAGGTGTTAGCAAGAGAAAAGGCGGCCAGGAGCAGAAGTTGATAAGGCCAGGTGCAGGGCAAGAAGGAGATGAGATGGATACTGAGAGTTTGATTTCAGCCGTCAAGATGCTAATGCAGAAACAGTCAGACACTGATAAACTGATGTCCTCGATGCAAGGTTCACTGATCACTCTACAAAACCAAAACTCGTTTTTGTTCCGAGACCTGTCAACCGTTCAAGACCAGAACGCCAAGCTGAAGAAAGAACACGAGGCTCTGCAGCGCGAGGTGGTCAGCCTAAAAGACAAAAACGCCATCCTGTGCCAAGACAACCAGCAGCTGCGTCACGAGGTCACCAAGCTGGAAGATGACGTCACTAAGGCCCAGAATGACGTCAACAGGCTCCATGACTGCATCACCATTGTAGAGCAACAGCAGGACACTATACTAGATCGAGTAGCAAAGTTGGATTCTAACGCATCACAACTTCAAACTGATGTTGCAAGCCTGAAAGCTGATCAAGCCAAACTGCAAGGGGAAATAACAAGTGTGAAAACTGTGCAAGCCATACTGCAAGGGGAAATAACCAGACTGAAAACTCTGCAAGAGGAAATAACCAGTCTGAAAACTGACCAAGCCAAACTGCAACGAGAAATAACCATTCTGAAATCTGAGTCCGCCAAAATGCAAGAGGAAGTACTCAGTCTGAAAAATGACCAGGGCAAACAACAAATAGAAGTCGCCAGTCTGAAAACTGACCAAGGCAGTCTGCAAGCAGAGATGACCAAGCTCAGAACAGACAATGGCAAATTGAAGGGTGATGTCGGGAATCTGAAATCTGTCCAGGGCCAAGTGAAGCGGGATGTGAAGACACTGAGCACACAAGTGTTTTTCCATGCATTGCTGGGTGAGGATGTAACACTACAGAAAAATGACATTCTGATTTGTAACGACGTTGTAGCAAGTGTTGGAGGGGGGTATGACGATAAGACTGGTATGTTTACAGCTCCAGTTTCAGGTGTCTATTGTTTCATGGCTTCATCAATTCTGAACTTAGATTACGTTAAAGTCTTTTGTAATGCAGACATTGTAATTGACAATAAAGACAAAGCTTACTTTCTTGCCCACGGCAAAGGAAGCAGCACTGCCCATGTTACATTGCTAGTCAAAGCTGGTCAGAAGGTGTGGCTGCGATGTTTTAATACTGGAAGTAGGTTTCAGGATGGGTGTTTGACATCCTTCACTGGATTTCTTGTTCAACCACAACTGTAAGACAGCTATTTTACTGAGGTCAAGTAGCAGTTTCTGTTTGACTGATGACTGACCAATGACCAATGCAGCTTTTTTGTTTTGTTATCAGCCTTTTTCATGCATCTGGTTCTTGAGGCTGATCTTGCAAAAGCTTGTGAAATCTTGGGACCTTTTTTGTGAAAGTCCAGTGAAATTTTGCGAAAACCAAATATATTCACGATGCAAAATGTGTTTGTAACCAAATGTATGACACATTTACTATTTGAATGCCTTATGCCAGGCAAAATTGTATGAAGAAAAATTGTAAATGTTACTGTTTGTTCCATCTATGTATGAAATTGCAAATATTAATAATGGATCAAATGGAAACAAATAATAATTTTTAAATTTGTGTGTGTGCGTGTTGGTGTTCACGTGTGCGTGCGTGTGTTTATGATATCACATTACGTGAAAAGACCTTATGTATATACTATTGAATTGAATTGAATTGAATTTCTAATAGTCATATTATTACCATCAAATATTTCTGTTTCCCTCTAACAATACTGTCGTTTGTGTGCTTATGTGCCACTTATATAAACTTTCATACTGAGCAGTGATAAGTAGCCTATCACTTATTTACATTGTAATTGTTGTGTGAGTGTGTATGACCAAAAAAGAAAGTTATACCTGTCAATGGCCTGTATGAAGTTGGGTTACGATGAAATAACAATTATTCTTCTTTGAGATCTATGCGCTCTCTCTCTCTCCTCTCTCTCTCTCTCTCTCTCTCTCTCTCTCTCCTCTCTCTCTCTCTCTCCTCTCTCTCTTCACAATAAAATCAATGTGTGCGCACACAAACACTTATGAATAGTTTACCGAATAGGCCTAACGTATGACATAGGCTTGCAAACATTGAGCGTCCTTGAAAGGTCGCGTGCTGATCAAGCACGTAGACATTTTTTTTTTTTCTTTTAGCTGCCTGTGACTGTGCAACGCTTTCGCCTCAGTTTAGGTTAGTTTAGTAGTTAGAGACTTTTTAAAAAAAAGACTCACGACCTATCCTACTTCACGCTAGCGCAATTGAGACTAATTTATTTATTTATTTATTTTATCAGTTTATGGTCCCCTCTCTTCCGTTAAGGATTTTCAGAGAGGAGACCTTTTTTGATGAGACTAAATTACATTTAATCCTCATATTCTTTACTCTTAACTATACATTTTGGTAATCCTGTTTGTTCGGGCACTGAATAGAATAATAAAATCAACGTTTCCCGGCGTGTCGTATGTCAGCACGGCAACACTGGGCGAAAGTCTTCTACACAGAAGTCACCGGACAGGACGGAGGAACCTCACGTTACTATAGGTTCAACAAACACGTGCTCAGGGCCAATCGACCCACACTGTACTAGTGAATTTCGGCCGGCTGCGGCCAACAGCCTGGAGAGGATTGGACCCCGCCATGTCTTTCTTGCCCAAGACACCCTATTATGAAAAGAACCACTCACTCCATACCGGATCGGTCGTCGCCCGGGTCAACAAGGACCGCGCTTTCCGTTGGCCACCAGGACGGAGGTAATTTTGTTACTGATGGGACAACTTAGCAAGGTCCGCACGAAGGGCAACTTCGTCATAGGAATCTGGAATGGCAGAACCCTAACTGCAGAGCAAAAATTAGAAGTACTGGCCCACGGGCTTGACCACTATCGATGGAACATTTTAGGTATCGGCGATCTACGCTGGAAATGCCTAGACGAAACAACGACTGACAAAGACCAAAAGCTTTATTTCAGCGGGAGAGATGACATGGCGATGAATTCTTGGTCCACAAAGATATTCTAGCCATTGTCATGGATTGCCGCCCAGTCTGCAGTAGACTCATTACAATCCGTCTGAGAGCAGTCCCTTTCAACATTACCACCATCCAGGCCTATACCCAAAATCAGATTATGACAACAGCGAAGCCGAGGATTTCTATGAACATCTACAGGCTGTCCTTGACCAAGTGCCGAAGAAGGACATAGTCATAGTGCAAGGCGACTGGAATGCCAAGGTTGGCCAAGATGCGCACCACAACTGGGGAGACACATGTGAACCCCACTGCAACAACGAGACAAATGACAGAGGTCTGCGACTCTTGGAGTTTGTCAGATACAACAATCTGGTACTGGCAAACACTCTTGGTGTTCACAAAAATTCCAGACAGATTTTCAACCTCAGAATAGTCTGTGAGAAATACCTACAGCACCAACAACATCTATTTCATGTGTTCGTAGACTTCAAGAACCCAGGATGACCGAGCTGACATCTACCGGTGATTGTGTGTGCCAGTGAATTCGTGTAGGATATCCAGCCTTCATGTGTATTTCACATTCGCTAAGTCAAAAGAGCTGGTAGGATATAGTAATCCTTCATGTGTATTTCACATTCGCTAAGTCAAAAGAGCTGGTAGGATATAGTAATCCTTCATGTGTATTTCACATTCGCTAAGTCAAAAGAGCTGGCAGAATAAAGTAATCCTTCATGTGTATTTCACATTCGCTAAGTCAAAAGAGCTGGCAGAATAAAGTAATCCTTCATGTGTATTTCACATTCGCTAAGTCAAAAGAGCTGGCAGAATAAAGTAATCCTTCATGTGTATTTCACATTCGCTAAGTCAAAAGAGCTGGCAGAATAAAGTAATCCTTCATGTGTATTTCACATTCGCTAAGTCAAAAGAGCTGCTTACGGCACTGGTAGGATAAAGTAATCCTTCATGTGTATTTCACATTCGCTAAGTCAAAAGAGCTGGCACTGGTAATAAAGTAATCCTTCATGTGTATTTCACATTCGCTAAGTCAAAAGAGCTGCTCACGGCGCTGGCCGCTTCGGATTGACCTCAAATCAACTACGATGCCAACTTTTGATCTGCTCACTGCCTCAAGTGACAGACCCCTCAATCATTACAGCAAGACCATACAGTGGTTAACTATACTCCTTCTTCACTGGGATGGTTAACCGATACCAGAGGTAGACGTTAAACCTCAATGTTCATTCATTCATACTGTACGTGTATAGGATACATTATTTTAGCTCATTTGACCCAATGGCAGGGTTCTTTATCGTACACCCAGGCGGGCTCTTTGAATAGAAGATGGGAGGGCGAGCACAACTGTAAATTACTAGGTCAAAATATGACTTTTAGTTTATATTCAGCAACCTAATTTCAGCGAGCGATATTTTCAACTCAGCAAAATGTGCACCTCGGGGGGGGGGGGGGGGGGGGGGGGGGATTGGGGGGGAGGGGGCGGGGGGGAGGTGGGGGGGGGGGGCGGGGGGGGGAAGGATTGGGTTATATCCTACATACTGTATCACCAGCGCCTTGAGCAGCTCTTGAGCTTGAAAAGCGGCTATATAAGAACGATTACATAAATAAGTAAAACCTGACAAAACACCCTTACACAGTCAAAGGTTATTGTTGTCCACAGACTGTGCAACGCAAGGTCTGACACAATGCAGTCTTAAGGTTAATTTAGTTTAGTGCTGTTATTCACAGTGTTTTTAATCACCGGAAGTTGTTTTAAAATAAAAGTCATGTCATAAAATATTGATCGCGTCAATAAATATTAGAGGTATAGGAGACAACCAATAATACAATCAATGAATCAATAATTAAACGATAAATAAATCAGGGTTTTTAGACTCGGAAACAAATTCAATTTGCGGTGAAGACCCAACCTTGTGGTTAACCTGTCATTGCAACCAATACTCAGTATGCAGTCGCATGCGCAGCCACGACTGGCGAAACGGGTGTGCAAAGATTAACCCAGAGAGGAGGTACGTGACGTCACGGACTTTATAAAAACGATAGCGCGGGCCCGCACCGGCACACGTCTCAGCTCTATCGGCCTGATCGCGGCTCAGAGTAAACCGGGAAAGAAAGTCGGTGGTTGCAGCGTTGCTCCACCTGCTCTTTCCCACTATGGTTTTTCTGTTTGTTGGGTCTAAGCCGCTGTGCTAAGATGGTGTGGTCGCCGCTTACTTCGTGCGAACTCAAGACTGCACGATGTTTGAGATAACCGGGTGGCCCGGCAGCTTCTTTTCTAAGAGGTTTGCTGGGCCGGGGGAGGAGAGTGGGGCCAGGTGAACTTTCACCCCCGGCTCCCGTCTTCTCTCTCCCCCCTTCAAGCTGTCTCCAAAACAAGCGAAGTCACCAGGGTCACGGGTTCGAACCCTCGTCACAATAGCGGCCGCGCCGTCACGCCCGTTTTCACGGGTGTGCTTTGCAGGTGGCGAGAGGTGAGAACCTGGGACCCCCCCTAGGGTCAGAAGGCTGGGAGTTGAGTGCAGTGTGTCAGGTCAGTGTCAGATGGCCATGTCAGTCATGACATGTCACTGCCATTTTGGCCTGTCGCGCTGTGTCAGAATGCTCGCTCCAGTCGGCTGGTTTTGGGGGAATGTTTGTCAACAGCACCATTCGACGAGAAATTGTTACATTTTGTAGCTCTGTTAAGGCTACTTGTCATTCGCCTGCATATAACGCGTTCTCTCCGAAGATTTAACTAGTGAGAAGTCTATAGTAGATTTACTGTTCGGATGTGTGCTTATACGTGCGTGCAGGTTGACTAGCTGGCTGGAAGTGCTCAAGCATGTATGTGGGGTTTCCTGTGTTTTTTGGCAGCTTAATCGGTCAGACTGAATTTCGTCGAAACATTTTGATGTTATGTTATTCATTTTATGTTTTAGATGTTAACCATTAACTTCCTTCAGTTCTTTTGAAGTTGAAATCTGTATAAATATACTGCCAATATTTGCATGTAGTTTTTTTTTACGGCTTGTTTAAAACTATTTTCAATTTTTTTCCCCGTTAGTTATGTAGTTTTGTATTTTAATGGTTTTACGTTTAATTGTATTTTGCCGACTCTTAAATTTTGCGACTGCTTGTGCGAGAGTATGCGTGTGAGAGCTTTGAGCAGACTTGTTAGTTTAGAAACGTGCTTTATAAAATATATTATTTATTTATTTATATATTTTTAGTTTGGAATCGCGCTTTATAAGATATATCATTATTTCTTTATTTATTTTTAACCAATTAATTTATTCTGTTTATTTATTGTGTGGTCCAAATATTGAAAAGCGATTTAGGTCTCTTGGTCTTGCACTGTTTGTGGAAGTGTGTGTTGTCGAATGGCGAGTCGGTGCGTGCGTGTAGGCCTAATTGATTATGTTCTAGAAGGATCCAAAGGTTACAGTGTATAATTGTGTGTGTGCGTGGGTGTGTGTGTGTATTTCCTGTGTTAGAAGCACGGATAAGGAAAATGTAGCATACAAACAAACAGTTTTTGGAGCGTATGAAACGGTGGTGGTGTGTTGTTGGTGTGTGTGCGCGCGCACGCGTGAGTATGACAGATTGAATGGAAGAGAGGGCGAAATACACAGATAGGCCTACTGTACATCCACAATCAAACATGCTTCCATTATTATTATTATTATTATTATTATTATTATTATTATTATTATTATTTATTATTATTATTATTATTATTATTATTATTATACTACACACACCAACACCCACACGCACACAAACACACACACATCATTTCTATGAGAAACGTTTAATTTCATTTTTCCACCTCATAATTTCAATTCAAAATCCCAAGTACAAGTTAGACCTATCTGTTACCTACACCAAAGATAATATATTCCCTTCTTTGCCTACACACATGATAATATATTCCCTTCTTTGCCTACACACATGATAATATATTCCCTTCTTTGCCTACACACATGATAATTTATTCCCTTCTTTGCCTACACACATGATAATATATTCCCTTCTTTGCCTACACACATGATAATATATTCCCTTCTTTGCCTACACACATGATAATATATTCCCTTCTTTGCCTACACACATGATAATATATTCCCTTCTTTGCCTACACACATGATCATTTCTTCCCTTCTTTGCCTACACACATGATCATTTCTTCCCTTCTTTGCCTACACACATGATAATTTCTTCCCTTCTTTGCCTACACACATGATAATTCCCTTCTTTGCCTACACACATGATAATTTCCCTTCTTTGCCTACACACATGATAATTCCCTTCTTTGCCTACACACATGATAATTTATTCCCTTCTTTGCCTACACACATGATAATTCCCTTCTTTGCCTACACACATGATAATTTATTCCCTTCTTTGCCTACACACATGATAATTCCCTTCTTTGCCTACACACAGGATAATATATTCCCTTCTTTGCCTACACACATGATAATATATTCCCTTCTTTGCCTACACACATGATAATATATTCCCTTCTTTGCCTACACACATGATAATATATCCCTTCTTTGCCTACACACAAGATAATTTCCTTCTTTGCCTACACACATGATAATATATCCCTTCTTTGCCTACACACAAGATAATTTCCTTCTTTGCCTACACACATGATAATATATTCCCTTCTTTGCCTACACACATGATAATATATTCCCTTCTTTGCCTACACACATGATAATATATTCCCTTCTTTGCCTACACACATGATTAATATATTCCCTTCTTTGCCTACACACATGATAATATATTCCCTTCTTTGCCTACACACATGATAATATATTCCCTTCTTTGCCTACACACATGATAATATATTCCCTTCTTTGCCTACACACATGATAATATATTCCCTTCTTTGCCTACACACAGGATAATATATTCCCTTCTTTGCCTACACACATGATAATATATTCCCTTCTTTGCCTACACACATCATAATATATTCCCTTCTTTTACACACATGATAATATATTCCCTTCTTTGCCTACACACATGATAATATATTCCCTTCTTTGCCTACACACATGATAATATATTCCCTTCTTTGCCTACACACATGATAATATATTCCCTTCTTTGCCTACACACATGATAATATATTCCCTTCTTTGCCTACACACATGATAATATATTCCCTTCTTTGCCTACACACATGATAATATATTCCCTTCTTTGTCTACACACATGATAATATATTCCCTTCTTTGCCTACACACATGATAATTTCCTTTCAGACTAGCGCTGGCCCAGGTGCCAATGAATTCCAGGTCGGGCAATAAGATAGAAGTGGTTACTGTCATTGTTCACTGAAAGCTCATCTGAGCAGTGTGGTCGTTCTGGTGGTTCAGTGTTGATGTCCCTAACATACCAATACCACCTCTTCCCTGGGACGGTTAACCCTGTTTGCCATCTTTGCCAATACTGGATGTAAACGTACGTTAAACTTTAAAATTCATTCAAACAGGATCATTATGGTTGAAGTAACTACACCAAATCATATAACAAAAATTGTTCCTTTATCAGTACGACGATAATGCTTTCTTTAAGTATAGGCCTGTCACGAAATGGGCTTAAATACAAAGAATAAAACTACAGTGCCCCGTTAAGTACAGGTAGGAAACCCGATATAGTTTATAATTACACTAAGACTACTAATAATATCTGATCAGCAAGAACACGAATGTGCACAGCGTGGCCGAGAGAGTCAGAATAGCTTTGTCTAATCGCTTCAATTTATTGATAGGCTCATCAACAGATAAAATAAAGCGAAAACAACTACCATACTATGATTATCATCCAATAGAAATGCTGACGGGTAGCCTATGGCGATTTAGCAGTTATACAGTGTGGTTGAAAAGTACTTCCCTATTGAACATTGCTGATGACGTTTGCAAACAGCGCTGCATTTGCATCAAATTAAAAGTATCGGGATCCCTACAGTAGAGGAATTTACAATGCTGACCTCTGCTGTCATTTCACAGTAGCCAGAGCAGCCTACAGTGGCCCGTTATCCGGACACTGCGTGAACGCTGTCATTTCACAGTAGCCAGAGCAGATCATCAGGCCTTGCAAAGACCATCCCGCAAGGCACAGTGCAAGGAGGTAAAAGAAGAGGGAGACCGGAAAAGAGGTGGGAGGACAACATTCGAGAATGGACTGGTTTGACACTGAGCGAAGCCATCAGGGCTGCTGAGGACAGAGAAAGATGGAGTCTGCTGGTTAAACGATCATCTGTGGTGCCCCTACGACCTCCGGGTTACGGGACAGGATAGGATAGGATAGGATACTCCGTACAACAACTAATCATACATTTAATCAATGACTCATGAGCGTGCAGACTCTTTTTTTAGGATGTTGGAACATTGCAAGCTAACCAGAAACTAGACCCAATCAATGTTCAGACTGTATACTAAGAAATAACATCTTAAAAAGCCTAGCGCTTCAACTGTCCAAAAATTGCAGTTCTCATCGGTACATTAGAACTTCCAGGGTGAAGAATTTTCCAATGATGCGCGGATTTTCGCGGAAGGCATTTGCATTTCCGATAAAAAAAAATATATTGAGTTCCGAGATTTTTATTTTTCGTCAGATATATTTTTGGCGGAACACCTCCGTGCCGCATCCAAGTTATTTTGTCGGTCATTCAATTCGTTCAGAGAAAGCGCCCGCCCGCGACTGTTATACAGAGCTATGCTATAAGGCCTACTATATAAGCCTACTATGAGCAAGAAAACAAAATCGGGCAACCACGACTGGGAACAGTAGCCTATAAAGCGCGCGCGTCCTCCTTCCTTTGTGTTACGCTTCAGCGATTCTTTTCAATGTCTTAGCTATCCTATCCTATCCTGTCCCATAACCCGAAGGTCGTAGGGGCACCACAGATGATCGCCTAACCAGCATACTCCATCTTTCTCTGTCCTCAGCAGCCCTCATGGCTTCGCTCAGTGTCAAACCAGTCCATTCTCGAATGTTGTCCTCCCACCTCTTTTTCGGTCTCCCCCTTCTTCTACCTTCTTGCACTGTGCCTTGCAGAATGGTCTTTGCAAGGCCTGATGATCTGGTGACGTGGCCATACCATCGGAGTTTCCGTTTCTTCACCACTGTGAGCAGGTCATCGTGTTGTCCAATGGCTTGTGTGATGGTCTTTCGGACTTCAACGTTGGTGATGTGTTGGGTATAGGAATGCACAGAAGTCTTCTGTAGCACCTCATCTCCATGCTTTGTATTCTTCGTTGGAGATCTGCTGTGAGGGTCCATGCTTCGCAAGCATATAGGAAGATGGAGATGACCAGAGAGCGCAGCAGTCTTACTTTGGAATGTAGACTGATGGTTCTGTCTTTCCAAATGGGCTTCAACCTTGTCAGGGCAGCAGTTGTTTGTGCGATCCTGGAGAGGACTTCCTGTCGAGACCCATTGTCTGACACAATGGCTCCTAAATATTTGAAGCTGTGCACTGTGTTGAGGGATTGGCCTTGTACTTTGATGTCCGTGTTGATGCCATTGGTGTTGTTGGTCATCATTTTGGTCTTCTCTGCACTTATTTCCATTCCATAAGCTCTGGAGGTGGTGTCAAGCCTCTGTACAAGCTGTTCAAGTTCTTGTTCCTCTCCAGCCAATCCATCAATATCATCCGCAAAACGAAGATTGGAGATTGCTCTGCCCCCTATGCTGACTGTGCCTTCTTAGCAGTCTTTTGAAATCAGATGACAAACTAAGAATTGATATCAGATATGTGGTTTTAAAATTATAACTTTCCTGTAATTGTGAGAAGCTGAGGTGCTGCTTAAGTGACAAAAACTGAAGAAGCCTATTGCATTGGAAATGTGGAGTTTGTGTGTAACAGTGGTGGACCTCAAACTTTGTTAGGCCTACAAATCAAGATTCGTAACTTTTTTGAAAGGCATGAGCATAAAACATTTTGTTGTTGTGTTTTCTATTCATGTTTACTCTGTGCTTTTTGCTTTCAGGAGAGGCCCTAAATTACTGTCAAAATTGCATAAATTCATTTTCTTCCAGGGGGAAGGTAACAGTAACAGAAATAATATTTCTTCCTAAGGCGGCCCCTAGGCCCCGGCCGGATTTCAGAGATTTCTTGATTCAGTTGTTCTCCACCCTGAACTTCGCTGCACATTGTTCACTCCGCACCCCTCTTCTCCCTCCTCTCCACCTCTACTCTCTTCGCTTCTGACTAAGAAACTAAAAATAGCTTCTTCCTCAATCATCAGAATAAGCCTACTGTGTAACTCCTCCATTTGAAGAAGTTTTCCTGGCCTACTCTTGATGTAAATCAATACTAGCTATTGACTGAATAGAGACTGCTGGTTTCCATATTACATATTAAATTGTCCCATATTTGCGAGTACTGCCGTGATCCGGTTGCCCTTGGTCTCTGTTGAAAAAAGATCGACTATTATTATTCAAAGATAGTAGATAACTACAGGCGCATGCATGACGACTAGTAAATAGGTCATAAATATGCTACGGTGCTAAGCTGATTATAGAAGAGATTTGTAAGAGTTTTGAGAAATTGTCTATGATTTTTCAATAGTAAGGGGTCAGTTCTTTGCTTATAGGCCCTTACATCAGTTTGTCCACACTGTTAGGACATACATCAATCTATCAACACTGTAAGGCCTATATACATCCTTCATCATCACTGAAAGCCCCCATATCAGTTCATCAATATTGATAATGATAGGTATCTGCATCTGTTCATCAACATTGATAGGTATCTGCATCAGTTCATCAACACTGAGAGGCCACTACACCAGTACATCAACATTGAGAGGCCTCTACATCAATTCATTAACACTGATCACCTAATCAACTAACTTTAAGATTCAGCAAAAACAGTACATGCCTTTCTTTTGATTGATATCGTATCTGTTCCAAACACGCGCGCATTTGCACCATAAATGCGTACACTCTGAATATGATGGTGATGTAAATCAACTTATTCACTCACAATGATGATGTTTATGAATGATAAGAATGATAGTTAGGATTAAATATGATCGCGCGATATTAGCGTCACCAATCCGGTATAGTCTATTTCTTTCTGCTGTCCATGGTGAAGTTAGTGTTTTGTGTTTGATTGTTTTTCTTTACTTATCTTGTAGTAGCGGAACATGAAATATAGATGCGATGATCTTCGCTTCTAATGATGATGGTAATTACTCCCTTGCCGTTGGTTTTGCCGTGATGTTCTGGACACCTTGATGTTGTTGTCCCCCGACGACTTTCACACAAACCCAGGCCTGCATTTGTTGCGCCTGAAACGATCAGGTGGTGACCTAAAGACCCAGATATGAATTTTTTATAACGAACCACAAGTATAGTGTAATATTCTTCGTTCGTCGAAGCATTAAACATGTTGTATAATGATAACACATGATAGTTGATAATGAATGATAGATGCGATGACTGATGATCCTTCTTTCATGCTTCCACTTTCATGCCTTACATACAATGACATAAACAAACACTTCTGCCAAGTGCTCTCCAAACCGGATCCTCTGCAAGAGATCTAAATCTGAACATAAACATATATAATTCTATCAACGTTGTGAGATGAAGTCTAAAAGATCTAAGAATCGGTCTAGAATGCGCTGAGGCTAAAAATATAGAAACAATGATGGAAAAGTTACACTTATTTCACACGAAAATAAACTAACATGGAATAAAACACATTGTTATTATTGTTTTGTTTACCTATATAACTATCTATCTGGCATCTGTTAGCCTAGTATAGCCTAGCTAAATAGGTACCCACGATGGCGCATGAAGAAGTGAACTCAACGGTTCGTCAAAGCAAAATGGCTTCCCCCACGGGTAACGACCAGTTGACGACCTTGGTTACTGGACTCTTGAGTCAGTGAAAGCTGATGGTCACTCCCACCCGTACGTTTCGGCTAACTCACCCTGTACCTAAGGTACCTTTCGGTATCCTTCTCGATCGATTATTCCCAACTGGTGTGCCTTGCACTAGTTAATGCCGTGTTGGAATGTTTCCTGAGTTGCAATGTCCGGTGAGAGGTCAGCTATGGGAGGCGAGATATAGCAAACGCGCGAGCATTGGCGCGAGCATTTGCACGAGCAAAGGCGCGAACCTCGCGTACCTGCTCGCGCATTTGCTCGAACCCTTGCTGGAGCAAATGCTCGAGCATTTGCGCGAGGTTCGCGCACTTGCTCGCGCATTTGCTCCAGCAAATGTTCGAGCAAATGCGTGTGCGTTTGCTATATTCCGCTCCATAAACGTAAAAATTATACCCGGAAAAGAATGTGCATGTAAAAGAATTTGAGACGTGCACAAATTAAATATTTCTTGCATTTATTAGTAATAATATTAATAATAATAATTACTGAAAACTAGCACTACTAAACTTAATATATGGGATTCGAGTTTCTATATATATTTACATATTAATTACTAATACTTTAATAATATTTTAAAATAAAAGCTATCTTAAAACATATTGAGACAGTTATTTAAATTGTATTCTACTTAGAAATTAAGTTTAAGGGCCACAAATATTACGTAAATATTTAACATCACACTAATGCGGATAAATACAAAATATCTAGGTCGGAGATCTAAAAAAAACCATGTGTTCATTTTCAGTTCCTTTCCGTTGACAGTTTTCAGCAAAACCCTTATAGCAACGGGCGTAGCAACCGCTCGAGCAAATGATCGCGCACTTGCTCACGCATTTACTCGAATACTTGCAGGAGCAAATGCGCGAGCAAGTGCGCGCGAGGTTCGCGCATTTGCTCGTGCAAATGCTCGCGCAAATGCTCGAGCGTTTGCTATATCTCGCCTCCCATAGTCAGCAATCAAATCCTACCACTGTAAGGGTCACAATACTTTCTTTCTTTTTTTTCTTCTTCACACTCAAAACATTAAGCTAACAAAGCAAACAAAAACTCCTTTTTCCAAGCATAGTTATTTTTTACATCAATAAATTCAGTCAGTCAGTCAGTAGGTAGATTACCGTCCCCGGACACAATAGCGTATAGATTCCTTTTTTGTGTGCCTTTTAATAGAAAGCGCTAACCACCACTCATCACCTCAAACAATGGCATCAAACCAAAGCCAGTAAAGAGACAGAGCCCATAAAAAAGGTTGTTCCATAAGGTTTCTTGCGTTAGGATCGACATAACACGACCCTGCTCTACCCCACCCCACACACCAAAAAGGTTTTCTTGAAGCCAAGTGGTTTATTCAAAAATAGGGTCAAAGATGATGATGATGATGATGATGATGATGATGATGATGATGATGATGATGATGATGATGATGATGATGATGATGATGAGCATGATGATGATGATGATGTCCATCCATTGTCAAATGCTCACTGCGCGGGTCGATACAGGATCTAGCTCAAGATCACGCAGTGATGGTATTGGTGTACCGTTAAATAGGGGAAATCAATTTCTGTCAGAACAAAAATTGAAAATTCGAACTTTAGCAGTTGGTCTGGGCTACGAAAGTCCACTTGATCATTGTTTAATGTAATAACAATGCGAATCTTAGGGTAAACCCGTGTTCACAAAAGTAAACAAAGCCTTCGATTTGGGGCTCTTTAGCTTAAAACGTAATGTTGTTGTGATATAGCGCCCTTACCACATCTAAGACCTGCTCAGTACACTGGCACAGTAAGGTAAATGGCTTATCTCGTAGCAGCATGATTTACCACATCTAAGACCTGCTCAGTGCACTGGCACAGTAAGGTAAATGGCTTATCTCGTAGCAGCATGATTTACCACATCTAAGACCTGCTCAGTGCACTGGCACAGTAAGGTAAATGGGTTATATCGTAGCAGCATGATTTACCACATCTAAGACCTGCTCAGTGCACTGGCACAGTAAGGTAAATGGGTTATATCGTAGCAGCATGATTTACCACATCTAAGACCTGCTCAGTACACTGGCACAGTAAGGTAAATGGCTTATCTCGTAGCAACATGATTTACCACATCTAAGACCTGCTCGATCAGTGCACTGGCACAGTAAGGTAAATGATTTTATCTCGTAGCAGCATGATAATTAGGCCTATGACTTGTTTCAAACTAACCCTAACTTGGGTCTTGGGATTTACTTCCCACAAGACTTGCGCAAGGGGGTAATAGGTTTTAAACCATGCTTCTAGGAAATCACCTATATATCTAAATTCTATAAGAACTATAAAATATTGTAAAAATATAAAATGTGTATGTAATGAAATGTTTTCTTTGAAACATTTTTTATTTCAATGCAATCAATTGCGTGATAGTCTACCTAACAATATGACAGCTTTAATTGGACAATATTAGTTTTGATGTATTTATTATTCTATCGAAAACGTTTATTGGTTAATTCTCTATGATAACTGATGTTTAATTACAATTCTTTTTTTATTTTATTTTATTTTATTTTATTTTTATTTATTTTTTTTTTGTCTTTTTCATTTTGGTGAAAAAGACATTAAAATCGAACAAACAAACAAAGGAAATCACCACCACTACCTCTAAAGTTTTATTTATTTATTTATTTATTTATTTTTTATGACTCTTTTTAAAGTTACAAATCTCAAAAGCCCAATACGAAAGCGAACCGAAAGTAGGCCCACTCCATCCGTCAGCCTATCTTCAGCGCGTGGCAGAGAGAAAATCAAGATGGCGACGGGTGGGTACGACAGAGGTCTGGATAATCGTGTAATTTGCAGTATCTGCCTAGAACCGTACAGAGGACGGCATCCTAAGATTTTACCGTGTTTCCATTCCTTCTGTCTCCCGTGTTTGACGCAGCTTGCGGACAAGGAGGTCTTTCAGGTAAGTGAACAACCGGATTCGGGGTTAAAACGTGTGGTAGGCCTAAGTAAGAAGACTGATGTGACCCGTCACTAGGCTTGTGTATGGGACGACTCATTTTGTTTCCTTGATATTTTTAGGCTTCTGTTTGTATTAACTACAGAGTGGGCCTATAATTCTTTAATAACTTTCATCATTTAACTCAATCTCTGCCTATCATTGTATCAACGATTTGTTTACAATTTTTGACCCTCTGCAGTAAAATAGGTCAGTGTGACAGTGCAATCACCTCTTTACCTAATTTTACCTTATTCTGTTTCATAGGCCTAACGGAGTACTTTACCTTGTTCAGTTGTTGAATGCCTCAGTGTGTACGACCAGTAAAGATTTACTTCCTTCACAGTTCTGTTACTGTCTATACAAGCACACACACAAATTTTAAACTATTACAGGGCTGAGATTTAGCAAGCCAGGCTAAGGAGCCAGCCGGGCTCCTAACCTGGGAAGTTGAAGTTGCCAAAATATTTCTCAGGTTGTCAGACCCCTTGATTAAAAGCACGGTCATTTTTTTAAAACTGTATAACTATTGCAGCTAATGAACAAGATAAATTTCAACAACAACACTGTTTCATTTTTTAAAACAAGCACTGTATACTTTATTCATCATCGACATCCTCCTCCTCAATGTTCCAAAACTTGAAGGAGATTGTTTTTTTTTCTTCTTCGGACTTTATTTTTTTGCTGGAGGCTCCGAGACACCGCTTAAAAAGCGCCACATCGTTCGAGATTGACAAAAGACTGAGAATGGGGAATATCGAAAGTACGGCAAGTCTCGCGTGACTCATCAAGGAAGTCAGAGACTCGTTCCGATACACGCAAGGAAGCAAGAAGGCTAGGATCTCGCAGGGCAATAGCGTTTCGCGGCGAGGGAAAGAAGAAAGTCTCGCGAGAAAAGGCTATTTTTACTTCGCAAATCCCTCGCTTTGCTAGCGTTACCTAACTTCCTAGCATGCATCGGAACGGGTCTCCGGTGCTGACTGCAGAAGCGGTTGGCGCGTGTTTTGTTTTACATTGCTAGTCAAAAGTCCGTGTACAGGTACAGAATCTCTACCACTGGCGGTATTTTCAAGTCGCCAGCCGGGCGAATGGTACCCCAAATCGAGCTCGCCACACACTATTGTTAGGGGCCATTGGCGAGTTGGCGAACGTTAAAGCTCAGCCCTGTATTATTTATTTATTTATTTATTACACTTACATGCCAATGTAATATACGAATATGAATACGAAAACTTTATTATCTCAACAGGGAGAAATTCGCATGTGGTGCCAACATTTAGAAACATGACAAATAAAACATTGATATATACATCATGTGTTATAAGTTATCTAAAACATTTGCATTAAGAGTGTATTAGTCTAAAATTTATCAAGGGGTATGACCAAGCAAGCACATAATTAAATAAATCACACACAATTTGTGCACTGTTGCACCAGAACTTATCACAGACATGCCCATACACATGCATAATTAAAAACATAATTTATAGCGCATATTTCTAACACAGCAGCTTTATGCACGATTAAGGCTATGGGAATGCAGACCCATTTCTGTTTAATATGATATAGACCAGCTATTGGATACAAAAATGAATTTTGCTTTCTTGTATTTCTAGATAACTGATAATACTTTAAAATAGGCGAGAATCAGAATAGTCCAAATGTCGGTCGGTTTGTCTGTTGATTGGTCTGTTGCTCGCCATAACTCAAGAACCATAACTCTAGAACCACTGAACACATTTTTAACAAATGAATTACCTACGTTAGTCATTAGACATTAGTGGCCTCGTGCTATCATATTTCCTCTACCTCAGTCAAGGACGCAGGTGCTCTCTTCTTGTTTTTTAACTGAGGGTGGTAGAAACTTCTACAGTTGAATTATTTGCGTGCAGTCTGTATCCAGTGCAGGAACCTCTGATGTCACAAGCGCAGGAGATGGTGATTCACCAGTCACCATCACCTGTCCCACCTGTAGAACCCTCATCCCTCTTCCTCCTGCAGGTGTTGGCGCTCTACATGTAAGTGTGTGTGTGGGTGTGTGTGTGTGTGTGTGGCTAGTAGTAGGTAGAAACGCCGTTATTCTGATGACTGACATACACTTGAACCTCTACGTACTTTCTTTTGACGGACTCCGTTATTTTGACGTCAAAACAGTGTTCCGCTAGGGTTAGGGCTGTGTTAGGCTAGGGTTAGGTTAAGGGTTAGGGTTTGGGTTAGAGTTTTGGTTTGGGTTACAGATAGCTTAAAAAAATTGACAAATTTGTAAAAATGTCAAAGTAATGTATGTAGAGTTTCATAAAAGTCATTACAACGGCGTTTCTACACGGTTGTGTGTAGGTGTGTGTGTGTGTGTGTGTACTTGTCTTTTAGCTTTTATGCAGACATCTGCAAGAAAAAGTTACACACTTTGCGGAATTCGTTTTTATGTGGACGTCCGCAGAATTTTTCTCATTAGGACATGATTTCTCGCCTATAAATAGAAGACATGTAAAAATATTAGCTCAGAATAAATTTGTCCGCATAATTTCAATTTGCAAGATTTCTCCCAGTGTGTAAATTCAGCGTGTGTAAAACCGACGATTGAAGTCCATACACTCAGTTGGCGCACTCATACGAAGATTTTCTCGCTCATGACGTTACTTCACTTCCGATTTGCGATCGAGGCTGCTACCATGGTAAACACGAGGTGATGATTGATGAAAACTTCAGTAAGTGAGTAATTGTTATTTTCAACCCCGTGGGGGTGCCGGGGGTTTCAGTATAAATAGTATCCCCACTTTCTGGAAATTTAGTGCTTTAAATTCCCACTGTCGCTTTCTTTCTCCTTTGTTCTTTCTCATTCCTACTCTGTTCTATCATTTAACTAGATACTATCTTCTTCTTCGCTAGACCCGTCACCTACCTTTTTTCTTGAAAACTCTTCCGGGACAAAACTCCTCATTTGTGTGTGAGGTCTGTTGGATCAGCTTGGAAATGTTGGGCGCTTTCTGCCAGATGGTCACTGAGGTTTCCTATGATGTTGTTGTTTGGCGGTGTAGGCATTTTGTATGTGTGTGTTTTGTTGATTTTTTGTGGTGATGTTTGTGTTTTTATTTTGTTTTTGTGGGCGAGGGTTCGATGGGTTAGAGTATGCCCTCTGTGTCCCCTGCGTGGGATGTCTTTGTTGTGGAGTGACCGGCTTGTGGAGCGCCTTTAGTGTTGCCAGTTGGGTTGTTTCGGCGGGTTTTTGGTGCAGATGATGGGGGCGAGTCCTCTTTTAGCGAAGTTGTGGTCTTGATGTTGTGGTCCTGATTCGGCTATACTGGTCCTGATTTGGCTCGGAAGAGTCCGCTGGACCTAAAGCAATAATCATGTAATGTAATTGTTCTTTTACCATTTTGTTTTATCACGTACGGCATTTGCATTCAATTGTTAATTCGAGAATAGTGTACAAAGCACGTTAGTAATGGATACGACGGCTGCTGTCACTGTCTTAAAAGTGAACTGTCTGTGATGTTTTGCGGAATTGGCTGTTGATATACTTCGTAGAGGGAGGTGGAAGGATAATGCGCATGGCATATGTTTATTATTATTATTATTAATTATTATTATTATTATTATTATTATTATTATTATTATTATTATTATTATTATTATTATTAAAAACTTTAGTTCACATAGTGCGAGTCCTAAATAGCTACCAAATAAATTTTGTTGATACATCTCTTGATACCTACAATCCACACGAAAAAATTAATTTAAATAAATAAAATTGAATTATTGTGACAGTACTTTAGAAATGCATTTTTGGAAACTGAGAACATGTCACCAAAGCAGCTCTAGATACCATTGCGTTCCATCAAGTCCCCATCTAATATACTACTAATCACTAATATTACTATTAATACATCTAACTCTGGACATAGTAAAATGTTGATTTATCTCAGGATCAGTGCTAATACTTAGTGAGCTTGTGCCTGATATGTTCCCCTGATTTATCACAACAGCTGGGACCAATTTGTCCGTGTGAGCTGTATCCTGCTCAACCTCCTTCATAAGGAGGAGGGCCTCATCCCAGAAAGACACTTTTGGGAAATACTCGATGATGTGACCATGACGATGGAAGATGGTAAGAGTTTGATTTTTATAGTTCTCATTTAGATTTATTTACCGTTTTTATGTAGCGATTTTCCAACTTAAGAGCTGCGCAAGACACTGGCCAATACAGGATTTAACGAAATTCCACCGAGGCGCCCACTGGCAGCCTCTGGGCGCACATAATCTTGACGCCCAGACAAATGAGCAAAATCCTGGGTGACCTGGGATGGGTGGAATGGACCTAGTTCGTGCTGGGTGTATGTATGTAGTCGGCACTCACCGTCTAGGATAGGAGCATCAGGATCTTTACTATTTGCAATATTTTATACAGTTTTACCAATACAAAAAATAACCCAGACCATATTTTCAGTGCTTTAAAAAAATGCGGGTTGTTTTTTTTTTTTTTTTTCTTGATGTTTATTTTATTTTTATTATTTTATATATTATTATTTTTAAATTGGGGAGGGGGATTGGTGAGCTGATTTTTTTTCTTCTTCCACAACTGGATACTGTATGATTGTGTTGTCCATTCATGGTTTTGTTGATCTGTGTTTTAGAAGTCAATGCCCACCATAACAACCCCCATTCCCTCCTGTTTTTGGGAGGGAAGGTAGGGGGTTAAAATAAAATAATTTTCTCAAGCCGTGTCACCTCTCTTTATCTCTTTTAAATTAGCTTATCATCAGCAAAATACTTTTACTTTCTATGAATTACACTTTTAGTAGGCAGTTTGATTACCTTCCAAGATGGCTCGAGTCATTAATGTTTTTAATCACTAATTATGTGTGTACCCTTAATTTGTTTTCTATAAATTTGTGAAATGTTGATGCAGGATTAGACATTAATCAACCTAGTTTTGATGTTTAAAATTACTTTATAGCCAATTTTGATATCTTGCACTGTGTGTTCTTCCTGAGGTTTTCAGTTTGCCATTATCCCCTCCCTCTCCCCCTCTCTTTGCTTTTCTTTCTATCCCCACTTTCTTTTTAGTGCTTTTTTCCCACTTGTTTTCTTTCTTTCTCTTTTCATTCCTCTCTGTTCTATCATTATACTATTTTTTTCTTCGCTAGACCAGTCACCTATTTTTTCTTCTCTTTCCAGGACAAGTCTCCTTATTTTGTTGTCTTCTTCTGTTGGATCAGCTCTCTCAATATTCTTCACTACTTTATGATTATTTTTGAGCAATGTATGCATTTTTTGTATATGTTTTTTGAAATTTATAATGAGAATGTACATTTTTGTCTTTGTAAACAGTTCGATAAATTAGAGTACAGCCTCGGTATCCGTCCCCTGGTATAGATGTCTTTATTTAATAAATACTGTTGGTGAGAGCTTCATTTACCACTGGTATGTTTCAAATCGTTTATGCGATCAGGGGTTGTGTCATGATTTAAGAGTACCTAAAGAGATATCAGTTAATGTAATGTCTGTTTTGCCATTATCTCTCTCCCTCCCTCTCCCCCTCTCTCCCTTTTCCTTTCTTTCTTTCTTTTTCTTTCTTTCTTTCTTTCTTTCTTTCTTTTCTTTCTTTCTTTCTTCTCTTCTTTCCAACTCTCTCTTTCATTCTCCTATTTATCTTTCCTTTTCCTTTCTTTTCCTCTTTTTACTTTCTCTCTCTTACAGTCTTTTTCCTTCCTTTCTCTCTTCTCTTCTTCTCTCTCTCTCTTTCTCTCTCTCTCTCTCTCTCTCCTCCTCTCTCTCTCTCTCTCTCTCTCTCTCTCTCTCTCTCTCTCTCTCACTTCTCTCCCTCTCTCTTGTGGATGCTTGTACTTTTTTTTCGTGTGATCTGAGAGTATTATTATACTAGCTGTATATTTTTTTTTGAAAAAAGGCTCACAGTTGTGTATAACCACAGTTCTATGCAGTGGAACCTCCGGTATCCGTCTCTCTGGTATACGACTCCCTCCGTTATGTGACCTGGAAACTTCTGACGGATTCACTTCCAATAATAAATTACCTCTGGTATGCGACAACCTCGTTTATGCGACCCGCGACCTTGTCTTAAGCCATTTATACGACCGTCTTAGGCAATTTAAAAGAGATATCAGTTAATTTATTGTCTGTACCTTTCGTTTTTTCTCTCATGTTAGTGTAAGCCTGCAGTTGCCTGCTATTTCCGGTTCGCACGTAAGGACATTACTCGCCTACAATGGCTTTCAACATGGCGTCGCGCAAGAGGAAAGTTTTGAGTTTGGCAGAGAGAATGAAAGTGATTGAAAGAAGTGAAAATGGGGAGAGTTGTTTGTCTATTGCAAGAAGTTTAGACGTTGAGAAGACCCACATTCAGCTAATCATAAAGGATAAGGAATCTGTGAAACTACGATGGGAGAGTGGAGAAAGTGGCGAAAGGAAAACATCTAAACTGAGAGCTTCTGCAATGACAGACTTGGATGAATGCGTCTGGCAGTGGTTCGTGGAGGCAAGAAGAAGAAACATTCCGTTATTTTTGAAGTTGTGAATAAAAGACAAAGCTAAAAATGAAACATGTTTTACACTTTCCTTTGTCAGAGAAAATACATGCTGGTGAGTGTGAAAATTATGACTACTTACCCCTCCGAGCCGGACACCCCCACCCTCCCCCCCCTTCCCGCACCCCTTGTTTTTGGTATAAGACCACCTCTATTATAAGACCGTTCTTTCTCAGATTTTGGACAGTCGTATACCGGAGGTTCCACTGTATCACAATGACATTTTATCAATTCACATTCAGTTACAAATTTATACAAGTCATTATATAATCTAAATGAGTAGTCTACATCACAATTATTAAATGTATTACATTCAATTCATACAAGTTGCTAACAAAATCTATCAACATTTTATTGCAACATGTAATAAACTGGGAGGGGATAAAAAGTGGTGGTGTGGTAACTCAGCTGATAATGACCTGGTTTCCTATGCCAAAGGTCGTGGTTTCGATTCCCGCAAGGGGCGAACTTATGTGAGCTAGGTACGAGACTATTCAGGAAACCGAGGGTTCTGTTTGAGTACTTCGGTTTCCTACCTCCCTTCAATAATGGTATTGCATGCAGTCAACCTAAAAAAAATTCTTTAAAATTAGGTTACCTTTCGCTCTTCTAATAGCGATATAGCTGATTTTACACTGCATGTTTGAGTAATAGATGTGTTTGTTGTGTGTGAGAGTGGGTGAATTATGTGAGCGTGTATATATATATTTTTTCATTATAATAGTAAATTAACTGATATCTCTTTTAAATTGCCTAAGATGGTCGTATAAAGGGCTTAAGACATGGTCGTTGGTCTCATAAACGAGGTTGTCGCATACCAGAGGTCATTTATTATTGGAAGTGAATCTGTCAGAAGTTTTTAGGTCACATAACCGAGGGAGTCGTATACAAGAGAGACGGACACCGGAGGTTCCACTGTAGTAAGTTGGCAAGTTGTATAAACCGGTTTTTATTGCTTGGAGAAATTTGAATATTTTGTTATTAGTTTTGAAATAGGGTATACATTCTGTTATCAGATATTTTTTTATCATTTTTGTTATAATAATCTTAGAAGCAGGACTTCTGAAAGGCGTTTTCCATGTTGACAAGTTTTTTGTAGCCCTTGTTCCACAAATAAAGTAAGCCATAAATTTAAATTATTTGCTTCTATGTGAATGACATAGATTATTATTATTATTATTATTATTATTATTATTATTATTATTATTATTATTATTATTATTATTATTATTATTATTATTATTATTATCAATGTTGTACTGTTAAATATAATAGCCTTTTTCGTTATTGGGACAATAATTATATCTTTTCATTGTCCTTGGATTTTCTTGAGTATTACTACTATTAGTGAGCATCACATGTTCACAGTAGCCATTTTTAAAATAACTGTTTTGTGGATTCTTTTTCACCATGTAATATAGTCTATAGTTATTTTCTATTAAAATTTATATAGTTTTTATTAATGTGATAAATATAGAATTTTGAAATACTTGTGAGAATATTGAGAATAAAACAAAATGGAGATTGTTAGTCAGCATGGGTTTTATGTTGTGTGTTTCAGGGTTTCATCTTTCTTTTTTTTCATTAATTTCATCTTGAAAAAATAAAAGTACCACAGGGGATACCCGAACTCCTTGTTTGGACGAACGACTGGATGAGAGATTCTTTTACTTTTATCTGTGTCCTGTCCTGTCACAAGTAGTCTTTGAATTTTTCTGTTGCAGCCCACTGAGAGCTAAAAATTCCAGTTTGTGAGCTGGATAGTTACGCTCACTCTTGTTCAGACCACGGCTGGCGTAGGCAATCACTCTTGCCGTTTTCCTGATCTTGACACAGCACTGCTCCACACCCTGAACTACAGGCGTCAGTGTGAAGCTTGAATAGCCATGTGTAGTCAGACCCACCTGGGTAAGGTGACTATATCTGCTAAAGAACTTTTACCTGAGCAAGTACGTCAGCTGGAAAGCTTGCTCAAAGCGCACCCAGATAGCTTTGTGCAGTATGATGCCGATGTTGGTCACACAGACAGAGTGCAGCACTTCATTCACCTCACCAACGACATGCCCATTCAAGGAACGCCATCGCTTCATTCCACCTGGCATGTACAACGATGTGAAGAACCATCAGAAACAGCTGTTGGACAGTGGCGTAATCTGACCCTCCCAATCACCATGGTCGTCCAACGATGTACTGGCACAAGCATGTCTTTAAAATAAATTGCACAATCGTTTTCTGTAAACACAAGTGTTCCCGCCTTATTTTGTCCACCAAAATATTTGCTTTTTATTAATATGTTACACACTAACATGCCCGTGATATCACTATAAAAAAACATTTTGTCACACACCTGAAGAACGACTTAACAAGTCTTGTTTGCCATATGCAAGTCTTACCTTTTCTTGTTACTGATACACACTGCCATGTTTGCTGTATGACATAGAAAAGCTTGTCCATTCACACACGTGTGTGTACCCAGAATGACTAAGAAATTCTTTATAGCCAATATTAACAACATCAAACTATTCAGCAATGATTAGCAATAAGGAAGGCATTTTATTGCCAAATATGCATTTCTAATCTTTCTAGAACAATTAGATAAAGATTCCTCAGAAGTATGGTCTGCAACCCTCGAAACGATTTATAGACATGTATGTGTTTGTGTGTGTGTTTGTGTGTGTGAGTTCCAGCAGAATGCCTCGATTCTGGTTGTTTTCATTATTTTCTCTAAATCGGCGATGTCTCATTGTATTTATAATATGCATCAGAGAACCTGAATCAATTTGCAAACTGTGTGTGTGTGTCTTGAAGTCTTGGACAGATGGACAGAGTACTGCTCTGACCTTTACAACCATACACCAAATGGAGACCCATCAGTTCTAGCATGTCCAGAGAACAGAGAAGAAGAAGAAATCCTCCCAATTCTCCGGGAAGAAGTTGAGGCAGCAGTGCAAGCGCTAAAGAAAGGGAAGTCAGCAGGAGTGGACAACATACCCGCGGAACTGCTACAAGCAGGAGGAGAAGCGATGATTGATGCCCTCACCATTATCTGTAACAAGATCTGGCAGAGTGGGGAGTGGCCTATACCATGGACCCAGTCGCTTGTCATCACTCTTCCCAAAAAAGGTAACCTTCAGGAGTGTGAAAATTACCGCACCATCAGCCTCATCAGCCATCCCAGCAAGGTCCTCCTGAAAATAATACTCAACAGGTTGAAACCCCAAGCTGAACAAATCATAGCTGAAGAACAAGCAGGATTCAGGGCAGGGCGAAGTACCACTGAGCAGATTTTCAACCTCAGAATAATCTGTGAGAAATACCTACAGCACCAACAACATCTATATCATGTGTTCATAGACTTCAAGAAGGCGTTTGACCGAGTCTGGCATGCAGCTCTATGGGCAACAATGAAAGTGTACAACATCAGCCCAAAAATTATTGAAGTCATCAAAAGCCTGTATGACAAGGCTACCAGTGCAGTCCTCCACAACAGAGCCATCGGGAATTGGTTCAGAACAACAATCGGTGTGCGTCAAGGATGCCTACTCTCTCCAACACTCTTCAACATCTTCCTAGAGCGCATCATGTCGGATGCTCTTGCAGACCATGAAGGCACAGTCAGCATAGGGGGTAGAGCAATCTCCAATCTTCGTTTTGCAGATGACATTGATGGATTGGCTGGAGAGGAACAAGAACTTGAACAGCTGGTACAGAGGCTTGACACCACCTCCAAAGCCTATGGAATGGAAATAAGTGCAGAGAAGACCAAAATGATGACCAACAACACCAATGGCATCAATACGGACATCAAAGTCCAAGGCCAATCCCTCGACACAGTGCATAGCTTCAAATATTTAGGAGCCATTGTATCAGACAATGGGTCCCGACAGGAAGTCCTCTCCAGGATCGCACAAACAACTGCTGCCCTGACAAGGTTGAAGCCCATTTGGAAAGACAGGACCATCAGTCTACATTCCAAAGTAAGACTGCTGCGCTCCCTTGTCATCTCCATCTTCCTATATGCTTGCGAAGCATGGACCCTCACAGCAGATCTCCAACGAAGAATACAAAGCATGGAGATGAGGTGCTACAGAAGACTTCTGGGCATTTCCTATACCCAACACATCACCAACGACGAAGTCCGACAGACCATCACAAAAGCTATTGGACAACATGATGACCTGCTAACAGTGGTGAAGAAACGGAAACTTCGGTGGTATGGCCACGTCACCAGATCATCAGGCCTTGCAAAGACTATTCTGCAAGGCACAGTGCAAGGAGGTAGAAGAAAAGGGAGACCGAAAAAGAGGTGGGAGGACAACATTCGAGAATGGACTGGTTTGACACTGAGCGAAGCCATCAGGGCTGCTGAGGACAGAGAAAGATGGAGTATGCTGGTTAAACGATCATCTGTGGTGCCCCTACGACCTTCGGGTTACGGGACAGGATAGGATAGGATAGTGTGTGTGTACATGTAAGTGTGTGTAGGTGTGTGGGTGATTGTGAGTGTAATCAATGAGTGTTGTGAAGTGGTACGCACGATGTCGTCTATGTATGTCTGTGTACGATGAAGGTTGCCGAAGTCCAAACCTTTAATGGGATAATAGCCTTAAGTCCTATGGACCTGTCTTACAGCTAGTCATTAATGAAGAATTCAGAACAAACAAAATAATGAACATAAAATAAATGGGAAACAAACACATACCTTAACTATGGTAAGAAATGACTAAGAAGATGAATGCACCTCAATACACATACTCCCACAATTCCCCTCCACCACCACCCCCACTCCGACACACCACCTCTCCTCCTCCCTCTCCCAGCACGCACACACACCCTGCAATTTCACACCTTCTCAAAAACTTAACATTGTCGCAAGGTAGGTAAGAATAAAAAGATTTACAATCATCTTACATACCAGGAGCAAAGGAAAAATAGAAATTTGTGGAGTCTTAGTTTTAAATGAAGTTAATGATTTAACCTCTTTCGGTGGGGTTGAGGCATAAAAAATTCCTTCCTTCCATTAAATTACTGGAGCTCACGTTTTTAAGAGAAGTTTGTCTTGTGTCCAAGATTCTGTTGAGCTCTCTTGAATCTGACAGTCATTGTCCTAGATTATGAAGGAACTTTAAGGCAGTGTTTTTGTGGTCCTGATTTGGCTCGGAAGAGTCCGCTGGACCTAAAGCAATAACCATGGAAGGCAGTGTTTTGAAATTAAATCGAGCAATGTGATTTGGCACATTTATTTTCTTTAGTAGGTTTATTTTGCTGAATGTGATATTTGGTTAAAAAATAGGAATTGAACATTGTAGATTTGTTTTTCTTAATCAAAATGTTTAAATGTGTACATTGGAAATAATTGTTCCTACAAATCAAACATTATTTTGATTATCTGTTTTTGATATTTCTTTGTTTCAGAACAACCCCTATGTTGATGATGGAGGTGACCAAGGCTGTGACCGAAGACCTCTCGCCTGCGATCTTTGTGATGATGGTCAAGAAGCCAAGCTGACGTGTTCCGCGTGCAAGACCTATTTTTGCACACGCTGCCGACGAACGCACGACAAGCTATGCAAATCCATGCAGGTGACAGAGGTCAAAGTTGAGCGTGTGGAGGAGAAAAATAGTGGACAATATCCAGGTGTGGAGTCGCTGGAAGTAAAAGAGCTGTTGGAAGCTATTATGAAGAAACTGTCGGGGGAGGAACAACAGCAGCAGCGCAAAGCAGGAGGAATGGAGAAACTGTCGCGGGAGGAACAACAGCAGCAGCGCAAAGCAGGAGGAATGGAGAAACTGTCCGGGGAAGCACAACAGCAGCAGAGCAAAGCAGGAGGTGTTAGCAAGAGGAAAGGCGCCCAGGAGCAGAAACTGATAGGGCCAGGTGTGGGGCAAGAAGGAGATGAGATGGATGCTGAGAGTTTGACTTCAGTCGTCAAGATGCTAATGTTGAAACAGTCAGACACTGATAAACTGGTATCTACGCTGCAAGGTTCACTGATCACTCTACAAAACCAAAACTCGCTTTTGTTCCGAGATCTGTCAACCGTTCAAGACCAGAACGCCAATCTGAAGAAAGAACACGAGGCTCTGCAGCGTGAGGTGGTCGGCCTAAAAGACAAGAACGCCATCCTTTGCCAGGACAACCAGCAGCTGCAACACAAGGTCACCAAGCTGCAAGATGATGTCACTAAGGCCCAGAATGATGTCAGCAGGCTCCAGGACTACAGCACCACTGTGCAGCAACCGCAGGATACTATGGTAGATCGAGTAGCAAAGTTGGATTCTAACGCATCACAACTTCAAACTGATGTTGCAAGCCTGAAAGCAGATCAAGAGGAAATAACCAGTGTGAAAAATGTGCAAGCCAAACTGCAAGGGGAAATAACCAGCCTAAAAACAGTGCACGCGAAACTGCAAGGAAAAATAACCAGTGACCAAGCCAAATTACAAGGGGAAATAACCAGTCTGAAAACTGACCAAGGCAAACTGCAAAGGGAAGTAACCAGCCTAAAAATGTACGGTGCCACATTGCATGGGGAAATAACCAGTCTGAAAACTAGCCAAGCCAAACTGCAAGGAGAACTAAGCAGTCTGAAATCTGACCCAGCCACAAAACTGCAAGGTGAAGTACTCAATGTAAAAAGTGACCAGGGCAAACTACAAATAGAAGTCGCCAGTCTGAAAACTGAGATGACCAAGCTCAGAACAGACATTGGCAGATTGAAGGGTGATGTCGGGAATCTGAAATCTGTCCAAGGCCAAGTGAAGCGGGATGTGAAGACACTGAGCTTACAAGTGTTTTTCTACGCAGTGCTGAATGAGACTGTAACACTACAGAAAAATGACATTCTGATTTGTAACGGAGTTGTAACAAGTGTTGGAGGGGGGTATGACGATAAGACTGGTATGTTTACAGCTCCAGTTTCAGGTGTCTATTGTTTCATGGCTTCATCAAGTCCGTACTCGGATGACGTAAATGGCTTTTGTAATGCACACATTGTACTTGACAATGAAAATATAGGTTACTTTCTTGCCCACGGCAAAGGAGGCAGCACTGCCCATGTTACATTGCTAGTCAAAGCTGGTCAGAAGGTGTGGCTGCGATGTTTTGAAACTGGAAGTAGGTTTGAGGGTGAGCGCTTGACATCCTTCACTGGCTTCCTTGTTCATCTTGAACTTTAAGACAGCTGGGTTATTGAGGTCAAGTAGCGTTTCTGCTTGACTGATGCCTGACCAATGACCAATGAACCCCCGTTGGGGTGCCGGGGGTTTCAGTATAAATAGTATCCCCACTTTCTGGATGTTTAATGCTTTAAATTCCCAATTTCGCTGTCTTTTTCATTTGCTTCTTCTCATTCCTGCACTGTTCTATCAATCTGCTATACTATCTTCTTCTTCGCTAGACCAGTCAACTACCTTTTTTCTTGAAAACTCTTCCGGGACAAGACTCCTTATTTGTGTATGAGGTCTGTTGGATCAGCTTGGGAATATTGGACGCTTTCTGCCAGGTGGTCACTAGGGCTTCCTATGATGTTATGATTTAGCAATGTAGGCATTTTATATGTATGTGTTTTGTTGATAATTTATAATGATGTTTGCATTCTATTTTGCTTTTGTAAACGGGGGTTCGATAAATTAGAGTACAGCCTCAGCGTCCCCTGCGTGGGATGTCTTTATTGTAAAGTGACTGGCAGGCTGGTGGAGAGCATTCAGTTTTACCACTAGGGTTGTTTCAGCAGAGCTTTTATGCAGATCAGGGGTTGTCCGGTCCTGATTTGGCTCGGAAGAGTCCGCTGGACCTAAAGTAATAATCAGGTAATGTAATGTACTCTCTCTCTCTCTCTCTCTCTCTCTCTCTCTCTCTCTCTCTCTCTCTCTCTCTCTCTCTCTCTCTCTCTCTCTCTCTCTCTCCATTCTCTCTTCCCATGCATTCTCTATCTCCCCTGTTTCATATTATATTTTTGTTATCAGCATTTTACATGCATCTGGTTCTTGAGACTGATAATGATATTGCGAAAGCTTGTGACATCTTGTAAATTCTTGTGACAATTTTGTGTGTAAGTTTAGTGAAATTTTGCGAAAACCAAATATATTCAAGATGCAAAATGTGTTTATAACCAAATGCATTGACACATTTACTATTTGAATGCCTTATGCTAGACAAAAATTTATGAAGAAAATGGTATAAAATAAGTATTCGCAATTTTCAGGTCACATTGAAATGCCACTGTTTGTGCCATCTATGTATGAAATTGGAAATGTTAATAATGGTTCAAATGTAAACAAATATTAATTTTTAAATATGTTTGTGTTGGTGTTCAAGTGTGTGTGCGTGTGTTTATGATATCACACTCAGTGAAAAGACCTTTTATATACTATTGAATTGAATTGATCCTCTCATAGTCATATCATTACCATCAAACATTTGTGTTTCCCTCTAACAATACTGGCGTTTGTGTGCTTATATGCACCACTGATATGAACTTACATACTGAGCAGTGATAAGTATCACTCACTGAAGATTATTTCTTTACATTGTAATTGTTGTGTGAGTGTGTATGACCCAAAAAAGAATGTTATACATGTCAATGGCCTGTATAAAGTTGGGTTACAATGGAATAACAATTATTTTTGTTTGTTTGAAATGTATGACTAGAGTTGCATGCTCTCTCTCTCTCTCTGTCTCTCTCTGTCTCTCTGTCTCTCTCTCTCTCTCTCTCTCTCTCTCTCTCTCTCTCTCTCTCTTGTATGTGCGTGAGTGTGTGTGTGTTGATTTGTGTTTACTTCTTCCCATTGTAACCCACAGCCCGCCCCCCCACCCACCCCCCCACTCCCAACTAATAAAAACAGAGTCAAAATTCAAGTCTCTCTCTCTTTCGTTCCTCCTTTGTTCTTTTTCATTCCCACTCGGTTCTATCAATCTACTATACTATCTTCTTCTTCGCTAGACCAGTCACCTACCTTTTTTCTTGAAAACTCTTCCGGGACAAAACTCCCCATTTGTATGTGAGGTCTGTTGCATCAGCTTGGGAATATTGGACGCTTTCTGCCAAATGGTCACTATGATGTTATTATTTGGCAATGTAAGCATTTTATATTTTGTTCATATTTTATAATGATGTTTATATTCTATTTTGTTTTTGAGTATAATCTCAGCGTTCCCTGCGTTGGATGTTTTTATTGTAAAATGACCGGCTGGTGGAGTGCCTTTAGTGTTACCACTAGGGTTGTTTCGGCAGATCTTTTATGCGGATCTGGACCGAGTCCTCTTTTAGCGCAGTTGTAGTCTTGATTTTGTGGTCCTGATTCGGCTCTTTGCAGTCAGCTGGACCCTGTAAGAAATTAATAACTAACTCTCTCTCTCTCTTTCTCTCTCTCCCCCTATTCCCTTCCACCCTTTCCTCTGTCTTGTTTTTGTTTTTGGCAGTAAAACGTTATCTCCAGTAAGGAGACTCCAAAGACCTATGCCATTCCCACACTCTCACAATAAAATCCATGTGTGCACACGCAAACGCCTATGAATAAGTTTACCATGTTGCTATAACCGTATGACAAACAATGAGCGTCCTTGAAAGGTCGCGTGCTGATCATGCACAAATCAATTGTCGCCCGCTACACTTTTTTTTTTTTTAACCTGCCTGTGACTAAGCAACGTTTTTTTGATTTTGTTTAGTTTAGTTTAGTAGTTAGAGGCTTTTTATTTAGGACTGGCGACCTATCCTACACCTCTTCCTTCATACTTTCAAGTGAGGGTCACGCTAGCGCAATTTATACTAAATTACATTTAATCGTCATATGCTTTAATCTTAACTATACATTTTGGTAATCCTGTGGGTTCGGGCACTGCACGAGTCGTAAGAGGCAACAAACAGGGGTGATGTCAGCACGGCATCACTGGGCGAACGTCTTCTACACAGAAGTCAGCGGCCAGGACGAAGGAACCTGATCACGTTACTATAAGTTCAATGAACACGTGCTCAGGGCCAAGGTGAGCCACACTGTACTCGTGGATTTCGGCTGTGGCTAACAGCCTGGAGAGGATTAAACCCCGCCAGATCTTTCTTGCCCAAGACATCGTGAAAAGAAGCACTCACTCCATACCGGATTGGTCATCGCCCGGGTCATCAAGGACCGCGCCTTCCGTTGGCCACCGGGACGGAGGTAATAATTGTCTTACTGATGGGACAACTTAGCAAGATCCGCATGAGAGACAACATCGTCATAGGAATCTTGAATGTCAGGACCCTAACTGCGGAGCGAAAATTAGAAGAACTTACCCACGAGCTGGACCACTATCTATGGAACATTTTAGGTATCAGAGAACTACGATGGAAAGGTCTTGGTGAAACAACGATCGACAAAGTCCACAAGCTTTATTTCAGCTTCGTTGTAACAAGTGTTGGAGGGGGGTGTGACAATAAAACTGGTATGTTTACAGCTCCAGTTTCAGGTGTCTATTGTTTCATGGCTTCATCAAGTCCGTACTCGGATGACGTAAAAGTCTTTAGTAATGCACACATTGTACTTGACAAGGAAGACATAATCTTACCTTCTTGCCCACGGCAAAGGAAGCAGCACTGCCCATGTTACATTGCTAGTCAAAGCTGGTCAGAAGGTGTGGCTACGATGTTTTGAAACTGGAAGTAGGTTTCATGAATGGTTGACATCCTTCACTGGTTTTCTTGTTCAACCACAACTGTAAGACAGCAAAATCACTGAGGTCAAGTAGCAGTTTCTGTTTGACTGATGACTGACCAACGACCAATGCAGCTTTCTTATCGGCCTTTTACAGGCATCTGATTCTTGAGGCTGATCTTGCGAAAGCTTGTGAAATCTTGGGACCTTTTTTGGGAAAGTCTAGTGAAATTTTGCGAAAACCAAATATATTCACAAAGTAAAAAGACAAATCCAAGGCCAATCCCTCAACACAGTGCATAGTTTCAAATATTTAGGAGCCATTGTATCAGACAATGGGTCTCGACAGGAAGTCCTCTTCAGGATCGCACAACCAACTGCTGCCCTGGCGAGGTTGAAGCCAATTTGGAAAGACAGGCCATGGCCATCAGTCTACATTCCAAGGTAAGGCTGCTGCGCTCCCTTTTCATCTCCATCTTCCTTGCGAATCATGGACCCTCACAGAAGATCTACAACGAAGAATACAAAGCATGGAGATGAGGTGCTACAGAAGACTTCTGGGCATTTCCTATACCCAGCACATCACCAATGACGAACTCCGACAGACCATCACACAAGCCATTGGACAACACGATGACCTGCTCACAGTTGTGAAATAACTGAAACTCCGATGGTATGGCCACGTCACCAGATCGTCAGTTCTCCCACAGACCATTCTGCAAGGCACAGTGCAAGGAGATAGAAGAAGAGGGAGACCGAGAAAGACGTGGGAGGACAACATTCGAGAATGGACTGGTTTGACACTGAGCGAAACAATCAGGGTTGCTGAGGACAGAGAAAGATGGAGTACGCTGGTTAAACGATCATCTGTGGTGCCCCTACGACCTCCGAGTTATGGGATAGGATAGGATATGATAGGATTCACAATGCAAAATGTGTTTGTAACCAAATGTAGTGAAACATTTACTATTTGAATGCCTTATGCTAGACAGAAATATATGAAGAAAAATGGTAAAAAATAAGTATTCGCAATTTTCAGATCACATAGAAATGTTACTGTTTGTTCCATCTATGTATGAAATTGCAAATGTTATTAATGGATCGAATGTAAACAAATAATAATTTTTAAATTTGTGTGTGTGCGCGCGCGTGTGTTTATGATATCACATTAAGTGAACAGACCTTATATATACTATTGAATTGAATTGAACTGATCATTACCATCAAACATTTCCGTTTCTCTCTAACAATACTGTCGTTTGTGTGCTTATATGCACCACTTATATAAACTTTCATACTGAGCATCAGTATCACTCGTTTACGATTATTTCTTTACATTCTAATTGTTGTGTGAGTGTATAAGTCCAAAAAAGAAAGTTATACATGGCAATGACCAGTATGAAGTTGGGTTACGATGAAATAACAATTATTCTTGTTTGTTTGAGATCTATTCTCTCTCTCTCTCTCTCTCTCTCTCTCTCTCTCTCTCTCTCTCTCTCTCTCCCTCCCTCTCTCTCTCTCTCTCTCTCTCTCTCTCTCTCTCTCTCTCTCTCTCTCTTTCTCTCCCCCGCCCCCTCCTCCCCTAATCCTTCCACCCTGTCCTCTGTCTTGCTGCATGCCAGACTCGGTCAAACGCTTTCTTGAAGTCTACAAACACATGATGGAGATGTTGTTGGTGCTGTAGGTATTTCTCGCAGATTATTTTTAGGTTGAAAATATGTTCAAATGGTACTTCGCCCTGCCATGAATCCTGCTTGCTCTTCAGCTATTATTTGTTCAGCTTTGGGTTTTAACCTGTTGAGTATTTTTTTCAGGCGGACTTTGCTGGGATGGCTAATGAGGCTGATGCTGCGGTAATTTTCACACTCCTGAAGGTTACATTTTTTTGGAAAGAGTGATGACAAGTGACTGGGTCCATGGCGTAGGCCGCTCCCCACTCTGCCAGATCTTGTTACAGATAATGGTGAGGGCGTCAATCATCGCTTCTCCTCTTCCTTTAAACAATTCCGCGGTGTGTTGTCCACTCCCGCTGACTTCCCTTTCTTCAGCGAATGCACTGCTGCCTCAACTTCTTCTCGGAGAATTGGGAGGATTTCTTTTTCTTCTCCAATGATTGGAGAAATGGCGTCTTTTTCGAAAGTAGTGTGCGTTGATCAAAACCCTTTAATTGTTCTCTTTGTTGCTGTAGAAAATGAGTTTCTTTCTGTAGATGAAAATGTAATATGTTTCAGTTTGTAAGTGCATGGAATATTTTCTATACCACAGGAAGTTGGGGTAGAAAAAAAAGAAAAGATCAGAAGCTTTTTATTATTTATTTCATTTTACGTCTTTACACAATTTGTGACTTTAGACGGTCTTTCACTCACACATCCGTTCCCTTACAGACACACATACCCACAAAGACACTCACATAAACATACAACCACGCAAGGACAAGTATATATAATAATAATAATAATAATAATAATAATAATAATAATAATAATAATTTAATAATAAAAATAATAATAATAATAATAATAAGAAGAAGAATAAATATATACATAAATGCACCATATATACACACATACACACATACACACACACATATATATATATATATATATATATATATATATATATATATATATATATATATATATATATATATATATATAAAATTTAATATAAATTCTCTCCAAATGGCTAGCACCGTACAGCAACCATTAAGGAACAAGGAATAAAAACAAGCCAAGGGAGGCAAGTTAATTTAAACAAGAAAAATAATTATCCTGCTCTCAAAGGTGGACAAAAGTGAGACATAGTGACTTTCAATTCCATGTGCTTCTTTAATGAGCTAAAAGAGCTCAATAAGCAGTAGAATTGCATTCATAAAGCCTGGTTCTCCTGACGCGTTTCGATCTTTACCAAAGATCTCATCAGAGGAGGTTTGGCCCTGAATGCATAGACTACACTAAGTGCAGTCCAAATGTACTGCATGGGTAGTCACAAAAACACATATATACACATACACATATATACATACACATATATACATACATATATACATATATATATATACACACATATATAAAAAAAACTAATAAAAAACAAAACAAAACAAACAAAAAAAAAACAATTACAAAACTGTCCCTAAAGGACTATCTAACAAAGAATTAAACAGTTCATACAACAGCTGTGGACTATTAAAGATAGCACTTCAGTATTTGATTGCAGAACCGGTAAATGTTGTTGTAATACAGGGCACGAAAGTACATGTTTCTGGGAAATAATATCATTAGTACAACAACATAAAACATGTTTAACGTATTTGGTTCTAAATGCATTACATTTCCATCGATACATTAGGGACATTATTCTCCTTACATGAAAGGGGTTAATATTTTTTATTTGACAGAAATCTAGAACTTTCTTCATATCAAATTGCATGAATGATTTTGTGTTATTAGTCAAAGTGTTAATATTATATTTTTTATGTTCTAGTGCCATTAAAGTTGATATATAATCATTAATCGAAAGAGGAATTTCAAGATGGACATATTGCATTGATTGTTGAGCTCCTGATTTGGCAGCAGCATCAACTCTTTCATTATAATATATGCCGGTATGTGACGGTATCCAAGTGAAGGTGATATTGCATCCTCTAATAATCATAAAATGAATCAAATTAATAATTTCTGCAAGTAAGTCTGATCTGACTTTCAGTTTTAAAGAACTTAAGGCATTAAGCACTGATTAAGAATCCACACAAAACAAAACTTGACGTATTGTATGTGGAAAATCATATAGAAAATAAAGTGCCATCAGAATAGCAATAAGTTCGGCTGTAAGAATAGATTTATTTTTCCCAATATAAAATGATTTTTGAATCTTTAAATCAGGTATAATGAATGCTGAACCGCCTGCCATATTATCTAAAATAGAACCGTCAGTATAAACTTTCAAATGCATTGGATATTTTTCGTCAAGGTGCTCTCGGACTGAAGATACTAAAACATTAATTTCAGTTGACTTTTTATGGTCTGTATATTCTATGTCAAATTCTGCTCTCTTCAGTTCCCAAGGCGGTGTAGGCAATATTTTTATTTGTTCAGATCAGAAGCTTTGTAGGCATAGTTTCATATTCATAGTCGTAGGCCTACGATTCCACTCTCAGCTCGTTGCATTTTTAGCATACAATTCTTCAAGGTGTGACAAAAAAGTAAGTGTAAATGTAAAAATAACTTTTCAGCTGGGCCTCTTTCCGAAGTTGTACTGATTAGAGTTAGCTGTGTACTGCAGTTCGTTCCAAGAGTAGAATTATAGTCCTTGGACACATGAAGCATACAGGGGACTGTGTAGTTAAGAAATCGTAGAACGGGGGCCCGAAGAAAATGAAGAGACGAAGTCGTGGATGAAGTGAAGATGACAAGATGGGTAGCGCACGAGGCAGCTGCATGATGAAGAGAAGGTCGTGGAAGATTAAGAAAGTCTATAAGAGCGGAGCGCTCGAGGTGTAAGCTAAGATGAAAAAGCTGTCGCGCAGACGGGAGGAAGGTGAGCCGGCGGGACCGTAGGATCCAGCGATGAGCCGTATGAAGAAGGCGAAGGTAGACAAGCGCAGGGATCGCTGGCGGCGTAAAACGCCTGCTGTCCGGAGGTCGCCACTCTCAACAGCAAGAACTGTGCTGCCCATTAATAGTGAAAGGATGAGGCAACCCGAGGAGAGCTAAACTGGCCACCAGGCCACGCAGCGGGCCTCCTGTCCAAAGAGCCAACGAGTAGAGAAAATGAAGTTCGGTAGATCAGGTGGAGAAACGTGTCGGGATCTCCCAAAGACCGAGGCTAAGGCGTTGACGTCCGGAACCGCCAGAGGCCAGCGCGCCCGCTCAACGCCGATCCATGGCAGACCTCATCATCTCAGCCTGGATGCAGGGTCAGAGTGTCTGAACGCCTCCTTGAGCTTGGGTGAGCATACAGAAGCGTAGGGACGGCCTCAGTGTTAAGTACTACGCAGTGGAAGCTGCTCGTCGGCGATGGAAAAGCTGCTCAACACCAACGAGTTTTCGTTCCGCTTGGAAGGGTAGGTTTTATGCCCAAGGCAGTGTACATAGGTGCGTGCTTACATTGTAGGCAGCGAATCAGAGCCTCACTCGGTATGGTCAGAGTTGCACGTTGTAAACTTGACCTTGCAGGGTCAAGGGGCTGTGGTTTTTTATACGTCGGCCTTCATCCTTTTTGTTGTTAGTGTTCAACTGTAAGGACCCCTCCCCCCCCCCCACACACACACACCGAGATCACACATTTTAACGTCAAAGATCCTTTTCAAATTCACAGTGATTGAAATCCCACCGGGAAAAAATAAGATTAAGCAACAACAACAACAACAACAACAACACCAAACACCTCATTCCATAGGACGGTTGTAATATAATCTATAACTTCATTGCCTATTAATAGCATCAAGGTTGATTCTAAAATAAAACAACTTGTATGGTAGACAAGAGTTATTTGTTTACATAACAAAGAAGATACGCCTACAATGTGAAAGCTTAGCCGTCCGTTTGAGCGACGATTACCCATTATACCATTCTCTAAATGTGACAACTAAGCAATTTCCCAAGTAAAGTCATTGTCATACAAAAACTAAAACAACTTCTTTGAGACCCTAGCTCGTCCTTGAAAACATGTTCCCCATTGACAATACTGATGTTCTTACTAACTGCTGTTTGACAGGGTCAAGCGATAGGGGGGCCGGCAGCGACAGCAGTACCACTGGTCATTTTCGGCGTGTCCTCCATCATTGCCGGAAGTCTGCTCTTCCTGTTACCGGAAACACTCAACAGCCGCCTGCCGGAGACCATCCAAGACGCTCTGGACATGGGCAGATAATTAAGAATGGATCGTTTGATTGGTAGACTATATAGATTTTAGGTCCTCAGAGCCCTACGAATGCAACAACATTATTCTCCATGAAAAATCACACGTGGTGTACATTATAATTTGCATATTCAACCACCTCTATTGGTCAGTACCTTGAGCAGCTCTTGAGCTGGCTTGTATAAGAACAATACCGGTTAGGGGAAGTAAAAGCTGACCTTTTATTTCGAAGCAGGTGCTTGATGATTTTGTTATCTCGAGATTGTACGCCATTTTATCTTCTATAAGGGTTTGTACGCATCTGGTGCAAGGAAAACTAACTCCACGTAAAGAAAACAAAAGAGCTAATCGTTGATTTCCGCCGCAACCCCGCCCCCATTCCCGCTGTCGTCATTGGTGGTGCTACAGTAGAGAGGGTCAGAGAATACAAGTACCTTGGCACCATCATTGACGAGAAGCTGAACTTCTCTGCTAACTTCAATGCTATTCACAAGAAATGCCAATCTAGAATTTATTGCCCCCAGAAATTCCGACGCTTGCATGTTCAAAACCGTATCCTCCAAACCTTTTATGACTCGTTCATCTCTTCTATTCTCACTTTCTCCTTTGATGTTGGTATGGAAGTTTGTCTTTGGGCAGCAGGAGTGTGTTGGACAGAGTGGCGAGAGTGTGTGGGAAGGTTGTAGGAGTGCAACAAGTGAGTATGATAGCGATGTATGAAAGGCGAGCGGTGAGAAAGGCCCGTCGCATACTTCAAGACAGCAATCACGTGCTCGCGCACCGCTTCATTCTCCAGCCCTCGGGTAGGCGCTACAGGACACCAAAGTTCAAGACTGTATGCACTAAAAATAGTTTTATACCTCCGCAATCTCTTTATTAAATGATTAAGAATCTGAATGTATGCCTGATGATGCTTCTATTATGACATTGTGCGTGACATGATTTGTATAATTAAGGTCCAATCTGCACGAGATTGGTGGGTATGTGCCCTCTTGATATACTTTTTTATGTTTTACTGTCTACTGTTTACTGTTGTTATACTGCCCTTTATCGTCTTGTAACATTTATATGTGGCATCACGTGTGAATTTCTCTGTGATTGAGAGAATAAAGTGATCGTATTCGTATACGCAAGATTCAAGATACATTTATTGTCACTATAAATCACCAAAATATTTAGAATGTGATGTGACGATACAAGGACAACAATACAGGCAAAACTAATATAACATAACATTATGCATATATCACATTATTATAGAGCATTAAAATAACGTTTTCATGAACAGTAAAGTCTTGCACACTTTTGCTTTCAGACACATCACACTAAGAAAGCCTCCAGGCAACTAAGAAAGCTTCCAGGCATCTAAGAAAGCTTCCAGGCAACTAAGAAAGCTTCCAGGCAACTAAGAAAGCCTCCAGGCAACTAAAAAAGCTTCCAGGCAACTAAGAAATCCTCCGGGGAATCAGCAACTATCACACCTGCACACCCGCAACCACACCGCAGATGCAGTCTTCCACCAAACAGCACACAAACCCTCAACACACATATAATACACACAAACACAAAGATTTAAGTTTACTATTCACAACCAAGACATTAATCGATTTTTACAAACTTTAATGCAATGCTTTTTTTTGCTAATTGACGTGTTCGTAAGATTAAATAAAAATTAAATTGTGTCCCAGGAAACTGCGCACTTTTGAAACTGAGAAATCGTAATCTTTCCAGGAATCCAAGAGGACAAAATAGCCTACATAAATAAATAATTTTGTTTTATTTTCAATCTGAAATGTGTTTAGACTTAGCCTACATTGTGCAGTTGCGTGACAATGAATGAATGTTGCGCTTTGAGCAGACTTCATATGGTTTTTGTACATACGTATTCACAAGCACTTTTCTCTCTTTTTCCCTACAGCTGTCCCTAGCCTTAAATATACACAGATTCCCCCCCCCCTCTCCAACTCCACCCTCCTCCCACCAAAAAAAGTGAAAAAGTTTTAACTTTAACATCAAAGAGAAAAACGGCAACTGCAGACTGAAAATGAATAGAAAAAGAAATGCATTTTATTAGAGAGAGAGAGAGAGAGAGAGAGAGAGAGAGAGAGAGAGAGAGAGAGAGAGAGAGAGAGAGAGAGAGAGAGAGAGAGAGAGAGAGAGAGAGGACTCTGAGCAGGGCAAAGGCGCCCGGTTCGGACTGGAGTGCAGTCTGCATACTCGTGTTCACGTTAGCAGATAGAGGGACGCTAATCAGAGAGATACGGGCGCCTGTGCAAGCTTCGATCATTTCAAGCTGAAGAGAGGGGCCTTCTACCGCGAAGTGGCGAGTGACGGCGAAACCGTTTCCCAGCTAGTGCTGCCCCGCCCCATGGTGAAAGAGGCGCTGAGAGGTATCCACGACGACATCGGTCAGCCGGGACGCAAACTTGTTTTTTCCAACTTAGTTCCAGTCATTCGCCGAAAAAGGCAATCACCGAAGTCGAACGAAGCTCTCCGATGTGTTACGAATGATGCTTGCATGACTATGACTAGTTAAACATTAAAAATGGTCACTGTTGCGTCTATTTCTGTCCGATTTACACAGATTAGCATTTCGCATCGGTGTACTTTGTTAAGATGAGCATAATTAATATCGTCCCTTTTTAATAGTTGCGTCCATTACTTTGCTTTTGTTAGTTCTCGGCAGTAGACTAAATATTAGCATTCCCAATTTCCTGCCTAGAGTCAAGTAGACACTGTAATATACATAGGCCTAATCTACATTATATATTAGAAGTCAGTCTCGGCGTTGCGAAGACGCGTCACTAGCTGACTATAATTATTAGACCTGTATTGTTTGTTTTATACGTAAATAAATGTATAAACTATTCTAGTTAATACTATTTAGGCCTATACTTCATAATATTCGAAGCTTTAGATTTCCGGAGAAGGACGAGTAGGCTAAGCGAAATCTTTTTTTTTTTCATTACTCGAGATCAGAGTTAAATTAGTAGTAGTAGTAGTAGTAGTAGTAGTAGTAGTAGTAGTAGTAGTAGTAGTATATTTATTTAGTAAAATCTTTAATAAATTTATTTATTTAGTTTTGTTTGTTATTATAAATATTATTATTATTATTATTATTATTATTATTATTATTATTATTATTATTATTATTATTATTATTATTATTATTATTATTATTATATACATTTTTTTTAGAAAAGTGTACTGCTGTGCGTGCTCAATGGTGTAAATTTGGTTAGTGATGTTTTGTTTGATTTAGCGGAAGTTGGGCGTAGCTCGGAATATTTAGATGGTGTTACTGGTTATTTTTTCTTATCGATTTACCAAAGCTTTTACATGATTTGTGGAAATGTCCGCCTGCCACACAACATTTTTTAAAATACTTGTTTCTCACTAAAATACATATCATGAAAATACATATAACAAATTTACTGTATCAGTTAAAAAGAATAATATTAGTGAAATAAATATTTGCTTTGGTGTTTGCAATAAGATGAAGAAAACAAATCACTGAGATCTTTGACAAGCACCGCCCACAACGAATAAACCGTGGATCACACCTGAACTTTTGGACCTGTGTAATAAACGAAGAGAGTTGAGAAAGAAAACGAACACCTCACAGGGAGCTGATGCCTACCGAAAAAGCAACAATGACATCCGAAAGGCATGCGCACAGCATAGGAGAACTGGATAGAAGATCAAAGTTAAGAAATAGAGAACAGTCTGAACACGAACAATAGCAAGAAGGCCTACCAGACTGTGATGCGGCTGAGAAGTGTTAAGCAGCCCAAGGTCTCCATGATCCAAAGCAAATCTGGCCTTACAGAAAAACAAGAAGTCTTGGAAAGATGGACAGAGTACTGCTCTGACCTTTACAACCATACACCAAACGGTGACCCATCAGTTCTAGCATGTCCCCTGAACAGAGAAGAAGAAATCCTCCCAATTCTCCAAGAAGAAGTTGAGGCAGCAGTGCAATCGCTGAAGAGGGGGAAGTTAGCGGGAGTGGACAACATACCCGCGGAATTGCTTCAAGCAGGATGGGTAGTGATGGTGGACGCCCTCACCATTATCTATATAAGACCTGGCAGAGCGGGAAGTGGCCTACACTAAAAATCCAGTCGCATGTCATCACTCTTCCCAAAAAAAGGTAACGGTCAGGAGTGTGAAAATTACCGCACCATCAGCCTTATCAGCCATCCCAGCAAGGTCCTCCTGAAATAATACTCAACAGGTTGAAACCCCAAGCTGAACAAATCATAGCTGAAGAGCAAGCAGGATTCAGGGAAGGGCGAAGTACCACTGAACAGATTTTCAACCTCAGAATAATCTGCGAGAAATACCTACAGCACCAACAACATCTATATCATGTGTTCGTAGACTTCAAGAAAGAGTTTGACCTAGTCTGGCATGCAGCTCTGTGGGTAATCATAAGGGTGTACAACATTAGCTCTAAAATTATTGAAGTCATCAAAAGCCTGTATGACAAGGCTATCAGTGCAGTCCTCCATAACACCGCCACCGGAAACTGGTTCTAAACAACAATCGGTGTGCGTCACGGATGCCTACTCTTTCCAACACTCTTCAACATCTTCCTAGAGCGCATCATGTCAGGTGCCCTTGCAGATCACGAAGGCACAGTCAGTATAGGGGGTTGACCAATCTCCAACCTTCGTTTTGCGGATAACCTTGATGAATTGGCTGGAGAGAAACAAGAACTTGAACCACCTCCAAAGCCTATGTAATAGAAATAAGTGCAGAGAAGACCAAAAGGATGACCAACAACACCAATGGCATCAACACGGACATCAAAGACTAAGGCCAATCCCTCAGCACAGTGCATAGCTTCAAATATTTAGGAGCCAGTGTATCATACAATGGGTCCCCACAGGAAGTCCTCTCCAGGATCGCACTAACAACTGCTGCTCTGACAAGTTTGAAGCCCATTTGGAAAGACAAGACCATCAGTCTACATTTCAAGGTAAGGCTACTGCGCTCCCTTGTCATCTCCATCTTCCTATACGCTTGCGAAACATGGACCCCCACATCAGATCTACAACGAAGAATACAAAGCATGGAGATGAGGTGCAACAGAAGACTTCTGGGCATTTCCTATACCCAGCACATCACCAACGACGAAGTCCGACAGATCATCACACAAGCCATTGGACAACACGATGACCTGCTCACAGTGGTGTAGAAACGGAAACTCCGATGCTATGGCCACGTCACCAGAGCATCAGGCCTTGCAAAGACCTTCCTGCAAGGCACGGTGCAATGAGGCAGAAGAAGAGGGCGACAGAAAAAGAGGTGGGATGACAACATTCAAGAATGGAGTGGTTTGACACTGATCGAAGCCATGAGGGTTGCTGAGGACAGAAAAAGATGGAGTACCCTGGTTAAGCGATCATCTGTTGTGCCCCAACGACCTCCGAGTTATGGGATAGGATAGGATAGGACTGCAATAAAAATGTCACTGTTTTTTGAGACCAATAAACCTGCCTTGCCTTTGTTGTGTTGAAGGGACATCACCGTGTCCATCGTGCTTTGAAATTTTGTTTATGGTTTTATTGTTGATATAGATGTGAAATATCGTTGTTTGTATTTTTTTCTCCAAAAAGCAATGCTTACAGGGGGACATGCTTTGTCTTGAGTCAAGAGCGTTCTAAAGTTGCGGGGTGTAATGTCATTGGGGTTACAGCACTGAGCTCTTCAGTGGCTGTGTTTCTGTCTCGCGCTCTCTCTGCTGTAGTCTCCACGCCGCACGCAATGCAGTACCAAAAGCTCCGTACTCACAGTACAGCGATGTGCATTATGTGTAATGTATTATTTTTACTGTAGTATAGTAATCATCATAAAATAATAATAATAACTGCTTCAAATTGCGAATCTGGACTTGACTTACAGCTTGAAGCTGTGCAAATCGAAACAGAATTGGATCTAGAAGCAACAGCGGCCTTTTTAAGCAAGGATGTTTTACGTAGTCCTGCAAGCATTCGTTCGTAAAACATCGGATAGCTTTGCTCGACTCGGAGAACTTCGTTCGACTTCGGTGATAGACTTTTTCGGCAAATGACTGGAACTAGGTTGGAAAAAACAAGTTCGCATCCGGGACGGGACAGGACGTTGGCGTTGGCCAAAGAACGTTTTTGGTGGCCTGGGATGACCAAGGACATCGAAGAATGGGTCCGCAGCTGTCCTAGATGTTTGCGTAGGAAAGCTGCAAGACCACTGAGCCTAGGTCGGCGTGCGCACGCTTGCGCATTGTGCTGGGAAGCTCGCCCCTGTGCCACTTCCAGCGACGCCACGTCTATATCTTGTATGCTGTTCTCCTCCTCACGCTCATCTTTGACCTCTGTCATCCTCTTGGATTTGCATAGCTTGTCGTGCAATCGTAGGCAGCGCGTGCAGAAATAAGTCTTGCATGCGGAGCACGTGAGGTTGGCGTCTTGATCTTCCTCACAAAGGTCTCTGGCGAAAGGTCGTGGGTCATAGCCTTGGTCATCACCATCATCAACGTAGGGTGTTACGATTGAGACGCGCACGATATATCCGATCATTTTGTTTTGCAAAGCAAGCAATGATAGAGTGTATTTAAGCCTACATTTAATTTTATTTTGCTCTGTTGCTAGAAGAGTTTTGTATAGTGTTGATTATTTTCGTCAGTCGATATTGTTGAGAATTTTCCGGAACTGCGTGTTTATTGTCGACCGAAGCTCCCACAAGGGTCTGGTAATTTCTAAACGATTCTTTTAACCTAAAGTACGTTCTATGATGTAAGACAGTGCATAGTTCCCGTGAGAGTTTTATTTTGATTGGGTGTTGTTGCATCATGCTGGAATGTTCGAATTTTTTCTCGATTGCAGAGAGGCTATATAAGTAAAGGATTGTTGTAGTGATTTTCTCTAAATCGGCTATATCTCATTGTATATACTGCTCAAAACAATTGAAGAGCCAGAGGAATAAATTAAATGTATAACTTACCGGAACAAAAAAACTTGCAAAAAATGGTTTAGATGGAAACATTTATTATTGAACAACATTACATTACTAAAATGAAAAAGAAAAAATCATTTCATTTACATATTTTTTGGGCTTAAAACAAATAACCCCAGTTTTCACAATTCTATACATTTGGATAATGAAGAAAACAGTCAATATTGCGTGTGTCCACCGTGTGCTCGAATGCAATCCAGGCATCTTTGTCTCATGGACTCCCCAAGCCTTCTCAGAGTCATTTGAGGGATGTTGTGCCACTCTTGTTCGAGCATCCCGAAGAGGTGATCCAGGTTCAAGGCTGGGGGATGGTTTGCCCGAACTCGGCGGCTGGGCTCGTCCCAGAGGTGCTCTACTGGGTTGAGGTCAGGTGAGCATGCTGGCCACTGCAGGCGGTTGACCCTCTGCTGCTGGAGGAACTCGTTAACCACCTTGGCTCGGTGCGGCCGCGCATTGCACAGCAGCTCAATGCCTATGTGAGCAGCACTCTTAGGTTATCCCACATTTTGCTGGCTGCGGGCTATTTATAGCTTGCCTACACCCTCCCTTTCAGTGAAAGGACAGGAAAGAAGAGCACTGGCAAAGCTATTTATAGCTAGCCTGGCTGAACTAGCTTCAAAACCTAAAAGCTTTGGTTGAGTCGGTGTGATTGTCATCCTGGAAGATGGCGCCGGCGCCCATGGCTTGCAAAGCGGGGATGACGATGGGCTCCAGGATGTTGTCCCTGTAGCCGACGCCAGTCAGGATGCCCTCAACTCTGTGAAGAGGTGTTCTGTGGGCCCTTCCCATTCCACCCCACACCATGATGGACCCTCCACCGTATCTGTCGCGCTCCATAACAGTCGCGTCGTGGTAGCGCTCGCCTTCTCGCCTCCAAACCCGAATTCTGCCGTCATTGTAGGACCTAGTGAAGCGCGATTCGTCAGAAAAGAGGACCGCCGCCCACTGCTGTCTAGTCCACCCCACGTGAGCCCTGGCCCATGCCAGGCGCGCTGCGCGGTGGGCAGGCGTCAGGATTGGTCGTACTGCTGGACGCCTGGCGCGGAGGTTCGCTTCTCTCAGGCGGTTCCGTACTGTCTGGTCTGAAACAGTAATGTTAGCGGCTACACGCAGCTGGCCCCGGAGGTTGTTGGCAGTGGCTCTTCTTTCCCGTAGGGCGGACACAACCAGATATCTGTCCTTCTGTCTGGTGGTGCATCGAGGACGTCCAGGCCTTTCTCGTTCGGCGGTCGTTCCCGTGTCGTTCGTCCATTATAACTCCATCGCTGATAATACTGCTGACAAGTTTCTGCCTTTGTTCACTACCAGAAATATGCAGTTCCTCTCCCAACTTTCGTTTCATTTCAGCAAGAACAGATTTCCCAGAATTCTCTATTCTATTTTTAGGTTTGGGATATTCCCGTCTCAGCTTGTGGCTAAAACCAATGGCAACGGGACCACCGCACGTCGACTTGGGGCAATACGAGATACTAACTTGTTAGTTGATATACTTGTGGCAGGATTCAATGCAGGGCGAAGTACCGCTGAATAGATTTTCAACCCCAGAATAATCTGTGAGAAATAGCTACAGCACCAACAACATCTATATCATGTGTTCGTAGACTTCAAACAGGTGTTTGATCGAGTCTGGCATAGCTCTGTGGGCAACCATGAGAGTGTACAACATTAATAAATTAGCCCCAAAATTATTGAAATCATCAAAAGCCTGTATGACAAGGCTACCAGTGCAGTCCTCCATATCAGCGTCATCAGAAACTGGTTCAGAACAACAATCGGTGTGCGTCAAGGATGCATACTCTCTCCAACACTCTTCAACATCTTCTAGAGCGCATCATGTCAGATGCCCTTGCAGATTACGAAGGCACAGTAAGCATAGGGGGTAGAGCAATCTCCAACCTTCGTTTTGCGGATGACATTGATGGATTGGCTGGAGAGGGACAAGAACTTAAACAGCTGGTACAGGGCTTGACGCCACCTCCAGAGCTTATGGAATGGAAATAAGTGCAGAGAAGACCAAAATGATGACCAATAACACCAATGGCATCAACACGGACGTCAAAGTCCAAGGCCAATCCATCAACACAGTGCACAGCTTCAAATATTTAGAAGCCATTGTATCAGACAATGGGTCCTGACAGGAAGTCCTCTCCAGGATCGCACAAACAACTGCACCCCTGGCAAAGTTGAAGCCCATTTGGAAAGACAAGACCATCAGTCTACATTCCAAGGTAAGGCTGCTGATCGAGCTCCCTTGTCATCTCCATCTTCCTATACGCTTGCGAAGGATGGACTCTCACAGCAGATCTACAACGAAGAATACAAAGCATGAAAATGAGGTGCTACAGAAGACTTCTGGGCATTTCCTATACCCAGCACATCACCAACGACGAAGTCCGACAGACTTTCACATAAGCCAGTGGACAACACGATGACCTGCTCACAGTGGTGAAGAAACGGAAACTCCGATGGTATGGCCACGTCACCAGATCATCAGGCCTTGCAAAGACCATCCTGCAAGGCACAGTGCAAGGAGGTAGAAGAAGAGGGAGACCGAAAAAGAGGTGAGAGGACAACATTCGAGAATGGACTGGCTTGACATTGAGCGTCAGGGTTGCTGAGGACAGAGAAAGATGGAGTATGCTGGTTAACGATCATCTGTGGTGCCCCAAAGAAAGGTTGTTCGACAAGGTTTCTTCCTTTAGGTTGATACAACAGACCCTACCATACCCAATCCCAGACACCAAAAACGTATTCTTGAAGCCGAGTGGTTTATTCAAAAATATGGTCAAAGATGATGATGATGATGATGATGATGATGATGATGATGATGATGATGATGATGATGATGTCCATCCATTGTCCATTGACAAATGCTCACTGCGCGGGCTGATACAGGACCTAGCTCAAGTTCACGCAGTGATGGTATTGGTGTACCGTTAACTAGGGGAAATCATTTCCTGTCAGAACAAAAATGGAAAATTGGAACTGTAGCAGTTGGTCTGGGCTACGAAGTCCACTTGATCATTGTGTAATGTAATAACAATCTTAGGGTAAACCCGTGTCCACAAAAGTAAACAAAGACTTCGATTTGGGGCCCTTTAACTTAAAACGTAATGTTGTTGTGATATAGTGCTCTTACCACATCTAAGACCTGCTCAGTGCACTGGCACAGTAAGGTAAATGGCTTATCTCGTAGAAGAATGATTTAGGATCTTGGGATTTACTTCCCACAAGATTTGCGCAAGGGAGATAATAGGTTTTAAACAATGCTCCTAGGAAATCACCACTACCTCTAAAGTTTTATTTATTTATTTGTTTATTTATTTATTATTCTTTTCAAAACTACATTTGTAACTGTTATCTCAAACGTCCAATACGAAAGTAAACCGAAAGTAGGCCTTACCTCGACACCTTACTTCAGCCCGTGGTAGAGAAAAAACCAAGATGGCGACGGGTGGGTACGACAGAGGTCTTGATAATCGTGTTACTTGCAGTATCTGCCTAGAACCGTACAGAGGACGGCATCCTAAGATTTTACCCTGTTTTCATTCTTTCTGTCTTCCGTGTTTGACGCAGCTTGCGGACAAGGTAAGTGAACAACAGGATTCGGGGTTAAAACGTACTTAGTAGCGGTAAGACTGACGTGACCCGTCACTAGGCTTGTGTATGGGACGACTCATTTTGTTTACTATTTAGGGTTCTGTTCATATTAGTTACAGAGTTGGCCTATAATTCTCTAATAAATGTCATCATTTAAATCAATGTCTATCTATCAACGGTTTGTTTACAATTTTTGACATCCTCCCACCCCTCCTTCCCCGAAAAATAGGTCAATGTAACAGTGCAGTCACCTCTTTACCTAATGGTCTTGAAGCCATTCTGTTTTATAGGCCTAATGGAGTACTTTACCTTGTTGAATGCTTCAGTGTATGCAACCAGTAAGATTTACTTCCTTTATATTTCTGTCACTGTAGGAGCACACACAAACAATTAAAAAAAAATTATTTATTTTTTACAGGCCAATTTAATATAGAGCATATTTCTAACACAGCAGCTTTATGCACGATTAAGGATATGGGGAGGCATGGTGGCCGAGTGGCGAGAGCGTTGGCTTGCGGATCTGAAGGTCCCGGATTCGAGCCCAGGCCGGGGCATTGTGTTGTGTCCTTGGGAAAGACACTTTACTCCCCTTTCCTACTCCTTCGGATGAGAATATAAACCGAGGTCTAGTCTGTGTCGATATAAACCGAGATCTAGTCTGTGTCGCATACATTCCATCATAACGGACTTTAAAGATCCTGACGCTCATGTCCTAGACGGGTGAGTGCCGGTGACAAGAACACACCCAGCATGCACCTTGTGCAGCAAGTTTCTTCAATATATGTTGAAGTTGGCTGCCTACAACAAAGAAGAAGAAGAAGAAGAAGACCCATTTATGTTTAATTATGAGATAGATCAGCTACTGCATACAAAAATGAATGTTTCTTTCTTGTATTTCTATTTATAACTAGTCAAGAATCAGAATAGTCCAAATATCGGTCGGTTTGTCTCAAATCAATCTTTAATTTAATATCTGTTCACACATTTAGGTGATATTAGACATTTAAAATGTAACTTTTAAAACACTTTAACTATTTCAAAACATAATTTTAAAACAGACAGTCTATAAAAGTCTACCAACAGGAGATTTAGCAATAACTTTCACAACGTCTGTAACAGTTGGATGATATAGAACCATGTCAACAGAATTTCCATATTCAGTTATGCTATGTCCATTTACTTTAAATATATCTTTTAAAACTGTGCATTCAAATAGAAGGTGTATTTAACATCAGCTCAGTATTTAAGTGCTCCATGCGTTCATTCTTAATTTATATATTAATTTAGAAAGTGGTCTTGAACAATTCAGTATAGATACATTTTTAATGCTATTATCATGATACACTGCCTTTTCTAGTAAGGAAAACATTTCATGGTTACACATATTCAAATTTTTTACAGTTATAGAATCTGACGACCTTTGTGCTCCCTCCTTAGCTAATCTGTCACATACCTCATTCCAATGAATTCCAAAATGTGAATGAACCCAACAGAAAGAAATATTTATTCCTCTAGAAATCACACAATGTATCATATGTTTAATTTCATATATCGGTTTGTCTGTTGGTCGGTCCGTTGCTCGCCATAACTCAAGAACCACTGAACACATTTTCAACAAATGAATTACCTTTCGTGCTATCATATTTCCTCTACCTCAGAGCTCACGGTCGCGGGTGCTCATCTTCTTGTTTTTTAACTGAGGGTGGTGGAAACCTCTACAGTTGAATTATTTGTGTGCAGTCTGTATCCAGTGCAGTAGTCACCGATGTCACAAGTGCAGGAGATGGTGATTCACCAGTCACCATCACCTGTCCCACCTGTAGAACCCTCATCCCTCTTCCTCCTGCAGGTGTCGGCGCTCTACATGTAAGTGTGTGTGTGTGTGCGTGCGTGCGTGGGTGCGTCAGTGCGTGTGTGTGCGTGTATGTGTGTGTGTTCCAGCAGAATGCCTTGATTCTTGTTGTTTTCATTATTTTCTCTAAATCGGCGATGTCTCATTGTATTTATTATATGCCTCTGAGAATCTGAATACATTTGCAAAATATGTGTGTGTACATGTAAGTGTATGTATGTGTAGGTGTGTGTACATGTAAGTGTATGTATGTGTAGGTGTGTGTATGTCATGAACTGGCTAGTTTTACTCTGCCTATCACTATTAAGCCTTGTGTAGTCATTGTAACATTAGAGAGTTAGTGTATTACACAGCAAGCAATTACAGGTAGGAGGTACACACACACTGCAAGCGTGACGCCGGCAGTTAGTGACGTCAGCACTGTGGGCCTTGAATCTGACCGTTGTAACCAACCAGAGCTCAGGCAAAGCGGTTAGAGCCAGTTTGACTGGGTCAAAACCTAGCACAGTTTTAGTCAGTTGTGTGTGAGACGAGGAAGAGGTAACAGCTTCATAGCTGGCAGAGAAATATCTTCACTCATAGACCAGGAAGCAGGACTTAAGAATCTTAGAATTCTATCAAGTCACCACGGGCCTGAACTTGTCAAACAGGTAAATGAACATCCTTCTGTTTCATCGTGATATATTTATAGTATTGTTGAAATTATGTTTGTGGAATTTGCTATGCATACATGTGAATTATTAATCCGAATTTGCCGTACCACGTGGAAGAGCCGACCACGAGGCGAATCACGACCGGTTGCGCCGCCATGGTGTATACCGTACGGAACCACTGTTGTTGAACTTATATGTATGTTTGCAGACCAGTGGCTGTACCACTGAATGTTTATAATATTATTAATTCTGTATGTGTATAGTTAGCCACGATTTATATTTATGTATGTATAGGAATTTAGAGTGAGATTCCAGTGGACCCCGGAAGTAGCAGAATGTTCGTCGCTTATGTATAGAGATGTGGAGCTATCACTGAGGGCTACTTTGGCTTTCAGTGAGACGCTCTGCACAAACCGATTATTCAGGGTTGTGCAGAATTTCGTCTCTTATATTACAGACGAGCAGGCGAGCTATCCCGTGCGCCCAACTCCAAAGAAACGACGAGTTGTCTGCGTAGCCTCTACCGCACAAGTCGGAGAGAGCTAACCCTGAACAACACCCTGCAAGACCCCACAGCGTGGCAAAGGACCCAACTACACCATGTGTACCAGAAGCTACCTCACAGAGGGACTTCGAACAGACTACACGGAAGCTAAGTGCATAAGTAAACGTGCACCCAAACTGTAGTAAAAAGGACCACAGTAGTCCACTCTTCAGAAACTGTAAAACGGACCACAGTAGTCCAATCTACATGAACTCAAATAGCAAGTGCCCGATGAAGAAATAACAGCTGCCTAGAATATCAGCGATCGAACTATTTGCATTGACGGAGACTTTTTAAGTTAGATTAGTACCTAGAGAACCTTGTATAGAGTAGAAGAAATAAATGTGTGATTTTAACTGTTATCAAGTGGCTGGACTACATATGATTCATAGCCGTGTGAAAGCTAGTGTGACAGTAATCTTTTACCATTTTTCTATCTATCTCTGTACCCCAACCTTAACACAGAACGAGCTAAACAAATAAATTTATTAAAGTAATTCATAGGGTGACTACCTAGCAGTTCCCACCGAATAAACGTGAGGGTCCATAAGTCCATTGTGCAGAGCCCATAAACCCCACGTGACACTTTACATGTAAGTGTATGTATGTGTAGGTGTGTGTACATGTAAGTGTATGTATGTGTAAGTATGTGTACATGTAAGTGTATGTATGTGTAGGTATGTGTACAGTAAGTGTACGTATGTGTAGGTGTGTGTACATGTAAGTGCATGTATGTGTAGGTGTGTGTACATGTAAGTGTATGTATGTGCAGGTGTGCGTACATGTAAGTGTATGTATGTGTAGGTGTGCGTACATGTAAGTGTATGTATGTGTAGGTGTGTGTACATGTTAGTGTATGTAACACACCTACACATACATACACTTACATGTATGCACACCTACACATACAATGAATGTGTAGGTGTGCATACATGTAAGTGTATGTATGTGTAGGTGTGTGTACATGTAAGTGTATGTGTAGGTGTGCATACATGTAAGTGTATGTATGTGTACATGTATGTGTATGTATGTGTAGGTGTGCGTACATGTAAGTGTATGTATGTGTACATGTATGTGTATGTATGTGTAGGTGTGTGTACATGTAAGTGTAGGTATGTGTACATGTAAGTGTTGGTATGTGTAGGTGTGCGTACATGTATGTATGTGTAGGTGTGTGTACATGTAAGTGTATGTATGTGTAGGTGTGTGTACATGTATGTATGTGTAGGTGTGTGTACATGTAAGTGTATGTATGTGTACATGTATGTGTAGGTGTGTGTGGGTGGGTGGTTGGTTGTGGATGCGTGTGAGCGGATGGGAGAGTGGGTGGTTGTGAGTGTAATCAGTGAGTGTTGTGAAGTGGTATGCATGATGTCGTCTATATACATTTGTTTGCGATGAATGAAGTCGAAGTCAAAAACCTTTAATAGGATAATAACATTAAATCCTATTTACCTGTCTTACAGCTAGTCCTTATTGAAGAATTCAGAACAAACAAAATATTGGGCATAAAATAAATGGGAAATGAACACATACCTTACCTATGATAAGAAATGACTAAGAAGATGAATGCACCTCACTACACATACTCCCACAATTCCCCTCCCCCACACCACTCACTCCGACACACCACCTGTCCTTCACCCTCTTCCCGCACGCACACACACACTCTGCAATTTCACAACTTTTAAAAAACTTAAAATTGTCGCAAGGTAGGTAAGAATAAAAAGGTATACAATCTTCTTACATACCAGGAGCAAAGGGAGAATAGAAAATTTGTGGAGTCCTAGTTTTAAATGAAATTAATGATATAACCTCTTTCGGTGGGGTTGGGGCATAAAAAGAAATTCCTTCCTTCCATGAAATTACTGGATTTTACGTTTTGAAAAGTAATTTGTCTTGTGTCCAAGATTATCTCGAGCACTCTTGAATATGACAGTCATTGACCAAGCCTATGAAGGAACATTAAGGCAGTGTTTTCAAATTAAATCGAGCAGTATGATTTGGCACAATTTATTTTCAAACCAATTCATCTATAGGTTCATTTTGCTGAATGTGATATTTGGTTAAAAAATCGGAATTGAACATTGTAGATTTGTTTTATCCTAATCAGAATGTTTATAAGTTTACGTTGGAAATAATTGTTCATACAAATCAAACATTATTTTGATTATCTGTTTTCGATGTTTCTTTGTTTCAGAACAACCCCTACGTTGATGATGGTGGTGACCAAGGGTGTGACCGAAGACCTTTCGCCTGCGACCTTTGTGAGGAAGGTCAAGAAGCCAAGCTGACATGTCCCGCGTGCAAGACCTATTTTTGCACACGCTGCCGACGAACGCACGACAAGCTATGCAAATCCATGCAGGTGACAGAGGTCAAAGTTGAGCGTGAGGAGGAGAAAGATAGTGGACGATATCCAGACGTGGAGATCCTGGAAGTAAAACAGATGTTGGAAGCATTTATGAAGAAACTGTCGGGGGAAGCTCAACAGCAGCAGCGCAAAGCAGGAGGTGTTAGCAAGAGGAAAGGCGGCCAGGAGCAGAGGTTGATAGGGCCGGGAGTGAGGCAGGAAGGCGATGAGATGGATGCTGAGAGTTTGACTTCAGCCGTCAAGCTGCTAATGCAGAAACAGTCGGACACTGATAAACTGGTGTCCTCGATGCAAGGTTCACTGATCACTCTACAAAACCAAAACTCGTTTTTGTTCCGAGACCTGTCAACCGTTCAAGAGCAGAACGCCAAGCTGAAGAAAGAACACGAGGCTCTGCAGCGTGAGGTGGTCAGCCTGAAAGACAAGAACGCCATCCTGTGCCAAGACAACCAGCAGCTGCGTCACGAGGTCACCAAGCTGCAAGATGAAGTCACTAAAGCCCTGAATGACGTCAGCAGGCTCCAGGACTGCAGCACCAACTTACAAAAACAGCAGGACATTATACTAGATCGAGTAGCAAAGTTGGATTCTAATGCATCACAACTTCAAACTGATGTTTCATGCCTGAGCACTGACCAAGGCAAACTGCAAGAGCAAATAACCAGTCTGAAATCTGCCTCCGCCAAAATGCCAGTAGAAGTACTCAATCTGAAAAGTGACCAGGGAAAACTACAAATAGAAGTCGCCAGTCTGAAAACTGTCCAAGGCAGTCTGCAAGCAGAGATGACCAAGCTCAGAACAGACATTGGCAGATTGAAGGGTGATGTCGGGAATCTGAAATCTGTCCAGGGCCAAGTGAAGCGGGATGTGAAGACACTGAGCACACAAGTGTTTTTCCAAGCAGTGCTGAATGATGGTGTAACACTACAGAAAAATGACATTCTGATTTGTAACGACATTGTAGCAAGTGTTGGAGGGGGGTATGACGATAAGACTGGTATGTTTACAGCTCCAGTTTCAGGTGTCTATTGTTTCATGGCTTCAACAAGTCCGTACTCGGATGACGTAAATGGCTTTTGTAATGCACACATTGTACTTGACAATGAAGACATAGCTTATTTTCTTGCCCACGGCAAAGGAAGCACCACTGCCCATGTTGCAATGCTTGTTAAAGCTGGTCAGAAGGTGTGGCTGCGATGTTTTCAAGCTGGAAGAAGGTTTCAGGGTGGGCTCTTGACATCCTTCACTGGCTTTCTTGTTCATCTTGAACTGTAAGAATGCGGGGTCACTGAGGTCAAGTAGCAGTTTCTGTTTGACTGATGGCTGACCAATGACCAATGCGTCTTTGTTCGTTATCCATTCCATGAGGTCTTGCATGGGAGTGGTGCTTTATACTGAGCTTGTGAAAAGCAAATACTTATATTCAAGGTGCAAGAAGTGTTTGTAACCATATTTTATTAGTGAAACATTTACTATTTGAATGCCTTATGCTAACCAAAAAAAAAAAAAGAAGAAAAAGGGTGTAAAATTGTTATAAGTATCACTTGCCTACGATTATTTGTTTAAATTATTTTTGTTTTAGTGTGCATGACCAACAGACAACAACAAAAGTTGTACCTGTGAATTGCCTGTATGAAGTTGGTTTACATTGGAATTAAAAAATATATTTGTTTGATTGAGATTTATGCCTACCAGCTACTTTCATTCCCTCTCTGTCTCTCTCTCTCTCTCTGTCTCTCTCTTTCTCTGTCTCTCTCTCTCTCTCTCTCTGTATCTCTCTCTGTCTCTCTCTCTGTCTCTCTCCCTCTCTGTCTCTCTATCTCTCTCTTTCTCTCTCTTTCTCTCTCTCTCTCTGTATCTCTCTCTGTCTCTCTCTCTGTCTCTCTCTCGTGTTCTCTGTCTCTCTCCCTCTCTGTCTCTCTATCTCTCTCTTTCTCTCTCTTTCTCTCTCTCTCTCTCTCTGTCTCTGTCTCTCTCTCTCTCTCTCTCTCTATCTCTCTCTCTCTCTCTCTCTCTCTCTCTCTCTCTTTTGAAAGCAAAATCTAAGCTTAAAGGGACTAGTGTTTTCATCAGTGAAGATTTTTCTTCGTCCGTCCGAGAACAGCGCAAAAAACTGAACAAGTTGATGAAAGAACAAATTAACGCCGAGATGAACGTAGCTATGGTGTTTGACCACTTGATCATTGATTATGATAATCAAAAGTGTTTTCTTTCGAAGGATGGGGAGAGATTGGTAAAGAGGACATAGGACTGTGGCCGCCGCTGTCGTCATTGTAAACAAAGTATTCAAGTTCATAAACGTAATGTCCATGGGCCAAGCGTCCAGTGTGACCTCTTTGAGAACCCGTGCACTGATGGGTGTAGTGCGCATTGTAGTAGTAACCCCCTCGCACGTGTAATGTGTAACAAGCGACGTAGCGACAGTGTTTTTTCATTGCGTAGGCCTAATATGCAAGAGGAGATTCTCTGAAACAAATAGATGTTAATGTTGGAATTTTTTTAGCTTTTGTCATAAGTAAAGATCTGTTTGGTACATTAAAAGATGTACTGTATGTCTGTGCCTATGTGCCACCAGAGGGATCCAGGTATTATAAGTTTGCTGAAGGGTATGATGATGGTATTACTATGCTGGAAGACTGCTTGCTTGACTGTGCTCTCTCTGTGGATGATTATTATTTTCTTATATTTGGTGACCTTAATGGTAGAACTTCTAATGTTTCTCCGAGTGTTGATATTGATAATGGCTACGAGTCGTTACATGAGAGTCGCTCTGTTAATGTTGGCAGACATTCTCAGGACACTGTAATGAATTCCTATGGTAAAATGCTTTTGAATATGTGCACTGCTCTTAATTTGTTTATATTAAATGGTGTGTGTCATGGTGACCTTGATGGTCACTGCACATTCTTATGTGATACAGGTAGTAGTGTCATTGATTATTTCTTGTTATCTAATGACTTGTTTTCCCTTATTTCTGATGACTGTCAATTAGATGTCTTGCAGCGTATTGAATCTCAACACTTACCCGTGTTGTTTACTGTATTTTTTCCAAAAGTGCATGCTAACAATTCGGATGAGTCTTATTGTACTACAGTAGATAGGTTTGTTTGGAATGATGATAAGGCTGGAACATTTCATGAAAGGTTGATGGAAGAAAATACACGTGTAGAATTAGACAAAGCCATTGATTTGATTGATGTAGATATTGATTTAGCTCTTTTAGCCTTTAATGCATGTATGATGAAAGTAGCGGAATGCATGAAAAAGAAAATGAGGATAAATGGGAGTAGGAAATTTCAGGACTGGTTTGATAGAGAATGTAATGAAATGCGTAAACAAGTGCGAAAGGCGTTACGCAAGTACTGTCGTACTCTGGACGGAAATGATAGACACATTTACTGTAAATTAAGAAGGGAGTTTAAGAATTTATTAAAAAGTAAAAAGAAAAGGTACAATGAAATGCTATATGATCAAATGGTTGGAAGTATTGGACAGCAAAGGGCTTTTTGGGACAACGTACATAATGCAATGCCAAGGAGAAGTGCTGTCCGAAATCATATTTCTGTGGATGAATGGTTCGAGTATTTCAAAAACCTGCTTGATAAGGATTTTGTTGATGCTGATAATGATGAAGGGGAAGAGGGTAATGATGCTAGTCATGATGATACTGATTCTAATCTTTGGTTCAATTCTCCTATTACAGAACAAGAAGTTCTGTTTGCAATTAATAAGCTTAAAAATAAGAAAGCTGCAGGAGCTGATGGTATTATCGGTGAAATCCTGAAATATTCTGCCATAAAAATTGCTCCGTATTTTGTCAAATTCTTGAATGTGCTTTTTGATCATGGAATTTTTCCTGAAAGCTGGAATGAGTCAATAATCCTACCACTTTATAAAAAAGGTGATAATAATAATCCAAGTAACTACAGAGGCATTTCTCTTTGTAACGTAGGAAGTAAAGTTTATGGTACTATCATTAATAAACGTCTTCAGCTGTGGGTACATGAAAATAATATAACGGGAGAGTACCAAGCTGGTTTTAAGAGTGGTTATTCAACAGTTGATCATATTTTTACTTTGTTATCTTGTGTCCAGAAACAGTTTAATGCTAATCATAATAGAAAATTGTATGCGGCTTTTATTGATTTTGAAAAGGCTTTTGACTCTATTAACAGAAATATTGTATGGCCTGTGCTGTTAAATTGTGGTGTCTCTGGCAAACTTTTTCGCTGTATTAGAAGCATGTACAAAACTGTTAAGGCGAGAGTGAGATGTGGAAATAAGTTAACAGATATAATTAATTGTTCAGCAGGTGTAAAACAAGGGGATGTAATCAGTCCAGTTTTTTTTTCTATATATATATATTAATGAACTTGCTGTTAGGGTTATTCAAAATGGAACACATGGTGTGAATTGTTTACTAGATACACTTGAATTGTTTATACTTTTATTGGCGGATGATATTGTTCTTTTGTCAGAAACAGTTGTTGGGCTGCAAAATCAGCTTAATAATCTGCACCAGGCGTCAATATCGCTTGGACTTAAAGTTAATAGACAAAAAAGTAATATTGTTGTGTTTAGAAAAGGAGGCTACTTGAGTGCCAGTAAGAGATGGTTTTTTGATAGACAACTTATGCCTGTAGTAAACATGTACAAATATTTAGGGATTTATTTTTCTACTCGATTGAGCTTTGTTTCCGCTTGCAAAGAGTTAAGCAGTATAGCAAAAGGCGCTTTTTTATGCGTTTTAAAAAGAATGCATACTTTGAATATATTTTCTGTAAAATTATTTTTAAAAATATTTGATTCTCAAATACAGCCCATAGCTTTGTATGGTTGATTGATTGATTGATTTATTGTTGCTTTAGGTCCAGCGGACTCTTCCGAGCCAAATCAGGACCGGACAACACCCGATCCGCATAAAAGATCTGTTGAAACAACCCCAGTGGGAAAATTGAATGCCCTCCACCGGCCAGTCACTTTACAATAAAGACATCCCACGCGAGGGACGGCTGAGGGTTGACCTCAACTACGCGAACCCCCGGTTACAAAAACAAAATAGAATACAAACACCATTATAAATCATCAACAAAACGCATACATATAAAATGCCTATAGTGCTAAATAGTACAATCATAGAAAGCCCTAGTGACCACCCGGCAGAAAGCGTCCAACACTCCCAAGCTGATCCAACAGACCTCATACACAAACAAGGAGTCTTGTCCAGGAAGAGTTTTCAAGAAAAAAGGTAGGTCATTGATCTAGCGAAGAAGAAGATAGTATAGCAGAGTGAAGGACAGAGCAGGAATAGGAAAGAGTAAATGAGGAAGACAGCGACAGTGGGAATTTAAAGCACTAAATTTCCATAAAGTGGGGATACTATTTATACTGAAAACCCCCGGCACTCCAACGGGGGTACTGTTGCCGCAGTGAATCTGTCTTGCCTATAAAGGAAAGACAGGTTTTCAACTGTGGCTTTCACTTTTCCCTTTATAGGTTTGAACAATCTACAGTGGCAAGATTGCTCATGACCCCAAGGGGTGCTTTGTATGGTTCGGAAATATGGGGCATGGACAAGGCTGCGATTCATTGTGAGAAAGTACATTTATTTGAATTAAAAAGGTTTTTAGGTGTTGATACTCGCACTCCCAATGATTTTGTATACGGTGAATTAAACCGGTACCCTATTCAGATCAATGCAATTGTGAGCTGTGTGCGATATTGGTTAAAGTTAACACGCATGGAACCTCATCGTCTCCCTAGAAAGGCGTATGTAATGTTGAGGACGTTAGATGAGAGGGCAACAAATGTGGGCAACAAATGTGCGATCGTGTCTTTTTATGTATGGATATGGTTTTGTATGGTTAAATCAAGGTGTGCAAGAGATCAAATGTTTTTTAAGAAAATTTAAATAGCGACTTGTGGATTGCAGATGGCAAGATTGGCATAATCATGTACAAAATAGTGACAGGTATAAAATGTACTGTTTATTTGAGGGCAGTAATCATTGTGTTAAAACTTATTTGGAATTAAGTCTTGACAGGCATTTAGTTTTTATAATGACAAAATTTCGATTTGGTGTGTCAGATATTGGTGTTCATTATCACAGATATCGAAATGACACACAAGCAGCTGTAAAATGCCCACTTTGCATGGAAAAAGAAGATGAAGTCCACTTTGTGTACATAACTTAAGAGTGCAATTTATTGCTGAAAAATATTATAGAAATCCATGTGCATCTAGACTGTGTGTTTTGATGGCGTCTAGTAACCCGAATATAATTAGGAAACTAAGTATATACCTGTACAAAGCCTTTAAACTAAGAGAAATTGCTCTATCGTGATTTAATCAGAATGAAAATGTATGTTTGTTATATGTATAATGTTATGATGTACACACCCTTCATGAAGGGGCGATGCCTAAATGAATAAATAATCAATCAATCAATCAATCCATCTCTCTCTCTCTCTCTCTCTCTCTCTCTCTCTTCAGTGCTGTTTCCCCCCCCCCCCCAGTATATTGTTATCTCCAATAGGAAGACTGAAGACCGATGACAATCCCACACTCTTACAATAAATTCAATGTTGTGCACATGTATTCGCCTATGAATAAACAGTTTTCAATGTTGCTATAGATTTAAAAACGTTGACGTGTCCTTAAAAGGTCGCGTGCTGATCAAGCAAACATCAAATATCGTCTGTAACGCCTTTTTATTAGCTGCCTATGACATTCACATTGAATGTTGCCACACTCAAAACAATAAGCTAACAGAGCAAACAAGAACTCTTTGTCCAGGCATAATTATTTTTTACATCAATAAATTCCATAGTTTGTGTGTGTGCCTTTTGATAGAAACCGCTAACCACCACTCATCAGCTAAAACAATGGCATCAAACCAAAGCCGGAAAGGGACAGAACCCATAACAAAGGTTGTTGGATAAGGTTTCTTGCCTTAGGTTGATACATCAAACCCTACCCTACCCCACCCTAGACACCAAAAACGTACTCTGGAAGCCAAGTGGCTTATTCAAAAATAGGGTCAATGATGATGATGATGATGGTGATGATGATGATGATGATGCTGATGATGATGATGATGATGATGATGTCCATCCATTGTCAAATGCTCATTGCGCGGGCTCATACAGGACCTAGCTCAAGATCATGCAGTGATGGTATTGGTGTACCGTTAAATAGGGGAAATCAATTCCTGTCAGAACCAAAATGTAAAATTGGAACGTTAGCAGTTTGTCTGGGCTACGAAAGTCCACTTGATCATTGTGTAATGTAATAACAATGCGAATCTTAAAGTAAACCCGTGTCCACAAAAGTAAACAAAGCCTTCGATTTGGGGCCCTTTAGCTTAAAACGTAATGTTGTTGTGATATAGCGCCCTTACCACATCTAAGACCTGCTCAGTGCACTGGCACAGTAAGGTAAATGGCTTATCTCGTAGCAGCATGATTTACCACATCTAAGACCTGCTCAATGCACTGGCACAGTAAGGTAAATGGCTTATCTCGTAGCAGCATGATTTACCACATCTAAGACCTGCTCAGTGCACTGGCACAGTAAGGTAAATGGCTTATCTCGTAGCAGCATGATTTACCACACCTAAGACCTGCTCAATGCACTGGCACAGTAAGGTAAATGGGTTATCTCGTAGCAGCATGATTTACCACATCTAAGACCTGCTCAGTACACTGGCACAGTAAGGTAAATGGCTTATCTCGTAGCAGCATGATTTACCACATCTAAGACCTGCTCAGTGCACTGGCACTGTAAGGTAAATGGCTTATCTCGTAGCAGCATGATTTACCACATCTAAGACCTGCTCAATGCACTGGCACAGTAAGGTAAATGGGTTATCTCGTAGCAGCATGATTTACCACATCTAAGACCTGCTCAGTACACTGGCACAGTAAGGTAAATGGCTTATCTCGTAGCAGCATGGTTTACCACATCTAAGACCTGCTCAGTACACTGGCACAGTAAGGTAAATGGCTTATCTCGTAGCAGCATGATTTACCACATCTAAGACCTGCTCAGTACACTGGCACAGTAAGGTAAATGGCTTATCTCGTAGCAGCATGATTTACCACATCTAAGACCTGCTCAGTGCACTGGCACAGTAAGGTAAATGGGTTATCTCGTAGCAGCATGGTTTATACCTAACTTAGGTCTTGGGATTTACTTCCCACAATATTGGACGCTTTCTGCCAGGTGGTCACGGCCGGGGGCTTCCTATGATGTTATTATTTGGCAATGTAGGCATTTTATATGTATGTGTTTTGTTGATATTTTATAATGATGTTTGTATTCTATTTTGTTTTTGTTTTATTTATTGATTTTTTTTTAATTTATGACTCTCTTCAAAGTTACATTTGTAATTGCTATGGTAACTGTTATCTCAAAGGCCCAATACGAAAGCAAACCAAAAGTAGGCCTTAACATCGACACCGCCCACTCCATCCAACAGCCTATCTGCAGCGCGTAGCAGAGAGAAAATCAAGATGGCGACGGGTGGGTACGACAGATCTGGATCTGGTCGTATAGTTGCAGGAACCAATGTCGGTTATCTTTGCAACTGGGGGAAGCGCATGATTTATAAATTCGTGGCCCTAATATAAAGGCAAGGTGCCCAGCTAAAACATAAATATTCATAGTGTCTTTAAAAGCTGGCTAAAAACATATCAGTGTGAGCGTTCAGCGGAGAGGGGGGGGGGGGGGTGAGAGCCCTGACACCTTCGTCGCCGATGATGCTGCGACGGCAGGTCGGGCTGGTCTGGCTGGCAAGTCTGTGTCACTCAGCTGATTCCACTCAGCTACAGTACGGACAAAAAAGGAATTCCTGTACTGGTCAGTCTTGCTGGTAGGGATGATAAAGCCTCGTGTGTTGTTCACAGCCTGTCGTTCGATGATGTTGATGCTGTCGAACCCCTGAAACCTCGTAGGAATGACTCTTCGTCGACCGCCGACAGCAGGGGTGAGGAACTTCTCTGGAGGTAGCGCTGGGACCAACCCCTCTGCGACCCTATTCAGAAGGTTGAGGCGTAGTTGCCTACGGCGCTCTTCTAGTGGGGGGAGGTTCAGGTCTCTGAGGATGTTGCTCATGCAGCCCTGGCTTCGGGACTTGTAGTCACGCGTAATGAAGCGGGCGGCCTGGCGCTGCACTCTCTCTAGTCTGTTGATGTCCTGTTGTAGATGGGGATCCCACACCGTTGCTCCGTATTCTAGCTTGGATCGTACGAGTGAGATATACGCCAGGCGCCTGCACTCTTGGGGGCAGTTCCGGAGGTTCCGGCGTAGGAAGCCCACTGTCGATGCTGCTTTGCTGCATGTGTTGGAGATGTGGGCGGACCATTTGAGGTCAGCTGACAGTAGGATGCCAAGATATGGGCTCTGTTGTACATGTTGCAGGATTACTCTGTCTAGGCTATATAAGTAGGATGACTTATTTCTGATGGAGAGGATGTAGCACTTCTGCGCATTAAAGCGCATGCCCCACTTGGTAGCCCAGATTTCCAGCTGTCGGAGGTCGGCCTGGAGCTCGAGGTGATCTTGGAAGGTGCGTATAGTCCGGTAAAGGAGGCAGTCGTCAGCAAACAGTCTGACTGTAGACCTCACAGACTGTGGCAAATCGTTGATGTGGCAGAGGAACAAGAGTGGTCCCAACACCGTTCCCTGTGGTACGCCTGACTCGACCGGCGCCACTTCCGATGCCTCTCCCTCCACCACCACTCTCATGACTTTCAGAGGTCTGGATAATCGTGTTACTTGCAGTATCTGCCTAGAACCGTACAGAGGACGGCATCCAAAGATTTTACCCTGTTTCCATTCATTCTGTCTCCCGTGTTTGACGCAGCTTGCGGACAAGGTAAGTGAACAACCGGATTCGGGGTAAAAACGTGTGGTAGGCTCTAAGACTGACGTGACCCGTCACTAGGCTTGTATATGGGACGACTCAATTTGTTTCCTTGATATCTTTAGGCTTCTGTTCTTATTAAGTACAGAGTGGGCCTATAATTCTTTGATAACTTTCATCATTTAAATCAATCTCTGTCTATCAACGATTTGTTTACAATTCTTGACCCTCTCCCATAATAATAATAATTTTATATATATTTACCTGAGATACTGGAGAGTACGGTTAAGATATTTGCTGATGACACTAAAATATATAATACAATATTGAAATCTAAGGTCATTCAAGATGATTTACATAAGCTACAGCAATAGTGTGAGAAGTGGAAGTTATATTTAAATGTGCAGAAATGTAAAGTTATGCATGTGGGGAAAGGAAATCATGGATGCGAATATTCAATGTTAATAAAAGATGAAGTTTATAAATTAAACGTAAGCGATAATGAAAAAGACTTGGGTGTAACTTTTGATTGCAAGTTAAAATTTGACGCACATATTCAGAGAGTGGTAACTAAAGCAAACCAAATGTTAGGCATAATCAAAAGAGCATTCACATACTTGGAAAAAGAAACGTTTTTAAAATTGTATAAAGCTTTTGTAAGACCTCATAACGTTGTTTGGAGTCCATATTTGAAAAGGCAGTCTGTAGCCATAGAAAAAATTCAACGACGAGCCACGAAACTATTATCTGAGTGTCGTGACATGACATATGAAGAGAGATTAAGGTTTCTGGGCCTTCACTCTCTGAAAGGACGTAGGATCAGGGGTGATTTAATTCAGACATTCAAAATAATTAATAATGTAGAGGATGTTAATACTAATACTTTTTTCTTACTTGATCAATCTAACAGAACTAGGAAGTGTGAAGGTAAAATTTTCATAAAATATTGTAGAACTAACCAACGAAAATTTTCATTTGCACATAGAGTAGCTAATTATTGGAATTCTTTACCAACAAATATTAAATTTGCACCATCTGTAAATAGTTTAAAAAACCACATAGACACTGATTCCAAATTTCAAAATTTATTCTATCAATATGACTAGAAAAGATTATTTCAAATTATTGCATGCAAATCTGCAATCCTATTGCAAACTATATATACCATAAACAATGAGGGGACGTCTTTATAAGCCGCGAGGCTTTAGGCAGCGATGCCTGTCCTACATCCACTACTACTACTACTACTACTACTACTACTACTACTACTACTATAAAATAGGTCAGTGTTACAGTGCAGTCAACTCTTTACCTAATGCCTTTGAAGCCATTCTGTTTTATAGGCCTAACGGAGTACTTACCTTGTTGAATGCTTCAGTGTGTGCGACCAGTAAAGATTTACTTCCTTCTATATACAAGCACACATACAAATTTCAAACTATTATTTATTGTTCAATTTATTTATTACAGACCATTATTATTTAATATAGCACCTATTTCTAACACAGCAGCTTTATGCACGATTAAGGCTATGGGAATGCAGACCGATTTCTGTTTAATCTATATATATAAATTGCTTAGCCGGAAGTCCTTCTTCGCCTCTACTGTAAAGTTTGTCCGGTATGGACGCTGATCTGGGCAGGTGCTGGGCGCTGCTGATTGGCCTGCTGTGTGCTCAAAACCCACGAAATCGTTATAGCTGACATTTCCTTACCGAACGTTTAACCGTTTCTGAGATAAATAAATAAACAAAATGTCCACAAACTGCAATAGCCTCATTCCGCGAGCGGTTTCCATTCAACCCGTGTCAAGAACGTGCCGTTTCGTAATACCGCAAATTTTGTTTTATTTCCATTCAAAACACTTTTGCACTCTGGTCACCAATCTTACAAAATTTTGTGTTTAACTAATTAAATTTGATTAATTAAAAATCGAATCGAGGTTTCAGCATGTTTTCCCATATAGACCAAAAATTGATCATATTTAAACGAAGCATTGGTAGCTGACTTAGTAAGACATTCGCCTACCGTGCCAGGCGACCCAAGTTCAAACCTCCAGTGAGGCTTTTTTTTTTTTTACACTACAATATGAATATTTTTCTTTTTAATTTAGGCTTTATACTTTTAACTTTATTATTATTATTATTATTATTATTATTATTATTATTATTATTATTATTATTATTATTATTATTATTATTATTATTATTATTATAATAATAATAATAATAAAAATAATAATAATAATTATTATTATTATTATAATTATAATATCTTATATCGAATTTTATTTTAAAACCTTGGTGTTTTTTATGATTTCTATTTGTATTATTTTATATTCGATATTATTATTATTATTATTATTATTATTATTATTATTATTATTATTATTATTATTGTTATTATTATTATTATTATTATTATTATTATTATTATTATTATTATTATTAATATTAATATTAATATTATTATTATTATTATTATTATTATTATTATTATTATTATTATTATTATTATTATTAAGACATTCGCCTACCGTGCAGGCGACCCAAGTTCAAATCTCTCGCGGGCCATATTTTTTTATGTTTTTTTTTTTACACTACAATATGAATATATTTTTTTTTATTTAGGCTTTTTACTTTTAACTTATTTATTATTATTATTATTATTATTATTATTATTATTATTATTATTATTATTATTATTTATAAACTAATAATAATAATAATAATAATAATAATAATAATAATATTATTATTATTATTATTATTATTATTATTATTATTATTATTATTATTATATCTTATATATCAAATTTTATTTTAAGACCTTGGTGTTTTTTATGATTTCTGTTTGTATTATTCTATATTCAATATTATTATTATTATTATTATTATTATTATTATTGTTATTGTTATTGTTATTATTATTATTATTATTATTATTATTATTATTATTATTATTATTATTATTATTATTATTATATCTTATATCTTATATCAAATTTTATTTTAAGACCTTGGTGTTTTTTATGATTTCTGTTTGTATTATTCTATATTCAATATTATTATTATTATTATTATTATTATTATTATTATTATTATTATTATTACCAAGGATTGGGATGGTGTGGTACGTGTAGGTAAAAGGGGGCTACGCGTAGGTTTAAAGGGGCATGGGTAACGGGGATACGGGTATATATAAGGGGGTATGGTGATGGTCGATTCCTTTCATCCATACCTGCGAAACGATCAACGGGGAAGTATCAAGGAGGGTACAGGTAGGTTACAAGGGGGGGGGGGGGGGTACGGAAGGTATCAAGGGGGTATAGGGAGGTATCAAGTGGGTTCGGGGAGGTATCAAGGGGGTATGGTGAGGCATCATGGGGGGACGGGGAGATATCAGGGGGGGTGTTATGGGGAGGTATCAAGGGGGATATGGGGAGGTATCATCGTCCAAATGAAACTCGCAGACAACAGTTGCCTCTCTGTCTACATTTTAAACAGCAACCTGGTACAAAAACCACTAGTATTATATAGACCAGCTACTGCATACAGAAATGAATTTTGCTTTCTTGTACTTCTAGATAAGCCTAATACTTTAAAATAGTCAAGAGTCAGAATAGTCCAAATGTCGGTCGGTTTGTCTGTTGATCGGTCCGTTGCTCGCCATAACTCAAGAACCACTGAACACATTTTTAACAAATTAATTACCTAGGTTAGTGGCCTGCCTCTCGTGCTATCATATTTTCTCTACCTCAGAGGTCAAGGTCGCGGGTGCTCATCTTCTTGTTTTTAACTAAGGGTGGTGGAAACCTCTACAGTTGAATTATTTGTGTGCAGTCTGTATCCAGTGCAGGAGTCACCGATGTCACAAGTGCAGGAGATGGTAATTCACCAGTCACCATCACCTGTCCCACCTGTAGAACCCTAATCCCTCTTCCTCCTGCAGGTGTCGGCGCTCTACATGTAAGTTTGTGTGTGTGTGTGTAGGTGTGTGTGTGTGTGTGTGTGTGTGTGTGGATGTGTGTGTGTGCGTACTTGTTTACACGGTGTTATTTGGACAAAGCAGTGAACAGCTTTATAACTTGTTTTGACAGACCGACTTGTTTTGACGTCAAACCAATGATCCGTTAGAGTTAGGGCTGTGTTATGGCAAGGGTAGGGCCAGGGTTAGGGTTAGCATTAGAACACTTAAAAGTACTTAAAAAGGGGGACGTAATATGATCCATTGTCAGCACAACGTATGTGGCGTTTCAGGAAAGTCATAATAACACTGTGAAAACAAGTATTTGTGGGTGTGTGCGTGTGTGTGTGTGTGTGTGGATGTGGGTGTGGGTGTGTGTGTGTGTGTGTGTGTGTGTGGGTGTGTTCCAGCAGAATGCCTTGATTCTTTTTGTTGTCATTATTTTCTTTAAATCGGCGATTTCTCATTGTATTTATAATATGCATCAGAGAACATTAATACATTTGCCAAAATGTGTGTGTACATGTAAGTGTATGTATGTGTAGGTGTGTGTGTGTGTGTGTGTGTGGGTGGGTGGTTGTTAGGTAATCAATAAATGCTGTGAAGTGGTATGTATGGTGTCATCTATATATGTCTATGTGCGATGAATGAAGTGAAAGTCGAAATCTTTAATAGGATAATAACATTAAGTCATATGGACCTGTGCTAGTCCCTAATGAAGAATTCAGAACAAACAAAATAATGAACACAAAATAAATGGTTAACAAACACATACCTTAACTATGGTAAGAAATGACTAAGAAGATGAATGCACCTCACTACACATACTCCCACAATTCCCATCCCCCACCACGCCCACTCCGACACACCACCTCTCCTCCCCATTCTCCTCGCACGCATACACACCCTGCAATTACACACCTTCTCAAAAGCTTAAAATTGTCGGACAGGTAGGTAAGAATATTTAGGTATACAATCATCTTACATACCAGGAGCAAAGGGAGAATAGAAATTCGTGCAGTCTTAGTTTTAAATGAAGTTAATGATTTAACCTCTTTCGGGGGGGTTGGAGCATACAAAGAAATTCTTTCCTTCCATGAAATTACTTACTGGATTTTACGTTTTTAAAAGTAATTTGTCTTGTGTCCAAGATTCTCTCGAGCACTCTTGAATCAGAGTCATTGTTCCAGACTATAAAGGAACATTAAGGCAATTTTTTTTTCAAATTAAATCGAGCAATATGATTTGGCACAATTTATTTTCAAACCATTTCATTTGCAGGTTCATTTTGCTGAATGTGATATTTGGTTTAAAAATCGGAACTGAACATTGTAAATTAGTTTTTTCCTAATCAGAATGTTTAAACGTCTACATTGGAACTAACTGTTTATACAAATGAAACATTATTTTGATTATCTGTTTTCAATATTTCTTTGTTTCAGAACAACCCCTACGTTGATGATGGTGGTGACCAATGGTGTGACCGAAGACCTTTCGCCTGCGACCTTTGTGAGGAAGGTCAAGAAGCCAAGCTGACGTGTCCCTCATGCAAGACCAATTTTTGTACACGCTGCCGACGAACGCACGACAAGCTATGCAAATCCATGCAAGTGACAGAGGTCAAAGTTAAGCGTGAGGAAGAGAAAGATTGTGTACAATATCCAGACGTGGAGTTCCTGGAAGTTAAACAGATGTTGGAAGCAGTTATGGAGAAACTGTCGGGGGAAGCACAACAGCGGCAGTGCAAAGCAGGAGGTGTTAGCAAGATGAAAGGCGGCCAGGAGCAGAAGCTGATAGGGCCAGGTGTGGGGCAAGAAGGCGATGAGATGGATGCTAAGAGTTTGACTTCAGCCGTCAAGATGCTAATGCAGAAACAGTCGGACACTGATAAACTGGTGTCCTCGATGCAAGACCAGAACGCCAAGCTGAAGAAAGAACACGAGGCTCTGCAGCGTGAGGTGGTCAGCCTAAAAGACAAGAACGCCATCTTGTGCCAGGACAACCAGCAGCTGCGTCACGAGGTCACCAAGGTGCAAGATGACGTCACTAAGTCCCAGAATGAGGTCAGCAGGCTCCAGGACTACATCACTACTTTGCAGCAACAGCAGGACACTATGCTAGGTCAGATAGCAAAGTTGAATTCTGACACTGGCACGTCGCAATTTCCAACTGATGTTGCAAGCCTGAAAGCTGATCAAGCCAAACTGCAAGGGGAAATAACCAGTCTGAAAACTGACCAAGGCAAACTGCAAGGGGAAATAACCAGCCTGAAAACTGACCAAGCCACACGGCAAGAGGAAATAACCAGTCTGAAAACTAACCAAGCCAAACTGCAAGGGGAAATAAGCAGTCTGAAATCTGACCCAGGAAAATTGCAAGGGGAAATACTCAGTCTGCAAAGTGACCAGGGCAAACTACAAATAGAAGTCGCCAGTCTGAAAACTGACCAAGGCAGTCTGCAAACAGAAATGACCAAGCTCAGAACAGACAATGACAGATTGAAGGGTGATGTCGAAAATCTGAAATCTGTCCAGGGCCAAGTGAAGCGGGATGTGACGACACTGAGCACACACGTGGTTTTCCATGCAGTGCTGACTGAGGCTGTAACACTACAGGAACATGACATTCTGATTTGTAACGACGTTGTAACAAGTGTTGGAGGGGGGTATGACGATAAGACTGGTATGTTTACAGCTCCAGTTTCAGGTGTCTATTGTTTCATGGCTTCATCAAGTCCGTACTCGGATGACGTAAATGTCTTTTGTGATGCACACATTGTACTTGACGATAAAGCCATAGCTTACTTTTTTGCCGAAGGCAATGGAAGCAGCACTGCCCATGTTACATTGCTAGTCACAGCTGGTCAGAAGGTGTGGCTCCGATGTAATAACTCTGGAAGTTGGTTTGACAATGGGTGGTTGACATCCTTCACTGGTTTTCTTGTTTAACCACAACTGTCAGACAGCTATATCACTGAGGTCAAGTAGCAGTTTCTGTTTGACTGATGACTGACCAATGAATAACGCAGCTTTTTTTTTAGTTATCAATCTTTTACATGCATCGGTTCTTGAGGCTGATCTTGCAAAAGCTTGGGACCTTTTTTGGGAAGGTCTATTGAAATTTTGCGAACACCAAATATATTCACAATGCAAAATGTGTTTGTAACCAAATGTAGTGACACATTTACTATTTGAATGCCTTATGCTAGACACATGAAGAAAAATTGTAAAAAATAAGTATTCGCAATTTTCAGGTCACATAGAAATGTTACTGTTTGTTCGATCTATGCATGTATGAAATTGCAAATGTTATTAATGGTTGAAATTAAAACAAATAATAATTTTTTAATTTGTGTGTGAGTGCGCGCGCGTGTGCGTGCGTGTGTGTGTTTATGATATCACATTCAGTGAAAAGGCCTTATATATACTATTGAATTGAATTGATCCTCTCATAATCATATCATTACCATCAAACATTTCTGTTTCCCTCTAACAATACTGTCGTTTGTGTGCTTATGTACCACTGATATAAACTTTCATACTGAGCAGTGATAAGTATCACTTGCTTAAGATTATTTCTTTACATTCTAATTGTTGTGTGAGTGTGTATGACCCAAAAAGAAAGTTATACCTGTCAATGGCCTTTATGAAGTTGGGTTACGATGGAATAACAATTATTCTTGTTTGTTTGAGATTTATGCCTAGAGTTACATGCTATCTCTCTGTCTCTGTCTCTCTCTCTCTGTCTCTGTCTCTCTCTCTGCCTCTCTCTCTCTCTCTCTCTCTCTCTCTCTCTCTCTCTCTCTCTCCCCCTCCCTCATCCCCCAATCCTTCCACCCTATCCTCTGTCTTGTTTTGGGGATTTTTTGGCAGTAAAACGTTATCTCCAGTAGGGAGACTCCGAAGGCCTATTACATTTCCACACTCTCACAATAAAATCAATGTGTGCGCACGCCAACACCTATGAATAAGTTTACCATGTTCATATAACCGTATCACATAGCCTCACAAACATTGAGCGTCCTTGAAAGGTCGCGTGCTGATCAATCACAACTCAATTATCGTCCGCTACACCGTAATTTTTTTTTTATCTGCCTGTGACTGTGTTAGCTTTCGCCTTAGTTTAATTTAGTTTAGTAGTTAGGCGCTCTTTTTTAGAACTCGCGACCTATCCTACACCTCTTTCTTCATACTTTCAAGTGAGGGTCACGCTAACGCAATTTAGACTAAATTACATTTAATTGTCATATTCTTTAATCTTAACTATACATTTTGGTAATCCTGTGGGTTCGGCACTGAACAGAATAGACCCAATGTTTCCCGTTCTAGTCACTGTCATGGGTTGACGCCCGGTCTCCAGTAGACACATTACCATCCGTCTCAGAGCAGCCCCTTTTAAAATCACCATCATGGCCTATGCCCCAAACACCAGACTATGACGACAGCGAAGTCGAAGATTTCTAGGAACATCTACAGGCTGTCCTTGACCAAGTGCCGAAGAAGGACATAGTCATAGTGCAAGGCTACTGGAATGCAAAGGTTGGCTAAGACGCGCACCTCAACTGGGGAGACACATGTGGACACTACTGCAACAACAAGACAAATGTCAGGGGTCTGAGACTCTTGGAGTTTGCCAGATTCAACAATCTGAAACATGCTAACACGCTTGGTCTCCACAAAAAATCCAGACGATGGACATGGAACAGTCCCAACGGAGGAGCATCACAATTAGATTGACTTACATTATGGTCAAGACACGCTTCAGATCAAGCATCGACAATTGGCAGGACACGCACTTTTCAGTAGCAGACATCGGAGGTGACCACGATCTCGTGATGATGTCCTTCCGGTTCCACTTGAAGAGAGTAAACACAGCAAAGTGCACCAGACTGACGTTTGGCTTGGACAAACTGCAAGACCCGGAGGTGGCAGAAATATTCCAAACCACAAGTGGAGGGAAATTTGCACCACTGCTAACGTTTTCAAACTTGACTCTGTTTTTACATCGTATTTACATCTGTATTTTAACACGCTTTTTTTATTCACGCCCCCTATATGCGTTAAGTGTCCGGGGAATCAAATATAGCAAATCAACCAACCAATACACGTCTCAGCTCAAGGCCGTGTTCAGAAAAGGTAATACCTGCCGGTAATTTACCACGAGGAGGGGTAAAATTCTTACCTTCCGCTCCTTTGGACTTTTCTGATATTTAGAGAAGTTGAAACTGCCCTGTCATTCTGTCAAACTGCCGATAATTGTAACCAAATGTTAGCAATAAAACATTTTCTATTTGAATGCCTTACATTGACAAAATGTATGAAGAAAAGGGTTTAAAACAAATATTCACTATTTTTAGATCACATAGAAAATAATGTTTCTGTTTGATCCATCTATGCATGAAATTTCAAACGACGTTAACAATGAATCAAATGTAAACAACTTGTTTTAATGTGTGTGTGAGAGTTTCTTAAATCACATTCTGTGAAAAGACATTAAATATTCTATTGAATTGAATTGAATTGAATTGATTCTCTCATATTAATATTATTGCATCCAACATTTTAGTTGTTTTTTTTTCCTAACAATACTGTTTGTTTGTGTCCTTATAAGTACTACTTATTTAACCTTTATTCTGAGCTGTGACAATTATGAACTGTTTACGATTATTTCTATTAATGTATTGTATGTTTTGGTTTTAAGTGTACCTGACCAAAAGGACCTTAAAACAAAAAGCTGTACCTGTGAATGGCCTGCGTGAAGCTGTGTTCTGGGGGAACAATAAAAATACTGTTAAATTGGTTTGTTTCAGATTTAATAAACTACCAGTTAATTACCTGTTCTCTCTCTCTCTCTCCCCCCTCTCTCTCTCTCTCTCTCTCTCTCTCTCTCTCTCACAGTGCTGTTTTTTCCCCAGTACACTGTTATCTATGCTCTGTGGGTTCGGGCAAATAGAATAGACCCAACGTTTCCCGGCGTGTCGTAAGAGGCGACTAACAGGGGTGATGTTAGCACGGCATCACTGGGCGAAAGTCTTCTACACAGAAGTCACCGGCCAGGGCGGAGGAACCTCACGTTACTACAGGTTCAACGACCACGTGCTCAGGGCCAAGGCGAGCCACACTGTATTCGTGGATTTCGGCTGTGGCCAACAGCCTGGAGAGGATTGGGCCCTGCCAGGTCTTTTTTTGCCCAAGACACAACACATGATGAGGCTATCCACTAATTCCATGCCGGATCGGTCGTCGCCCGGAACAAGGACCGCGCCTTCCGTTGGCCACCAGGACGGAGGTGAAAAGTATGCTACTGATGGACAAATTAGCAAGATCCGCACGAGAAACAACATCGTCATAGGAACCTGGAATGTCAGGACCCTAACTGCGGAAGGAAAATTAGAAGAACTGGCCCACGAGCTGGACCACTATCGATGGAACGTTCTAGGTATCAGCGAACTGCGCTGGAAAGGCCTAGGTGAAACAACGACTGACAAAGGCCACAAGCTCTATTTCAGCGGTAGAGATGACAGGCACGAACACGGCGTTGGATTCTTGGTCCACAAGAACATTCTAGCCACTGTCATGGGTTGCCGCCCAGTCTCCAGTAGACTCATTACCATCCGTCTGAGAGCAACCCCTTTCAACATTACCATCATCCAGGCCTATGCCCCAACATCAGATTATGAAGACAGCGAAGTGGAGGATTTTTATGAAAATATACAGGCGGTCCTTGACCAAGTGCCGAAGAAGGACATAGTCATAGTGCAAGGCGACTGGAATGCCAAGGTTGGCCAAGATGCGCACCACAACTGGGGAGACACATGTGGACCCCACTGCAACAACGAGACAAATGACAGGGGTCTGAGGCTATTGGAGTTTGCCAGATACAACAATCTGGTACTGGCAAACACGCTTGGTCTCCACAAAAAATCCAGACGATGGACATGGCACAGTCCCGGCGGGGAACATCACAACCAGATCAACTACATCATGGTCAAGAAACGCTTCAGATCAAGCATCAACATTGGCAGGACAAGCACTTTTCCAGGAGCAGACATTGGAAGTGACCACGATCTCGTGATGATGTCTTTCCGGCTCCATTTGAAGAGAGTAAATACAGCAAAGTGCACTAGGCTGAAGTTCGACCTGGACAAACTGCAAGACCCGGAGGTGGCAAAAATATTTCAGGCCACAATTGGAGGGAAATTTGCACCACTGCTTATTTTGGGGGCAGGCGAAGTAGATGTCAACACCATGACCAATACCTTCAACTCAGCTGTAACAGATGCTGCCAATGAGATCCTTGGCAAGCACCGACCAAAGAAGAAGCCGTGGATCACACCTGAACTTTTGGATCTGTGTGATAAACGAAGAGAGTTAAAAAAGAAAAAGAACACCTCACAGGGAGCTGATGTCTACCGAAAAATCAACAATGACATCCGAAAAGGCATGCGCACAGCAAAAGAGAACTGGATAGAAGATCAATGCCGGGAAATAGAGAACAATCTGAACAAGAACAACAGCAAGAAGGCCTACCAGACTGTGAAGCGGCTGACAAGTGTTAAACAGCCCAAAGTCTCCACTATCCAAAGCAAGTCTGGCATATGCCTTACAGAAGAACAAGAAGTCTTGGACAGATGGACAGAGTACTGCTCTGACCTTTACAACCATACACCAAATGAAGACCCATCAGTTCTAGCATGTCCCGAGAGCAGAGAAGAAGAAGAAATCCTCCCAATTCTCCGGGAAGAAGTTGAGGCAGCAGTGCAATCGCTGAAGAAAGGGAAGTCAGCGGGAGTGGACAACATACCAGCGGAACTGCTACAAGCAGGAGGAGAAGCGATGACTGATGCTCTCACCATTATCTGTAACAAGATCTGGCAGAGTGGGGAATGGCCTACACCATGGACCCGGTCGCTTGTCATCACTCTTCCCAAAAAAGGTAACCTTCAGGAGTGTGAAAATTACCGCACCATCAGCCTCATCAGCCATCCCAGCAAGGTCCTCCTGAAAATAATACTCAACAGGTTGAAACCCCAAGCTGAACAAATCATAGCTGAAGAACAAGCAGGATTCAGGGCAGGGCGAAGTACCACTGAACAGATTTTCAACCTCAGAATAATCTGTGAGAAATACCTACAGCACCAACAACATCTATATCATGTGTTCATAGACTTCAAGAAGGCATTTGACCGAGTCTGGCATGCAGCTCTATGGGCAACCATGAAAGTGTACAACATCAGCCCTAAAATCATAGAAGTCATCAAAAGCCTGTATGACAAGGCTACCAGTGCAGTCCTCCATAACAGCGTCATCGGGAACTGGTTCAGAACAACAATCGGTGTGCGTCAAGGATGCCTACTCTCTCCAACACTCTTCAACATCTTCCTAGAGCGCATCATGTCAGATGCTCTTGCAGATCACGAAGGCACAGTCAGCATAGGGGGCAGAGCAATCTCCAATCTTCGTTTTGCGGATGATATTGATGGATTGGCTGGAGAGGAACAAGAACTTGAACAGCTTGTACAGAGGCTTGACACCACCTCCAGAGCTTATGGAATGGAAATAAGTGCAGAGAAGACCAAAATGATGACCAACAACACCAATGGCATCAACACGGACATCAAAGTACAAGGCCAATCCCTCAACACAGTGCACAGCTTCAAATATTTAGGAGCCATTGTGTCAGACAATGGGTCTCGACAGGAAGTCCTCTCCAGGATCGCACAAACAACTGCTGCCCTGACAAGGTTGAAGCCCATTTGGAAAGACAGAACCATCAGTCTACATTCCAAAGTAAAACTGCTGCACTCTCTGGTCATCTCCATCTTCCTATATGCTTGCGAAGCATGGACCCTCACAGCAGATCTCCAAAGAAGAATACAAAGCATGGAGATGAGGTGCTACAGAAGACTTCTGTGCATTTCCTATACCCAACACATCACCAACGACGAAGTCCGACAGACCATCACACAAGCCATTGGACAACACGATGACCTGCTCACAGTGGTGAAGAAACGGAAACTTCGATGGTATGGCCACGTCACCAGATCATCAGGCCTTGCAAAGACCATTCTGCAAGGCACAGTGCAAGGAGGTAGAAGAAGGGGCAGACCGAAAAAGAGGTGGGAGGACAACATTCGAGAATGGACTGGTTTGACACTGAGCGAAGCCATGAGGGCTGCTGAGGACAGAGAAAGATGGAGTATGCTGGTTAAACGATCATCTGTGGTGCCCCTACGACCTTCGGGTTATGGGACAGGATAGGATAGGATAGGACACTGTTATCTCCAACAGGGAGACTGAAGACCGAGGACAATCCCACACTCTTACAATAAATTCAATTTTATGCTTATAAATAAACAGTTTTCAATGTTGCTATCGGTTTAAAAACGTTGACGTCTCCTTGAAAGTTCGCGTGCTGATCAAGAAAACATCAAATGTCGTCTGTAACGCCTTTTAATTAGCTGCCTATGATATTTACAGTGAATGTTTGATTGATTGATTTATTGTTGCTTTAGGTCCAGCGGACTCTTCCGAGCCAAATCAGGACCGGTACAGTGAGTGTTGCCACACTCAAAACAATAAGCTAACAAAGCAAACAAGAACTCTTTGTCCAAGCATAGTTATTTTTTACATCAATAAATTCCATAGTTTGTGTGTGTGCCTTTTAATAGTTATTTTGTACATCAATAAATTCCATAGTTTGTGTGTGTGCCTTTTGATAGTTATTTTTTACATCAATAAATTCCATAGTTTGTGTGTGTGCCTTTTAATAGTTATTTTTTACATCAATAAATTCCATAGTTTTGTGTGTGTGCCTTTTGATAGTTATTTTTTACATCAATAAATTCCATAGTTTGTGTGTGCCTTTTGATAGAAACCGCTAACCACCACTCATCAGCTCAAACAATGGCATCAAACCAAAGTCGGAAAGGGACAGAACCCATAACAAAGGTTGTTGGATAAGGTTTCTTGCTTTAGGTTGATACAACAGACCCTGCCCTACCCCACCCCACACCCCAACAAACGTAGTCTTGAAGCCGAGTGGTTTATTCAAAAATAGGGTTAAAGATGATGATGATGATGATGATGATGATGATGATGATGATGATGATGATGATGATGATGATGATGATGATGATGATGATGATGATGATGAGCATACTTAATTCTTTCGATCGGGTGATCGTAGCTATGTGCAATGGGTGGATGATGATGATGATAATGATGATGATTATCATGATGATGATGATGATGAATCATGATGATGAAGTCCATTGTCAAATGCTCACTGCACGGTCTGACACAGGCTATAGCTAAAGACCACGCAGTGATGGTATTGGTGTACCGTTAAATAGGTAAGGCACGGAGCAAGGTATCAGAAGAAGAGGGACCGAGACAGAAAAAGAGGTTGGAGGACAACATTCGAGAATGGACTGGCTTGACACTGAGTGAAGCCATGAGGATTGCTGAGGACAGAGAAAGATGGAGTATGCTGGTTAAACGATCTTCTGTGTTGCCCCTACGACCTTCGAGTTACGGGATAGGATAGGATAGGATAGGATAAATAGAGGAAATCAATTCCTGTCAGAATAAAAATTGAAAATTGGAACTTTAGCAGTTGGTCTGGGTTACGAAAGTCCACTTCATCATTGTTAATGTAATAACAATGCGAATCTTAGAGTAAACTCGTGTTCACAAAAGTAAACAAAGCCTTATATTTTGAGCCCTTTAGCTTAAAACGTAATGTTGTTGTGATATAGCGCCCTTACCACATCTAAGACCTGCTCAGTGCACTGGCACAGTAAGGTTAATGGGTTATCTCGTATAGCAGCATGATTTACCACATCTAAGACCTGCTCAGTGCACTGGCACAGTAAGGTAAATGGGTTATCTCGTAGCACCATGATTTACCACCTCTAAGACATGCTCGATCAGTGCACTGGCACAGTAAGGTAAATGATTTTATCTCGTAGCAGCATGATTTAGACCTATGGGACTGTTTTCAAACTAACCCTAACTTGGGTCTTGGGATTTACTTCCCACAAGACTTGCGCAAGGGGGGTAATAGGTTTTAAACCATGCTTCTATATCTAAATTCTATAAGAACTATAAAATATTGTAAAAATATAAAATGTGTATGTATAATGAAATGTTTTCTTTGAAACATGTTTTATTTCAATGCAATCAATTGCGTGATAGTCTACTTAATATGACAGCTTTGGACAATATTAGTTTTGATGCATGCATTATTCTATCGAAAACGTTTATTGGTTCTCTATGATAACTGATGTTTAATTACAATTCCTTTTTTATTTTATTTTATTTTATTTTTTTGTCTTTTTCATTTCGGTGAAAAAGACATTAAAATCGAACAAACAAACAAACAAAGGAAATCACCACCACTACCTCTAAAGTTTTATTTATTTATTTATTTATTTTTTTATGACTCTTTTTAAAGTTACAAATCTCAAAAGCCCAATACGAAAGGGAACCGAAAGTAGGCCCACTCCATCCATCAGCCTCCGGTCCTGATTTGGCTCGGAAGAGTCCGCTGGACCTAAAGCAACAATAAATCAATCCATCAGCCTATCTTCAGCGCGTGGCAGAGAGAAAATCAAGATGGCGACGGGTGGGTACAACAGAGGTCTGGATAATCGTGTAATTTGCAGTATTTGCCTAGAACCGTACAGAGGACGGCATCCTAAGATTTTACCGTGTTTCCATTCCTTCTGTCTCCCGTGTTTGACGCAGCTTGCGGACAAGGAGGTCTTTCAGGTAAGTGAACAACCGGATTCGGGGTTAAAACGTGTGGTAGGCATAAGTAAGAAGACTGACGTGACCCGTCACTAGGCTTGTGTTGTATGGGACGACTCATTTTGTTTCCTTGATATTTTTAGGCTTCTGTTCGTATTAACTACAGAGTGGGCCTATAATTCTTTAATAACTTTCATCATTTAACTCAATCTCTGCCTATCAACGATTAGTTTACAATTTTTGACCCTCTGCAGTAAAATAGGATTAGGTCAGTGTGACAGTGCGGTATGCGCTGGGCTCTCGCCTTTTCATGTGGAAGTGACGTTGCATAAGCTAAATTTAGATAGCTACAGCGCCTGTAGGGAATTCCCGCTAGGCCTATATCGACTTCCCGCGATTACGGAGCCCTATAATACGGCATACTTGATGTCAACAATCTCCAAGGTAACAGTTACGATGGAAGCTGGTTTGCCTTCGTGCTTATCGATAGTTTTTCAAGACGACCAAAGAATAATTGGAACAGTCGAGACTGACAATGATGTCGCTGATGTTTTATCAGCATTTTAAAGATGCTACATGGCAATATATAGGGAGAACAAATAGGTTGTAATAGAATTGTTTTGAATTTTCATTGTGAATGTTACTGTTTTTTTTTATCTCATCATCACTGACTATTTGCCCTGTTTTGGTATCATGTAGCAGACCTGTGGGGTCCTCAACCTCTCATACAGCAGTACTCTATGGTCTTTGTGTATAGTCCTCGCCTTTTTATGTAGTGGACTAGTATGGTCCTTGCCATATCATTAAATAGACTAGTATGGTCATCGCCATTTTATGTAGTAGACTAGTATATGGTCCTCGCCAATTTATATAGTACACTAGTATGGTCCTTGCCATTTTTTGTAGTAGACTTTATGGTCCTTGCCATTTCCTGTAGCAGTCCTGTATATTCCTCGCCATTTCATGTAGTAGACTAGAATGGTCCTCGCAAATTTATATAGTACACTAGTATGGTCCTCACCATTTTTTGTAGTAGACTTTATGGTCCTCGCCATTTCATGCAGCAGTCCTGTATGGCCCTCGCCATATCATGTAGGAGTCCTGTATAGTCCTCACCATTTTTTGTAGTAGACTTTATGGTCCTCGCCATTTCATGTAGTAAACTAGAATGGTCCTCGCAAATTTATATAGTACACTAGTATGGTCCTCACCATTTTTGTAGTAGACTTTATGGTCCTCGCCATTTCATGCAGCAGTCCTGTATGGCCCTCGCCATATCATGTAGGAGTCCTGTATAGTCCTCACCATTTCATGTAGTACACTAGTATGGTCCTCACCATTTCATGTAGGAGACTAGTATGGTCCTCGCCATTTCATGTAGGAGACTAGTATGGTCCTCGCCATTTCATGTAGCCATCCTGTATGGTCCTCGCCATTTCATGTAGGAGACTAGTATGGTCCTCGCCATTTCATGTAGGAGACTAGTATGGTCCTCGCCATTTCATGTAGCCATCCTGTATGGTCCTCGCCATTTCATGTAGGAGACTAGTATGGTCCTCGCCATTTCATGTAGGAGACTAGTATGGTCCTCGCCATTTCATGTAGCCATCCTGTATGGTCCTCGCCATTTCATGTAGCCATCCTGTATGGTCCTCGCCATTTCATGTAGCCATCCTGTATGGTCCTCGCCATTTCATGTAGGAGACTAGTATGGTCCTCGCCATTTCATGTAGGACACTAGTATGGTCCTCGCCATTCCATGTAGCAGTCCTGTATGGTCCTTACCATTTCATGTAGGAGACTAGTATGGTCCTTGCCATTTTATGCATCAGAGTTGTGCTGTCACTGATTGATTAACATGTTTATTTCAATTTTGAAACTGTATGATCAGGTGTATTGATAGTAATAATACAACCATTTTTAATTAATTATTTTATAGAAGTTAATTAATTTAATAAATAAAATTTGAAATAAGAAACAAAGAAAACTGAAAAAAGAAACCTTTCTTAGCCTTGTTGTGTCTTTAATTTTTTTGTAGACTTAATCACTGTTTATGTCTGTTGTGTGTGTGTTGACTTGTTGCGTGTGCTTGGTAGTAATAAAAAGAAACGAGTACCCTATTCTCCAAAGAACAAAAACAAAACAAAACACTACAAGAAAACACACACACACACACACGCGCGCATACACACACATGTATATAAAGACATTGATTACTCTTAAAAAAATTCAACTTAACCATGTTTTTGTTTTACATCACAGAGCTCTTCTGGGAACAAAACAAACGAGCCTAGCTTATACATGCTCAACATGCACACACTCACGTTAAGTATCAAAACAATGAATTTATAATTCAATAAAAACACACACATTTAAAAACAAACACACACATACACAATCAGCAGCATCTGCATTGACACACTCAAAATAAAATGCTACTATTAAACAGTGTGGAACATAAATCCAAACAATGATTTTAAAAAAAATCAATGTATGGATTTTTTTAAAAGTCAATTCATTTTATTCTTGACCCAATAAAGAATGCTGGGTATATAGAATTTATAATTAGAATATAATATATCCTCACCAAGAGATGGATTACAAGTTTACATTATTATTGACAAACAAACACAAACTAAAAAAATAATAATAAATTAAAAAAAAGGTAAATAAATAAATAGATGAAAGGAATAAAAATAAAATAATAAAGTAAATTTAAATATATGTAAATAAATAAAATAAAAGGATAAATCAACATGCTATCTAGTACAAATAGAACAAAATTTAATCATCTAAACATTAAAAAAACTAACAATCAAATTGTTTTCAGTTCTGAGAAATATACATTTTATAAGCTAGTTTTCTATATATTAAACAAAACAATCATTGCTTTAATGATAAATATAAACAATCGGAAATACAGTATTACAGCATGCGTGTAAAATAAATGTACAACTCAACTTTGCTTAGGTGCGTAGGAGAAGGACTTTAGGCCTACTATAGTATTCCCGCGAGTCGAGTTGAGTTTCCCAGCAGAGCAATCTAATTTTAGACACGCGAAGGGTTTTCCCTGGCGCACCTATCTAATTATAGAGAACGTAACGTCACTTCCACATGAAAAGGCGAGAGCCCAGCGTATACCGTGACAGTGCAATCACCTCTTTACCTAATTTTACCTTATTCTGTTTCATAGGCCTAACGGAGTACTTTACCTTGTTCAGTTGTTGAATGCCTCAGTGTGTACGACCAGTAAAGATTTACTTCCTTCACAGTTCTGTTACTGTCTATACAAGCACACACACAAATTGTAAACTATTATTTATTACATTTAATAGTGATTTACATGCCAATGTAATATAGCGCATATTTCTAACACAGCAGCTTTATGCACGATTAAGGCTATGGGAATGCAGACCCATTGCTGTTTAATATGATATAGACCAGCTATTGCATACAAAAATGAATTTTGCTTTCTTGTATTTCTAGGCGAGAATCACTTCAATCCTGAAGAATAGTCCAAATGTCGGTCGGTTTGTCTGTTGATTGGTCCGCTGCTCGCCATAACTCAAAAACCATAACTCTAGAACCACTGAACACATTTTTAACAAATGAATTACCTACGTTAGTCATTAGACATTAGTGGCCTCGTGCTATCATATTTCCTCTACCTCACTCAGTCAAGGACGCGGGTGCTCTCTTCTTGTTTTTTAACTGAGGGTGGTGGAAACCTCTACAGTTGAATTATTTGTGTGCAGTCTGTATCCAGTGCAGGAGTCACCGATGTCACAAGTGCAGGAGATGGTGATTCACCAGTCACCATCACCTGTCCCACCTGTAGAACCCTCATCCCTCTTCCTCCTGCAGGTGTCGGCGCTCTACATGTAAGTTTGTGTGTGTGAGTGTGTGTGTGTGTGGCTAGGTAGAAACGCCGTTATTCTGATGACTGACATACACTTGAACCTCTACGTACTTTCTTTTGACGGACTCCGTTATTTTGACGTCAAAACAGTGTTCCGCTAGGGTTAGGGCTGTGTTACTGTTAGTGTTAGGCTAGGGTTAGGTTAAGGGTTAGGGTTTGGGTTAGAGTTTTGGTTTGGGTTACGGATAGCTTAAAAAAATTGACAAATTTGTAAAAATGTCAAAGTAACGTATGTAGAGTTTCATAAAAGTCATCACAACGGCGTTTCTACATGTGTAGGTGTGTGTGTACTTGTCTTTTAGCTTTTCTGCAGACATCTGCAAGAAAAAGTTACACACTTTGCGGAATTCGTTTTTATGTGGACGTCCGCAGAATTTTTCTCGTTAGGAATAGGACATGATTTCTCGCCTATAAATAGACGACATGTAAAAATATTAGCTCAGAATAAATTTGTCCGCATAATTTCAATTTGCAAGATTTCTCCCAGTGTGTAAATTCAGCGTGTGTAAAACCGATGATTGAAGTCCATACACTCAGGTGGCGCACTCATACCAAGATTTTCTCGCTCATGATGTCACTTCACTTCCGATTTGCGATCGAGGCTGCTACACGAGGTGATGATTGATGAAAACTTCAGTAAGTGAGTAATTGTTATTTTCACTTCCGTGGGGGTGCCGGAGGTTTCAGTATAAATATTATCCCCACTTTCTGGAAATTTAGTGCTTTAAATTCCCACTGTCGCTTTCTTTCTCCTGTGTTCTTTCTCATTCCTACTCTGTTCTATCAATCTACTATACTATCTTCTTCTTCGCTAGACCCGTCACCTACCTTTTTTCTTGAAAACTCTTCCAGGACAAAACTCCTCATTTGTGTGTGAGGTCTGTTGGATCAGCTTGGAAATGTTGGGCGCTTTCTGCCAGATGGTCACTGAGGTTTCCTATGATGTTGTTGTTTGGTGGTGTAGGCATTTTGTATGTGTGTGTTTTGTTGATATTTTGTGGTGATGTTTGTGTTTTTATTTTGTTTTTGTGGGCGAGGGTTCGATGGGTTAGAGTATGCCCTCTGTGTCCCCTGCGTGGGATGTCTTTGTTGTGGAGTGACCGGCTGGTGGAGCGCCTTCAGTGTTGCCACTGGGGGGGAGGAAGGGGGGGGGGCAAGTCCTCTTTTAGCGAAGTTGTGGTCGTGATGTTGTGGTCCTGATTCGGCTATACTGGTCCTGATTTGGCTCGGAATAGTCCGCTGGACATAAAGTAATAATCATGTAATGTAATTGTTTACCATTTTGTTTTATCACGTACGGTTTGCATTCAATTGTTAATTCGAGAATAGTGTACAAAGCACGTTAGTAATGGATACGACGGCTGCTGTCACTGTCTTAGAAGTGAACTGTCTGTGATGTTTTGCGGAATTGGCTGTTGATATACTTCGTAGAGGGAGGTGGAAGGATAATGCGCATGGCATATGTTTATTATTATTATTATTAATATTATTATTATTATTATTATTATTATTATTATTATTATTATTATTATTATTATTATTATTAAAAACTTTAGTTCACATAGCGCGAGTCCTAAATAGCTACCAAATTAATTTTTTTGATACATCTCTTGATACCTACAATCTACACGAAAAAATAAATTTAAATAAATAAAATTGAATTATTGTGACAGTACTTTAGAAATGCATTTTTGGAAACTGAGAACATGTCACCAAAGCAGCTCTAGATACCATTGCATTCCATCAAGTCCCCATCTAATATACTACTAATCACTAATATTTTCTATTATTACATCTAACTCTGGACAGAGTAAAATGTTGATTTATCTCAGGATCAGTGCTAATACTTAGTGAGCTTGTGCCTGATATTTTCCCCTGATTTATCACAACAGCTGGGACCAATTTGTCCATGTGAGCTGTATCCTGCTCAACCACCTTCATAAGGAGGAGGGCCTCATCCCAGAAAGACACTTTTGGGAAATACTCGATGATGTGACTATGACGATTGAAGATGGTAAGAGTTTGATTTTTATAGTTCTCATTTAGATTTATTTACCGTTTTTATGTAGCGATTTTCCAACTTAAGAGCTGCACAAGACACTGGCCAATACAGGATTTAACGAAATTCACCCGAGGCGCCCACTGGCAGCCTATGGGCGCACAATCTTGACGCACAGACAAATGAGCAAAATCCTGGGTGACCTGGGATGGGTAGAATGGACCTAGTTCGTGCTGGGTGTATGTATTTAGTCGGCACTCACCCGTCTAGGATAGGAGCGTCAGGATCTTTACTATTTGCAATATTTTATACAGTTTTACCAATACAAAATATAGCCCAGACCATATTTTCAGTGCTTTAAAAAAATGCGGGTTATGTTTTTGTTTTTTTTCTTGATGTTTATTTTATTTTAATTATTTTATGTTATTATTTTTAAATGGTGGGGAGGGGGATTGGTGAGCTGATTTTTTTTTCTTCTTCCACAACTGGATACTGTAAGATTGTGTTGTCCATTCATGGTTTTGTTGATCTGTGTTTTAGAAGTCAATGCCCACCATAACAACCCCCATTCCCTCCTGTTTTTGGGAGGGAAGGTAGGGGGTTAAAATAAGTAATAATTTTGAGGGCAAGCCGTGTCACCTCTCTTTTATTGTTTTAAATTAGCTTATCATCAGCGAAATACTTTTACTTTCTATGAATTACACTTTTAGTAGGCAGTTTGATTACCTTCCAAGATGGCTCGAGTCATTAATGTTTTTAATCACTAATTATGTGTGTACCCTTAATTTGTTTTCTATATATATAATTTGTGAAATGTTGATGCAGGATTAGACATTAATCAACCTAGTTTTGATGTTTAAAATTACTCTATAGCCAATTTTGATATCTTGCACTGTGTGTTCTTCCTGAGGTTTTCAGTTTGCCATTATCTCTCTCCCTCCCTCTCCCCCTCTCTCCCTTTTCCTTTCTTTCTTTCTTTCTTTCTTTCTTTCTTTCTTTCTTTCTTTCTTTCTTTCTTTCTTTCTTTCTTTCTTCCCTCTCTTATTCATCTCTCCTACTTCTATCTTCCTTTCCTCTATCACTCTTTTTCCTTCTCTCTTTGAAGTCTTTTTGCCTTTCTCTCTTTTTTCTTTCTTTTCTCTCTCTCTCCATCTCTCTCTCTCTCTCTCTCTCTCTCTCTCTCTCTCTCTCTCTCTCTCACTCTCTCCCTCTCTCTTGTGGATGCTTGTACTTTTTTTTTCGTGTGATCTGAGAGTATTATTATACTAGCTGTATATTTTTTTTTGAAAAAAGGCTCACAGTTGTGTATAACCACAGTTCTATGCAGTGGAACCTCCGGTATCCGTCTCTCTGGTATACGACTCCCTCCGTTATGTGACCTGAAAACTTCTGACGGATTCACTTCCAATAATAAATTACCTCTGGTATGCGACAACCTCGTTTATGCGACCAGCGACCTTGTTTTAAGTCATTTATACGACCGTCTTAGGCAATTTAAAAGAGATATCAGTTAATTTATTGTCTGTACCTTTCGTTTTTTCTCTCATGTTAGTGTAAGCCTGCAGTTGCCTGCTATTTCCGGTTCGCACGTAAGGAACATTACTCGCCTACACTGGCTTGTCAACATGGCGTCGCGCAAGAGGAAAGTTTTGAGTTTGGCAGAGAGAATGAAAGTGATTGAAAGAAGTGAAAATGGGGAGAGTTGTTTGTCTATTGCAAGAAGTTTAGATGTTGAGAAGACCCACATTCAGCTAATCATAAAGGATAAGGAATCTGTGAAACTACGATGGGAGAGTGGAGAAAGTGGCGAAAGGAAAACATCGAAACTGAGAGCTTCTGCACTGACAGACTTGGATGAACGCGTCTGGCAGTGGTTCGTGAAGGCAAGAAGAAGAAACATTCCGTTCTTTTTGAAGTTGTGAATAAAAGACAAAGCTAAAAATGAAACATGTTCTACACTTTCCTTTGTCAGAGAAAATACATGCTGGTGAGTGTGAAAATTATGACTACTTACCCCTCCGAGCCGGACACCCCCACCCTTCCCCCCTTCCCACACCCCTTGTTTTTGGTATAAGACCACCTCTATTATAAGACCGTTTTTTCTCAGATTTTCGACAGTCGTATACCGGAGGTTCCACTGTATCACAATGACAATTTATCAATTCCACACCGACTCAACCAAAGCTTTTAGGTTTTGAAGCTAGTTCAGCCAGGCTAGCTATAAATAGCTTCGCCGGTGCTCTTCTTTCCTTTCCTTTCACTGAAATGGAGGGTGTAGGCAAGCTATAAATAGCCCGCAGCCAGCAAAATGTGGGAGAACCTAAGAGTGCTGCTCACATAGGCATTGAGCTGAGGTGTGATTCACATTCAGTTACAAATTTATACAAGTCATTATATAATCTAAATGAGTAGGCTACATCACAATTAATAAATGCAGGGCTCGAAATTAGCGGGGGCCCGGGGCCAAAAACCCGCAAAGTTGATTTCGGGCTCGGAAAGTTGAAAAACGAAGGGCCCGCTTGGCCCGCAAAATAAATCGTCTGCTACAGCTAGCTCTACTCGGCAGTTTTGTATTTGGGCCAAGGGAAGCAACCCACAACGGTGCCCTAAATTTGGACAGAAAAAAAAACTACAGAGAAAAGAAGCGAAAACCCTTTAATTTTGCACTCAAAAGTTTAATATACACTTCACTATCTTTTTAATATAATAAACAAAAGGCTATGGCACAACATAAGCGCAAAATGTCCATCTTTGCAAGTACGAAAGTATGGCTACATATCGTCGCCATACAGTTGCTAAAACAATCGGCGATTGCGTTTTTCCAATTTTTGGGAAGCGAAAGACGCCAGAAGAAAACGTCGGCGAAAGGAAAGAACAAGAAAAAGAGAGAAAAAAGAAGTATGAAGAGGAAAAAAGATCAAGGAACTACAATGAAGGGTGGAAAAAAAGATTTCCATGGCATGGCCTTGAAGTGAACGAGGAAGAGTACTGTTAAGTTTAGTTCCCTTTCATGGTTTTGTTTTGAACTTTTGTGCATTGAGGTCAAATTTTTTGTTAGGTCACTCATATTAAAAATTTAATGATGTGTATTGTGCAATACTCAGTCACAAAACTGAAAAGTATTATACAAGAGACTCACTTGATTTTTTTCTATTTTGTTTAATGGCCATTTCAGGCTCACTAGTCACTGGAATATGTGTGTCACTGAATGTGTGTGTGTGTTTTGTTTTCCCCTTTTTTTGTTGGTAATGTTTGAAAGTGAAAGAAAAGGCAAATAAAAATGACATCACTCAGCACAATTGGAAATTCCATTGTTTTTATTTTAGATTATCAGACAAATTGTACTTTCTACTTATATTGTCAATAATTCTTTTGTTTTTTTTGTTTGAATTTTTTTTCCAAGTTGGGCCCCGAAAGTTGCTTGTGGGCCCTCAAATTTTTCAATCAAGGGGCCCGGTGGCCCCCAAAGAAAAAAGTTAATTTCTAGCCCTGAAACGTATTACTCATACAAGTCGCTAACAAAATCTATAAAAATTTTATTACAACATGTAATAAACTGGGAGGGGATAAAAAGTGGTGGTGTGGTAACTCAGCTGATAATGACCTGGTTTCCTATGCTGAAGGTCGTGGTTTCGATTCCCACAAGGGGCGAACTTATGTTAGCTTGGTACGAGACTATTCAGGAAACCGAGGGTTCTGTTTGAGTACTTCGGTTTCCTACCTCCCTTCAATAATGGTATTGCATGCAGTCAGTCTATAAAAAAAAATTCTTTAAAATTAGGTTACCTTTCGCTCTTCTAATAGCGATATCGCTGTATTTACACCGCATGTTTGAGTAATAGATGTATGTTTGTTGTGTGTGAGAGTGGGTGAATTATGTGAGTGTGTGTATTTTTTTTTCATTATAATAATAAATTAACTGATATCTCTTTTAAATTGCCTAAGATGGTCGTATAAAGGGCTTAAGACACGGTCGCTGGTCGCATAAACGAGGTTGTCGCATACCAGAGGTCATTTATTATTGGAAGTGAATCTGTCAGAAGTTTTCAGGTCACATAACCGAGGGAGTCTTATACAAGAGAGACGGATACCGGAGGTTCCACTGTAGTAAGTTGGCAAGTTGTATAAACCGGTTTTTATTGCTTGGAGAAATTTGAATATTTTGTGATTAGTTTTGAAATAGGGTATACATTCTGTTATCATTTTTGTTATAATAATCTTAGAAGCAGGACTTCTGAAAGGTGTTTTCCATGTTGACGAGTTTTTTGTAGGCCTTGTTCCACAAATAAAGTAAGCCATAAATGTAAATTATTTGCTTCTATGTGAATAACATAAAGTATAATAATAATAATAATAATAATAATAATAATAATAATAATAATAATAATTATTATTATTATTATTATTATTATTATTATTATTATTATTATTATTATTATTATTATTATTATTATCAATGTTGTACTGTTAAATATAATAGCCTTTTTCGTTATTGGGACAATAATTATATCTTTTCATTGTCCTTGGATTTTCTTGAGTATTACTACTATTAGTGAGCATCAACATGTTCACGGTAGCCATTTTTAAAATAACTGTTTTGTGGATTCTTGTTCACCATGTAATATAGTCTATAGTTATTTTCTATTAAAATTTATATTTTTTTAGCCGTTATTAATGTGATAAATATAGAATTTTGAAATACTTTTGAGAATAGTGAGAATAAAACAAAATGGAGATTGTTAGTCAGCATGGGTTTTATGTTGTGTGTTTCAGGGTTTCATCTTTCTTTTTTTTTCAATAATTTCATCTTGGAAAAAATAAAAGTACCGCAGGGGATACCCGAACTCTTTGTTTGGACGAACGACTGGATGAGAGATTCTTTTACTTTTATCTGTGTCCTGTCCTGTCACAAGTAGTCTTTGAATTTTTCTGTTGCAGCCCACTGAGAGCTAAAAATTCCAGTTTGTGAGCTGGATAGCTACGCTCACTCCTGTTCAGACCACGGCTGGCGTAGGCAATCACTCTTGCCGTTTTCCTGATCTTGACACAGCACTGCTCCAGACCCTGAACTACAGGCGTCAGTGTGAAGCTTGAATGGCCATGTGTAGTCAGACCCACCTGGGTAAGGTGACTGCTAAAGAACTTTTACCTGAGCAAGTACGTCAGCTGGAAAGCTTTTTCAAAGCACACCCAGATAGCTTTGTGCAGTATGATGCCGATGTTGGTCACACAGACAGAGTGCAGCACTTCATTCACCTCACCAACGACATGCCATTCAAGGAACGCCATCGCTTCATTCCACCCGGCATGTACAACGATGTGAAGAATCATCTGAACAGTGGCGTAATCTGACCCTCCCTATCACCATGGTCATCCAACGTTGTACTGGCACAAGCATGTCTTTAAAATAAATTGCACAATCGTTTTCTATAAACACAAGTGTTCCCGCCTTATTTTGTCCACCAAAAGATTTGCTTTTTATTAATATGTTACACACTAACATGCCCGTGATATGACTATTAAAAAAAACATTCTGTCACAAACATATCTCTACCTGAAGAACGACTTAACAAGTCTTGTTTGCCATATGCACGTTTTACCGCCAAAATTTGTCTGAAGAAAGTCTTACCTTTTCTTGTAACTGATACACACTGCCTTGTTTGCTGTATGACATAGAAAAGCTTGTCCATTCACACACGTGTGTGTACCCACAATGACTAAGAAATTCTTTATAGCCAATATTACCAACATCAAAATATTCAGCATTGATTAGCAATAAGGAAGGCATTTTATTGCCAAATATGCATTTCTAATCTTTCTAGAACAATTAGATAAAGATTCCTCAGAAGTATGGTCTGCAACCCTCTATATAACGATCTATAGACATGTATGTGCGGGTGTGTGTTTGTGTGTGTGAGTTCCAGCAGAATGCCTCGATTCTGGTTGTTTTCATTATTTTCTCTAAATCGGCGATGTCTCATTGTATTTATAATATGCATAAGAGAACCTGAATCAATTTGCAAACTGTGTGTGTGTACATGTAAGTGTGTGTAGGTGTGTGTGAGTGGGTGATTGTGAGTGTAATCAATGAGTGTTGTGAAGTGGTATGCACGATGTCGTCTATGTATGTCTGTGTACGATGAAGGTTGCCGAAGTCCAAACCTTTAATGGGATAATAGCCTTAAGTCCTATAGACCTGTCTTACAGCTAGTCCTTAATGAAGAATTCAGAACAAACAAAATAATGAACATAAAATAAATGGGAAACTAACACATACCTTAACTATGGTAAGAAATGACTAAGAATATGAATGCACCTAACTACACATACTCCCACAATTCCCCTCCACCACCCCCCTCACTCCGACACACCACCTCTCCTCCTCCCTCTCCCAGCACGCACACACACCCTGCAATTTCACACCTTCTCAAAAACTTAACATTGTCGCAAGGTAGGTAAGAATAAAAAGATATACAATCTTACATACCAGGAGCAAAGGAAAAATAGAAATTTGTGGAGTCTTAGTTTTAAATGAAGTTAATGATTTAACCTCTTTCGGTGGGGTTGAGGCATAAAAAATTCCTTCCTTCCATGAAATTACTTACTGGAGCTCACGTTTTTAAGAGAAGTTTGTCTTGTGTCCAAGATTCTGTTGAGCTCTCTTGAATCTGACAGTCATTGTCCTAGATTATGAAGGAACTTTAAGGCAGTGTTTTTGTGGTCCTGATTTGGCTCGGAAGAGTCCGCTGGACCTAAAGCAATAACCATGGAAGGCAGTGTTTTCAAATTAAATCGAGCAATGTGATTTGGCACATTTATTTTCTTTAGTAGGTTTATTTTGCTGAATGTGATATTTGGTTAAAAAATAGGAATTGAACATTGTAGATTTGTTTTTCTTAATCAAAATGTTTAAATGTGTACATTGGAAATAATTGTTCCTACAAATCAAACATTATTTTTGATTATCTGTTTTTGATATTTCTTTGTTTCAGAACAACCCCTACGTTGATGATGGAGGTGACCAAGGCTGTGACGGAAGACCTTTCGCCTGCGATCTTTGTGAGGAAGGTCAAGAAGCCAAGCTGACGTGTTCCGCGTGCAAGACCTATTTTTGCACACGCTGCCGACGAACGCACGACAAGCTATGCATATCCATGCAGGTGACAGAGGTCAAAGTTGAGCGTGTGGAGGAGAAAAATAGTGGACAATATCCAGATGTGGAGTCGCTGGAAGTAAAAGAGCTGTTGGAAGTTATTATGAAGAAACTGTCGGGGGAGGAACAACAGCAGCAGCACAAAGCAGGAGGTGTTAGCAAGAGGAAAGGTGGCCAGGAGCAGAAGTTGATTGGGCCAGGTGTGGGCCAAGAAGGCGATGAGATGGATGCTGCGAGTTTGACTTCAGCCGTCAAGATGCTAATGTTGAAACAGTCAGACACTGATAAACTGGTATCTACGCTGCAAGGTTCTCTGATCACTCTACAAAACCAAAACTCACTTTTGTTCCGAGATCTGTCAACCGTTCAAGACCAGAACGCCAAGCTGAAGAAAGAACACGAGGCTCTGCAGCGTGAGGTGGTTGGCCTGAAAGACAAGAACGCCATCCTATGCCAGGACAACCAGCAACTGCAACACGAGGTCACCAAGCTGCAAGATGATGTCAGCAGGCTCCAGGACTACAGCACCACTGTGCAGCAACAGCAGGATACTATGGTAGATCGAGTAGCAAAGTTGGATTCTAACGCATCACAACTTCAAACTGATGTTGCAAGCCTGAAAGCTGATCAAAGGGAAATAACTTGTGTGAAAAATGTGCAAGCCAAACTGCAAGGGGAAATAACCAGCCTAAAAACAGTGCACGCGAAACTGCAAGGAGAAATAACCAGTGACCAAGCCAAATTACAAGGCAAATAACCAGTCTGAAAACTGACCAAGGCAAACTGCAAAGGGAAGTAACCAGCCTAAAAATTTACGGTGCCACACTGCAAGGTGAAATAACCAGTCTGAAAACTAACCAAGCCAAACTGCTAGGAGAACTAAGCAGTCTGAAATCTGACCCAGCCACAAAACTGCAAGGTGAAGTACTCAGTCTGAAAAGTGACCAGGGCAAACTACAAATAGAAGTCGCCAGTCTGAAAACTGACCAAGGCAGTCTGCAAGCAGAGATGACCAAGCTCAGAACAGACAATGGCAGATTGGAGGGTGATGTCGGGAATCTGAAATCTGTCCAGGGCCAAGTGGAGCAGGATGTGAAGACACTGAACACGCAAGTGTTTTTCCATGCATGGCTGCGTGAGGCTGTAACACTACAGAATGATGACATTCTGATTTGTAACGTAGTTATAACAAATGTTGGAGAGGGGTATGACGATAAGACTGGTATGTTTACAGCTCCAGTTTCAGGTGTCTATTGTTTCATGGCCTCATCAACTCCATTCTCTGAGGTAAATGTCTTTTGTAATGCATACATTGTACTTGACAATAAAATCAAAGCTTACTTTTTTGCCAAAGGCAAAGGAAGCAGCACTGCCCATGTTACATTGCTAGTCAAAGCTGGTCAGAAGGTGTGGCTGCGATGTTACCAAACTGGAAGTAGGTTTGACAATGGGTGGTTGACATCCTTCACTGGTTTTCTTGTTCAACCACAACTGTAAGACAGCAAAATCACTGAGGTCAAGTAGCAGTTTCTGTTTGACTGATGACTGTCTGACCAATGACCAATGCAGCTTTTTTGGTTATCAACCTTTTACATGCATCTGTTTCCCAAGGCGGATCTTGCAAAATCTTGTGAAATCTTGTGAATTCTTGTGACATTTTTGTGAAAGTCTAGTGACATTTGGGGAAAACCAAATATATTCAAGATGCAAAATGTGTTTGTAACCAAATGTAGTGACCAGGGTGGAGAATTTTCCGCGAACCCGCGGATTTCCGCGGAAGGCATTTGCATTTCCGAGAAAAAAATATTGAGTTCCAAGTGTGAGAAGCTGAGGGCTACCCTTTACTGGGCATAGCGGCCAAAAGCGGCCGAAGGTCTAAACAGGCAGAACGTCCAAAAGCGTCCGTATCAACCATTCTCGCGTTGTTTGAAAGATTGCGAGACTTCCGGCATTTGACTTCCGGTTTATTCTGTTGTGAAAACATTCGACTGCATTTCCACAAGTTTTCTCTGTGATGCGTTCGTTTTTTCGATTTAAAAAAAAAATTGTGTGTGTGTCTAAAATGGATGGTTTGGATTCTTTGACTGATGAAGGGGAGTTTACAGGCTTCCATTTATCAGACATTAAAGTGAGAGAAATGGACTTGGAGTCGGAGGAAGAGATCGGTACTGACATTAGACAATTAGTGTCAGTAGTGTGCATGCATACGATCTTTAAGACTGGCATGAAAGTGAAGAAGAGGAGGGGGCTTGTTTGGACTTTTTAAAACTTTTTTTTTGTATACACATGGAGTAATAAAAAAAAGACATGACAAGAAAAGTATAAAAAGGTAGATAATCAAAAGAGAATTTATTTCTTTTCATTTTGCATTTTATTTCATTTAAATCTATACACTAGTCACTAATACCTAAGATGTAGTGTTTTTAATAACGTACCCCTAAATATCTCTAAAATTATAAAAATTCTTGCCTGTTTACAGCTAAAAAATAGACAAACGTGTGCCCAGTAAAATTGGAAATGTGGAGTTTGTGTGTAAAAGTGGTGGACCTCAAACTTTGTTAGGCCTACAAATCAAGATTCCTAACTTTTTTGAAAGACATGTGCATAAAACATTCTTTTTGTTGTTGTTGTTTCTATTCATGTTTACTTTGTGCTTTTTGCTTTCAGGAGAGGCCCTAAATTACTTTCAAAATTGCATAAATTCATTTTCTTCCAAGGGGCGAATACCGGAGCTTGGCCCCTGGGCCCCGGCCGGATTTCAGAGATTTCTTGATTCAGTTGTTCTCCACCCTAAGTGACACATTTATTAAGATAAGATAAGACAACTTTATTATCTTTTACAAGAAATTACATTGTGGTGTGCAATTACAATCAACAAGGAATAAACATCACAATAATAATAACAACAATCATAATGACAATGAGGATAAAAATGCCCAGTCACATATGAATATAATTACACTTATGCATGCTAACATTAAACGACAGCAAAATTAATGTGAAGTGAGATTATTTTGGGCAAACAAAACACACACACACACACATGTCATTTATTAAGTAATGAGACAGCCTTTGGAATAAAACTGTTTTTCGTTCTGAGAGTTCTGACCCTTGGTGTTTGGTAGCGCCTTCCAGAAGGCAGGAGCTGGAAGTGGTGCGCAAGCACATGAGTGCTATCCAGCACAAAGCAACTAGCTTTCCGCACAACACGTCTTTCATACAACACCTGCAGACTCTCTTGTTTCACTCCCACAACCCTCCCACAGACTTTCACTACTCGATCCAGAATACTTTTGTTTTTTACACACAAACTTCCATACCAGGAGATAAAAGAAAAGGTAAGAACGGACTCAATAAAAGAAGAGTAAAAGGTCTGAAGGATGCGGCTACTGACTTGGAGATTTCGAAGTTTTTGAAGGCAGTAAATTCTAGACTGACATTTTTTGTGTATGGCCTGGGTGTTTGCAGTGAAGTTCAGTTTCTCGTCAATGATGGTTCCCAGGTATTTGTATTGGGTGACTCTCTCGACTGTAACACCATCAATGACAAGGTCTTTGAATGCGTTATGCTAGACAAAAATGTATGAAGAAAAAGGGTATAAAATAAGTATTCGCAATTTTCAGGTCACATAGAAATGTTACTGTTTGATCCATATATGAAACTGCATGTGTTATTAATGGATCAAATATAAACAAATAATACATTTTAAATGTGTGTGTGTGTGTGTGTGTGTGCGTGGTGTGTTTATGATATCACATTCAGTGAAAAGGCCTTATATATACTATTGAATTGAATTGAATTGATCCTCTCATAGTCATATCTTTACCATCAAACATTTATGTTTCCTTCTGTACTGTCGTTTGTGTGCTTATATGCACCACTCATATAAACTTTCATACTGAGCAGTGATAAGTATCACTCACTTAAGATTATTTCTTTACATTGTAATTGTTGTGTGAGTGTGTATGACCAAAAAAGAAAGTTATACCTGTCAATGGCCTGTATGAAGTTGGGTTACGATGAAATAAAAATTATTTTTGTTTGTTTGAGATTTATGCCTAGAGTTACATGCTATCTCTCTGTCTCTCTCTCTCTTTTTTTCTCCCCCCACCCTCCTCCCTTCCACCTTTTCCTCTGTCTTGCCTTTGTGCTTTTGGTTTTGGCAGTAAAACGTTATCTCCAGTAGGGAGATTCCGAAGGCCTATCACATTCCCACACACAATAAAACCAATGTGTGCGCACGCAAACGCTTATGAATAAACAGTTTACCATGTTGCTACAGCTGTATGAAATAGGCTTACAAACATTGAGCGTCCTTGAAAGGTCGCGTGCTGATCAAGCACAAATCAATTGTCGTCCGCTACACCTTAATTTTATTTTTTACCTGCCTGTGACTGTGCAACGCTTTCGCCTTAGTTTATTTTAGTAGTAAGAGGCACCAACAACATCTACATCATGTGTTTGTAGACTTCAAGAAAACGTTTGACCGAGTCTGGCATGTAGAGCTATGTGGGCAATCATGAGAGCTTACAACATCAGCCCTAAAATTATTGAAGTGATCAAAAGCCTGTATGACAAGGCTATCTTCAGTGCAGTCCTTCACAACAGCGCCATCGGGAACTGGTTCAGAACAACAATCGGTATGCGTCAAAGATGCCTACTTTCTCCAACACTCTTCAACATCTTCCTAGAGCGCACCATATCAGATGCCCTTGCAGATCACGAAGGCACAGTCAGGATCAGTACAATTTATGTTAATCTGCTGAATAAAAATTGATACAACAACAGCAGTCAGGATAGGGGGTAGAGCAATCTCCAACCTCCGTTTTGCGGATGACATTGATGGATTGACTGGAGAGAAAGAAGAACTTAAACAACTGGTACAGAAGCTTGAAACCCGTGACAGTGGTTAGAATGTCTTTGTAGACAAGAATCCAACGAGGTGTTCGTGCCTGTTATCTCTCTCGCTGAAATGAAGCTTGCGGCCTTTGTCGGTCGTTGTTTCACCGAGGCCTTTCCAGCGTAGTTCGCTGATACCTAAAATGTTCCATCGATAGTGGGCCAGTGCTTCTAATTTTCGCTCCTCAGTTAGGGTCCTGACATTCCAGGTTCCTATGACGATATTGTCTTTCGTACGGATCCTGCTAAGTTGTCCATCAGTAGCACCTTTATCACCTCAGTCCTGGTGGCCAACGGAAGGCGCGGTCCTTGGTGATCCGGGCGAAGACCGATCCGGTATGGAGTGAGTGGTTCTTTTCATCATAGGGTGTGTCTTGTGCAAGAAAGACCTGGCAGGGCCCAATCCTCTCCAGGCTGTTGGCCACAGCCGAAATCCACGAGTGAAATGTGGCTCGTCTTGGCCTCGAGCACATTGTCGTTGAACCTGTAGTAACGTTATGTTCCTCCTTAGAAGCATTTCGCACAGTGAGGTCGTGTTAACATCACCCCTGTTAGTCGCCTCTTACGACACGCCGTAAAACGTTGGGTCTATTCTATTTAATGCCCGAACCCACAGGGCTGAAAATTTACTTGTTTACAATAAAACGTAATGTTGTTCTGATATAGCGCCCTAACCAGATGTAAGAACTACTTAAGGCGCTGGCATAATAAAGTAATCCTTCATGTGTATTTCACATTCGCTAAGTCAAAAGAGCTGCTCACAACGCTGGTAGGATAAAGTAATCCTTCCTGTATATTTCACATTCGCTAAGTCAAAAGAGCTGCTTACGGCACTGGTAGGATAAAGTAATCCTTCATGTGTATTTCACATTCGCTAAGTCAAAAGAGCTGCTTACGGCACTGGTAGGATAAAGTAATCCTTCATGTGTATTTCACATTCGCTAAGTCAAAAGAGTTGCTCACGGCGCTGGCATAATAAAGTAATCCTTCCTGTATATTTCACATTCGCTAAGTCAAAAGAGCTGCTTACGGCACTGGTAGGATAAAGTAATCCTTCATGTGTATTTCACATTCGCTAAGTCAAAAGAGCTGCTTACGGCACTGGTAGGATAAAGTAATCCTTCATGTGTATTTCACATTCGCTGAGTCAAAAGAGCTGCTCACGGCGCTGGCCGCTTCGGATTGACCTCAAGTCAACTACGTTGCCAACTTTTGATCTGCTCACTGCCTCAAGTGACAGACCCCTCAATCATTACTGCAATATTATACAGTGGTTAACTATATTCCTTCTTCAGTGGGATGGTTAACCGATACCAGAGGTAGACGTTAAACCTCAATGTTCATTCATTCATACTGTACGTGTATAGGATACATTATTTTAGCTCATTTGACCCAATGGCAGGGTTCTTTATCGTACACCCAGGCGGGCTCTTTGAATAGAAGATGGGAGGGCGAGCACAACTGTAAATTACTAGGTCAAAATATGACTTTTAGTTTATATTCAGCAACCTAATTTCAGCGAGCGATATTTTTAACTCAGCAAAATGGCACCTCGGGGGGGGGGGGGGGGGGGGGGGGATTGGGTTATATCCTACATACTGTATCACCAGCGCCTTGAGCAGCTCTTGAGCTTGAAAAGCGGCTATATAAGAACGATTACATAAATAAGTAAAACCTGACAAAACACCCTTACACAGTCAAAGGTTATTGTTGTCCACAGACTGTGCAACGCAAGGTCTGACACAATGCAGTCTTAAGGTTAATTTAGTTTAGTGCTGTTATTCACAGTGTTTTTAATCACCGGAAGTTGTTTAAAAAAAAAGTCATGTCATAAATATTTGATAGCGTCAATAAATATTAGAGGTATAGGAGACAACCAATAATACAATCAATGAATCAATAATTAAACGATAAATAAATCAGGGTTTTTAGACTCGGAAACAAATTCAATTTGCGGTGAAGACCCAACCTTGTGGTTAACCTGTCATTGCAACCAATACTCAGTATGCAGTCGCATGCGCAGCCACGACTGACGAAACGGGTGGGCAAAGATTAACCCAGAGAGGAGGTACGTGACGTCACGGACTTTATAAAAACGATAGCGCGGGCCCGCACCGGCACACGTCTCAGCTCTATCGGCCTGATCGCGGCGCTCAGAGTAAACCGGGAAAGAAAGTCGGTGGTTGCAGCGCTGCTCCACCTGCTCTTTCCCACTATGGTTTTTCTGTTTGTTGGGTCTAAGCCGCTGTGCTAAGATGGTGTGGTCGCCGCTTACTTCGTGCCAACTCAAGACTGCACGATGTTTGAGATAACCGGGATGGCCCGGCAGCTTCTTTTCTAAGAGGTTTGCTGGGCCGGGGGAGGAGAGTGGGGCCAGGTGAACTTTCACCTCCGGCTCCCGTCTTCTCTCTCCCCCCTTCAAGCTGTCTCCAAAACAAGCGAAGTCACCAGGGTCCCGGGTTCGAACCCTCGTCACAATAGCGGCCGCGCCGTCACGCCCGTTTTCACGGGTGTGCTTTGCAGGTGGCGAGAGGTGAGAACCTGGGACCCCCCCTAGGATCAGAAGGCTGGGAGTTGAGTGCAGTGTGTCAGGTCAGTGTCAGATGGCCATGTCAGTCATGACATGTCACTGCCATTTTGGCCTGTCGCTGTGTTAAAATGCTCGCTCCAGTCGGCTGGTTTTGGGGGAATGTTTGTCAACAGCACCATTCGACGAGAAATTGTTACGTTTTGTAGCTACCTTAAGGCTACTTGCCATTCGCCTGCATACTGCGTTCTCTCCGAAGATTTAACTAGTGAGAAGTCTATAGTAGATTTACTGTTCGGATGTGTGCTTATACGTGCGTGCAGGTTGACTAGCTGGCTGGAAGAGCCAAAGCATGTGTGTGGTTTCCTGTGTTTTTTGGCAGCTTAATCGGTCAGACTGAATTTCGTCGCAACATTTTTGTGTTATGTTATTCATTTTATGTTTTAGATGTTAACCATTAACTTCCTTCAGTTCTTTTGAAGTTGAATTCTGTATAAATATACTGCCAATATTTGCATGTAGTTTTTTTTTACGGCTTGTTTAAAACTATTTTAAATTTTTTCCCCCGTTAGTTATGTAGTTTTTTATTTTGTATTTTAATGGTTTTACGTTTAATTGTATTGTGCCGACTCTTACATTTTGCGACTGCTTGTGCGAGAGTATGCGTGTGAGAGCTTTGAGCAGACTTGTTAGTTTAGAAACGTGCTTTATAAAATATATTATTTATTTATTTATATATTTTTAGAGTTTTGGAATCGCGCTTTATAAGATATATCATTATTTCTTTTTTTTTATTTTTAACGAATTGATTGATTGATTGATTTATTGCTGCTTTAGGTCCAGCGGACTCCTCCGAGCCAAATCAGGACCGGTTTTAACGAATTAATTTATTCTGTTTATTTATTGTGTGGTCCAAATATTGAAAAGCGATTTAGGTCTCTTGTTCTTGCACTGTTTGTGGAAGTGTGTGTTGTCGAATGGCGAGTCGGTGCGTGCGTGTAATTGATCATGTTCTAGAAAGATCCAAAGGTTACAGTGTATAATTGTGTGGGTGTGTGCGGGTGTGTGTGTGGGTGTGTGTGTGTATATATATTTCCTGTGTTAGAAGCACGGATAAGGAAAATGTAGCATACAAAACAAACAGTTTTTGGAGCGTATGAAACGGTGGTGGTGTGTTGTTGGTGTGTGTGCGCGCGCACGCGTGTGAGTAAGACAGATTGAATGGAAGAGGGGCGAAATACACAGATAGGCCTACTGTACATCCACAATCAAACATGCTTCCATTATTATTATTATTATTATTATTATTATTATTATTATTATTATTATTATTATTATTATTATTATTATACTACACACACCAGCACCCACACTCACACACACATACACACATCATTTCTATGAGAAACGTTTAATTTCATTTTTCCACCTCATAATTTCAATTCAAAACCCCAAGTACAAGTTAGACCTATCTGTTACCTACACCAAAGATAATATATACCCTTCTTTGCCTACACACATGATAATATATTCCCTTCTTTGCCTACACACATGATAATATATTCCCTTCTTTGCCTACACACATGATAATATATTCCCTTCTTTGCCTACACACATGATAATATATTCCCTTCTTTGCCTACACACATGATAATATATTCCCTTCTTTGCCTACACACATGATAATATATTCCCTTCTTTGCCTACACACATGATAATATATTCCCTTCTTTGCCTACACACATGATAATATATTCCCTTCTTTGCCTACACACATGATAATTTCTTCCCTTCTTTGCCTACACACATGATAATTTCTTCCCTTCTTTGCCTACACCTATGATAATTTCCTTCTTTGCCTACACACATGATAATTTCTTCCCTTCTTTGCCTACACACATGATAATTTCCTTCTTTGCCTACACACATGATAATTTCTTCCCTTCTTTGCCTACACACATGATAATTTCCTTCTTTGCCTACACACATGATAATTTCCTTCTTTGCCTACACACATGATAATATATTCCCTTCTTTGCCTACACACATGATAATTTCCTTCTTTGCCTACACACATGATAATATATTCCCTTCTTTGCCTACACACATGATAATATATTCCCTTCTTTGCCTACACACATGATAATATATTCCCTTCTTTGCCTACACACATGATAATATATTCCCTTCTTTGCCTACACACATGATAATATATTCCCTTCTTTGCCTACACACATGATAATATATTCCCTTCTTTGCCTACACACATGATAATATATTCCCTTCTTTGCCTACACACATGATAATATATTCCCTTCTTTGCCTACACACATGATAATATATTCCCTTCTTTGCCTACACACATGATAATATATTCCCTTCTTTGCCTACACACATGATAATATATTCCCTTCTTTGCCTACACACAGGATCATTTCCTTCTTTGCCTACACACAGGATCATTTCCTTCTTTGCCTACACACAGGATCATTTCCTTCTTTGCCTACACACAGGATCATTTCCTTCTTTGCCTACACACAGGATCATTTCCTTCTTTGCCTACACACAGGATCATTTCCTTCTTTGCCTACACACAGGATCATTTCCTTCTTTGCCTACACACAGGATCATTTCCTTCTTTGCCTACACACAGGATCATTTCCTTCTTTGCCTACACACAGGATCATTTCCTTCTTTGCCTACACACAGGATCATTTCCTTCTTTGCCTACACACAGGATCATTTCCTTCTTTGCCTACACACAGGATCATTTCCTTCTTTGCCTACACACAGGATCATTTCCTTCTTTGCCTACACACAGGATCATTTCCTTCTTTGCCTACACACAGGATCATTTCCTTCTTTGCCTACACACAGGATCATTTCCTTCTTTGCCTACACACAGGATCATTTCCTTCTTTGCCTACACACAGGATCATTTCCTTCTTTGCCTACACACAGGATCATTTCCTTCTTTGCCTACACACAGGATCATTTCCTTCTTTGCCTACACACAGGATCATTTCCTTCTTTGCCTACACACAGGATCATTTCCTTCTTTGCCTACACACAGGATCATTTCCTTCTTTGCCTACACACAGGATCATTTCCTTCTTTGCCTACACACAGGATCATTTCCTTTCAGATAGACTAGCGCTGGCCCAGGTGCCAATGAACTCCAGGTCGGGCAATAAGATAGAAGTGGTTACTGTCATTGTTCACTCACTGACCATCTTATCAATGTGAGTTCTGGTGGTTCAGTGTTGATGTAGGTCCTTAACATATACCAATACCCCATCTTTCCTAGGAAGGTTAACCCTGTTTGCCATCTTTGCCAATAAGGGGTGTGGACGTGCGTGAACACGATCATTAGGGTTGAAGTAACTACACTAAATTATATTACATATAATGTTCTTTTATTAGCATGACGATAACACTTTTTTTTTTAAAGTATAGGCCTGTCACGAAATGGACTAAACTACTTTGAATAAAACTACAGTGCCACTTTCAACTTTGGTACAGATATGAAACCCGATACAGCCAGATAATCACACTAAGACTATTGATATTATCTGATCAGCACGAACACGAATGTGCACAGCGTGGCCGAGAGAGTCAGAATAGCTTTTGTCTAAGCTCTTCAATTTATTGACAGGCTCATCATTCAACAGATAAAATAAAGCGAGAACAACTACCATACTATGATTATCATCCTATAGAAATGCTGATGAGGTAGCCTTATAGGCCGACTTAGCAGCTGTTACAGTGTGGTTGAAAAGTATCTCCCTATTGAACATTGCTGATGACGTTTATAAACAGCGCTGCATTTGCATCAAACTCAATGTATCGGGATCCCTACAGTGGTGGAATTTAAATTGCTGACCTCTGCTGTCATTTCACAGTAGCCATAGCAGCCTACAGTGGTCCGTTATCCGGACACTGCGTGAACGAGCTCCGACGTCGCACAGACTAGTAATGGACGTCGTAAGAATTAAGAAGCTAAAAGACCAAGTGTAACGTAGACGAAGCAGTACTAGCTATTTTACGAAAATTGTAAGCAATTCTCAGTAAGGAGTAACGTTTCAACTATACATATACTCCGTACAATAACTAATCATAGGCCTACATTTAATCAATGACTCATGAGCGTGCAGACTCTCTCTTTACGATTTCGGCACATTGCAAGCTAACCAGAAACTAGACCCAATCAATGTTCAGGCTGTATAGTAAGAAATAACGTCTTAAAAAGCCTAGCGCTTCAACTGTCCAAAGATTGCAGGTCTTAACGGTGCATTATTTATTTATTTATTTATTTAATCGTTCTTATATAGCGCTTTTCCAGCTCAAGAGCTGCTCAAGGCGCTGGCCGATACAGGATCTAACTCAAGCCGCCCGAGACGCCCACCCGCAGCCTTTGGGCGCATGGTCTGACGCCCGGACAACTGAGCACAATCCTGGGCAGCCAGGGATGGGGGAGAAGGACCTAGGTGCATGCTGGGTGTGTTCTTGTCACCGGCACTCACACGTCTAGGACATGAGCGTCAGGATCTTTAAAGTCCGTTATGATGGAATGTATGCGACACAGACTAGACCTCGGTTTATACTCTCATCCGAAGGAGTAGTAAAACAGGAGTAAAGTGTCTTTCCCAGGGACACAACACAATGGCCCGGCCAGGGCTCGAACCCGGGACCTTCAGATCCGCAAGCCGAAGCACTACCATTAGACCACAGTGCCTCCCATTAGAACTTCGCTGCACATTGTTCACTCCGCACCCTTCTTCTCCCTCCTCTCCACATCTCTCTTCGCTTCTGACTAAGAAACTAAAAATAGCTTCTTCCTCAATCATCAAAAAAGCATACTGTGTAACACCCCCGGTTGAACACGTTTTCCTGGCCTACCCTTGAGGTAAATCAATACTAGCTATTGACCGATTAGAGACTGTTGGTTTCCATATTACGTATTAAATTGTCCCCTGTTTTGCGAGTACTGCCGCGATCCGGTTGCCCTTGCATGGCCTCTGTTGAAAAAAGATCCACTATTATTATTCAAAGATAGTAGATAACTACAGGCGCATGCATGATGACTAATAAATAGGTCATAAATATGCTACGGTGCTAAGCTGATTATAGTTGTATGAGTTTTGAGAATTTGTCTTTTTTTTTTAATAGTAAGGGGTCAGTTCTTACTTATAGGCCCTTACATCAGTTTATCCACACTGAAAGGCCCGTACATCAGTTTATCCACACTGATAGGACATACATCCATCTATCAACACTGATAGGCCTATATACATCCCTTCATCATCACTGAAAGCCTCTATATATCAGTTCATCAACATTGATAAGTATCTGCATCAATTCGTCAACACTGAGAGGCCACTACACCAGTACATCAACATTGAGAGGCCTCGACATCAATTCATCAACATTGAGAGGCCTCGACATCAATTCATCAACACTGATAAGCCCCTATATTAGTTCATCAACTAACTTTAAGATTCAGCAGAAATAGTCCATGACTTTCTTTTGACTGACATCGTATCTGTTCCACGCTAAATCTAGCATAGCTCTGCAGAACGCTTTCGCGGAAGAGATAGGTACTTCTTCTTTAGGTTTCCCGCCTTCTCTTCTTTTCCTCTTTGTTCTTCTCTTTCTCCTCTCTTCTAGACACCTTTTAAGACTGCGTCAGACCCTTAGAAGCGTTCATCAAACTGGGTAAAGAAGCCTTCTGTAAAAATTTCTCTGGAATTCCTACCCCATGGACCACCAGAAATGTGAAGCTTGTTTGAATACACGCTGCCGTTGAAAGAGTTCTGTAGAACTCTTGTTGTTGGAAACTGCACTGTGAAGTCACACCGGACGAGGGGAATAGACCCTATATATTGCTTGCGATGTGTTTTGTTTGATGTCTGGCACAACCGTCTAAAACATGAGCATCAGGATCTTTAAAGTCCGTGCGATTAAATTCAAGCGTGTACACACTAGACCTTGGTTTATACTCCTGTCATCCAAAAGAGTAAAAGTGAGTAACCGAATGCATGACTGACTGGCTCACTGATTGACTGACTGATCAATGTAGCCATACTTAAAGATCAGACTGTATTAGACGATCATTGTTCTTCCGGTATTGTCGAAGTAAGATACTTCTATTCAATGACATACATTAAAATGAAGAAAATCAAAACTCATGTTCTCTACCTATAATGTTCGTGTATATAGCAGCTAGACGATCAAGAACGTCGATCTTCTCGTTAACTTTTGCATTCTAATAACATGAATAAACAATAATTTTCAGATAATGATTATAGGATAACAAACAGATTATCCTTACTCGTCTCTAAGCTGATTTACCCGATACATTTGATATAGGTGGTTGAAAAGTAGCTCCCTATTAAACATTGCTTATAACTTTTGTACGTATGCTGTATTTGCATGAAACAAAATAGGTCTGGTGGGCCTTACAGTGGTAGAATGTTAACTGCTGATCTTTGAAGCCATCTCACAGTGACGAGCGCCGCCCACATTGGTTCATCGTCTGGCACGTAGTTTAATTTATAGTCTTTTTATTTTTATTTTGATGTCTTATGCATTTGGTCAGCAGAACTACCTCACACACTGTCTGGCCACTGGCCATTAGGGTCCGCTGTCGTCACTGCCACATGAAATCAGAGGTGAGCAATCAAATCCTACCGCAATACTTTCTTTTTTTTCTCAAGCAAATGAAAGTTCTATTTACAAAAGCTACAAGCCATTTTTATAAATAGTAGTTTGTTTAAAAAAAATGGATCTTAATCGATCCTTATTAATAATTTTATTTAAATCATGTACACTATAGTCTGTTTTAAAAATGAGAGAGAGGGGAGGGGGTAGGAGTGGGGGGGGGAAGATAATTCATTTCGAGTGCCAGTGATACCAGGTCGCCCATAACTGTGCTCAGTTGTCTGGGCGTCAGACGATGCGCCCAAAGGCTGCAAGTGGGCGCCTCGGACGGCTTGTGTTATATCCTGTATCGACCAGCGCCTTGAGCAGCCATTAAGCTGGAAATGCGCTAAATAAGAAAGATTAAATAAATCAATAAATAAATAAATAAATAAATAAATAAATAAATAAATAAATAAATAAAAGGATCAAACTCTCTCTGGCAGTCGTTGAGGCGCTAACCCTCGCCACTCATAAAGTATCAAATAACGGACGTGTCGATTGAGCTTCCCTAGGTTGTTAGAAGTAGAAGGAAGACGTAGAGGAAGCCGGAGTAGGCGTGTCGGTATAAAAGGGAGAGCATTTATTTAGTGGTGTTTCACCCGTCCCCTATACGCTTAATGTGTCCGGAGACGTAAATTTACTCAAAAAAAAAAAAAAAAAAAAGCGCATCATAACAACCAAAAATGGCGTCACTCGGTCATGAGACGTAGTAGTGAGCTTCAGCTGAAAGGTCGCGTGCTGATCAAGCAAACATCAAATGTCGTCTGTAACGCCTTTTTATTAGCTGCCTATGACATTCACAGTGAGTGTTGCCACACTCAAAACAATAAGCTAACAGAGCAAACAAGAACTCTTTGTCCAAGCATAGTTATTTTGTACATCAATAAATTCCATAGTTTGTGTGTGTGCCTTTTGATAGAAACCGCTAACCACCACTCATCAGCTCAAACAGTGGCATCGAAACCAAAGTCGGAAAGGGACAGAACCCATAACAAAGGTTGTTGGATAAGGTTTCTTGCTTTAGGTTGATACAACAGACCCTACCCTACACCACCCCACACACCAACAAACGTAGTCTTGAAGCCGAGTGGTTTATTAAAAAATAGGGTTAAATGATGATGATGATGATGATGATGATGATGATGATGATGATGATGATGATGATGATGATGATGATGATGATGATGAGCATACTTAATTCTTTCGATCGGGTGATCGTAGCTATGTGCAATGGGTGGATGATGATGATGATAATGATGATAATGATGATGATGATGATGATGATGATGATGATGATGATGATGATGATGATGATGATGATGTCCATTGTCAAATGCTCACTGCACGGTCTGATACAGGCTATAGCTCAAGACCACGCAGTGATGGTATTGGTGTACCGTTAAATAGGTAAGGCACGGAGCAAGGAGGCAGAAGAAGAGGGATCGAGACAGAAAAAGAGGTGGAAGGACAACATTCGAGAATGGACTGGCTTGACACTGCATGAGTGAAGCCATGAGGGTTGCTGAGGACAGAGAAAGATAGAGTATGCTGGTTAAACGATCATCTTTGTTGCCCATACGACCTTCGAGTTACGGGATAGGATAGGATAGGATAAATAGAGGAAATCTATTCCTGTCAAAATAAAAATTGAAAATTCGAACTTTAGCAGTTGGTCTGGGCTACGAAAGTCCACTTGATCATTGTTTAATGTCATAACAATGCGAATCTTAGGGTAAACCCGTGTCCACAAAAGTAAACAAAGCCTTCGATTTGGGGCCCTTTAGCTTAAAACGTAATGTTGTTGTGATATAGCGCCCTTACCACATCTAAGACCTCCTCAGTGCACTGGCACTGTAAGGTAAATGGCTTATCTCGTAGCAGCATGAATTAGACCTATGACCTATTACAAACTAACCCTAACTTGGGTCTTAGGAATTTACTTCCCAGAAGACTTGCGCAATGGCAGGTAATAGGTTTTAAACCATGCTCCTAGGAAATCACCACTACCTTTAAACTTATATATATACATGTATCGAAGATTTGCAAGCGGATCTTTCTGAATTTCGAGGTAAGGCCTACTTTCGGTTCACTTTCGTATTGGGCGTTTGAGATAGCAGCTATGAATGAACTACCTTGGGCTAAATTTAATGTGCCGGAATATCCTCTTCCCCACCCCCCACCCCGCTTTCTCTATTACGCATGCGCATACTTTTTTAAAGACAACATGCCAGAGAGAAAACCAATATGGCGACGGGTGGTTACGACAGAGGTCTGGATAATCGTGTTACTTGCAGTATCTGCCTAGAACCGTACAGAGGACGGCACCCTAAGATTTTACCCTGTTTCCATTCCTTCTGTCTCCCGTGTTTGACGCAGCTTGCGGACAAGGAGGCCTCTCAGGTAAATGAACAACAGGATTCGGGATTAAAAAGTACACTTAGTAGCGGTAGGCTCCTTGATAGGCTCTGAGACTGACGTGACCCGTCACTAGGCTTGTGTATGGGACGAATCATTTTGTTTCCTTGATATCTTTTACTATTTAGGCTTCTGTTCATGTTAGTGACAGAGTTGGTCTATAATTCTCTAATAAATTTCATCTTTTAAATCAATCTGTGTCTATCAACGATTTGTTTAAAATTTTTTACCCTCCCCCGTAAAATACTAAATAGGTCAGTGTGACAGTGCAGTCTCCTCTTTACCAGAGATATCGATCTTTACCTTAAGGCCTGGAAGCCATTCTGTTTCATAGGCCTTATGGAGTACTTTACCTTGCGGAATGCCTGAGTGTGTGCGACCACTAAAGATTTACTTCTTTCATAGTTGTGTCACTATATATATAAAAGCACATCAGCCCTGAAAATGAAAAAAAAGTCCCACTAGCCTTTGGCTAGTAACTTAAAAATTTTACTAGCCAAACTACAAATTTTACTAGCCAAACTTTAAAAAAGTTCCTTTTTGCGCACTCGCATTTGGCGAGTAAAGATTTTTTTTTTAGTCGCCAATTTTTTTTTTCACTAGCCATGGCGACTAAATTAGTCGCCATTTTCAGGCCTGCACATACACAAATTTCAAACTATTATTTATTAATTAATTAATTTATTACAAGCCAATTTAATATAGCGCACATTTCTAACACAGCAGCTTTATGCACGATTAAGGCTATGGGAATGCAGACCCATTTCTGTTTATTATGATATAGACCAGCTACTGCATACATAAATTGAATTTTGCCTTCTTGTATTTCTAGATAATACAGGGTGTTCCAAAAGTATTTGGCACATTTTGACATTGAATATTTCCGAAACTATTAAGGATATAAAAACGCATCTGGTAAATTCAGAAAGCTTGTAATCTCAATTTTTACATGGAATGTTCAAAGATGTTCATTGGTCACACGACACACATCAAGCCGATAGTCAAATTCTTGCCAAACGCGTCCCAGCATTTTCTGGTTGAGTGAACGCCATTAATGGGTCTGAAAAGAAATAAAAAAATCAACAGCCTTTACAAAAAACTTAATGTAATTAGCTTTAAACTGGCACAACTTTTATACTACCATTCATAGTAATTGAGATATGGGGACTTCAAATGTGCCAAAGACTTTTGGAACACCCTGTACTTTAAAATAGTCGAGAATCAGAATAGTCCAAATGTCTGTCAGTTTGTCTGTTGATCGGTCCGTTGCTTGCCATAACTCAAGAACCACTGAACACATTGTGAACAAATGAATTACATAGGTTAGTGGACTGCCTCTCGTGCTATCATATTTTCTCTACCTCAGAGGTCAAGGTCGCGGGTGCTCATCTTCTTGTTTTTTTTTAAACTGAGGGTATTGGAAACCTCTGCAGTTGAATTATTTATGTGCAGTCTGTATCCAGTGCAGGAGTCACCGATGTCACAAGTGCAGGAGATGGTAATTCACCAGTCACCATCACCTGTCCCACCTGTAGAACCCTCATCCCTCTTCCTCCTGCAGGTGTCGGCGCTCTACATGTAAGTTTGAGTGTGTGTGTGTGTGTGTGTGTGTGTGTGGTGCGTGTGTGTGTGTGTGGTGCGTGTGTGTGGTGTGTGTGTGTGTGTGTGTGTGGTGTGTGTGGTGTGTGATGAGTGTGTGTGTGTGGTATGTGTGTGTGGTGTGTGTGGGGTGTGTGTGTGGGGGGTGTGTGTGTGGTGTGTGTGTGCGTGTGTGTGTGTGGCGGGGAGGGAGGAGAGAGGGAGGGTTTTAAGATGTAGTCAGGTCTATGATAGTGAGTACCGTCATCGCCTTCCTTGCACGTCCACCCGTCATGTCAACAATACAGCGTCAAAGAAAAGAAAACATGCGTCCTTTTCCGAACTCGGGAACGTCTTCAAGTCCGCGTTACAGACCAGCAAAATCAGGCAAGTCGCCCAGCCATTGAAGAAGAATTTAAACAACGTGGTGGCGTTCATACGGACCTAAGATACGTCAACCACAGCCGACAACAGCAACATTCTTCACACGCCAGCGAGTGAAATCGCTTCATCACAAACCACAGACTTTCCACTGCATTGTTATTTATTTCTTTAAATTTTGTTTTACACTAAATTCACTGACATCATCATGTTTTGCCATTAGAAGTAGATTACAGTTACTGCAGTGTAATAGCTTGATGGTACTGTATACTACCCTCAGGAATGTGGTCGGCGGTGTATCCTACATGTATAATGCAACCACCCAAAAGAGACTGTATCGCATGAATGGGTGTGCACGCTACTATCCGGCTAGGCGTAACAGAATCATACTAGGCATAACACAATTGTTGGTGTTGTATTTTATTAACATTTCTATTATAAGTGTAATGATAACGATGTATAATCTGTACTGCATTTAATTTGAATGCTCTCTATGTAACCAGTACCAGTATAACTTGCCTTGTCCACAGGCCAGAAACCAATGGCGCCTGACAGGTGTGGGTTCGATCCAGCATCGGGGCGTTATGTTTCTCCGAATATTATTTACTTTCGACTCGGGCAACGTCTCGGGGGTTTTCTCCGGGTACTCCGGTTTGCTCCCCCAGCAAAATTTCAAAATCACAACTCATGTTAGGTAGGTTGGGTTTGGGCGCGCCACAGGCTGCGACTACGCTTTCCCCAAGGGAGGCGGCCCAGAATTTCCCTATGAAAAAAGGGACAATAAGGTAAATAAAATAAAAAAAATAAAAATAAATAAAAGTATCCTGCACTGCACTGAATTGAATAAATACTGTATTGCATTCATAATTCACTCTACTTTGTACAAGATGTTGTAATCTTTGTTGCATTTTGTATGTAGTTTGTTTGTTCTTCCCAAGGCGATTGTGTGTGAGAGAGAGAGAGAGAGAGAGAGAGAGTGTATGCGTGTTAGGGAGGGTTCAGACAATGGTATGTAATTAAAATTAAATTACATATTTTATTAGTATTTATATATTTCTGTTATAATATTACTTGTTCCCACACGATTGTCCAGTTGCCGAGTCGAGTCGGGTAAAGTTAAGAAATCTTTATTCACACAAAAAATGCAGTGAAAATGTGTACCACATGTTTATATGACATATGTTTCATGCGGAGTGGGAACTGTAAGCAGTGAGGAACTATTGCTTGTATGAAATGATTAGCGTTGAGAATAATGATTTCCTGTAGGTTCCAGCAGAATGCCTTGATTCTGGTTGTTTTTATTATTTTCTCTAAATCGGCGATGTCTCATTGTATTTATATTATGCATCAGAGAACATTAATACATTTGCGAAATATGTGTAGGTGTGTGTGGGTGGGTGTATGTGTGTGGGTGGGTGTGTGATTGTGGATGAATGTGAGCGGATGTGTGGGTGGGTGGTTGAGAGTGTAATCAAAGAGTGTTGTGAAGTGGCATGTATGATGTCGTTTATGTATGTCTGTGTACGATGAAGGAAGTCAAAGTCGAAACCTTTAATAGGATAATAGCATTAAGTCCTATGGACCTGTCTTTCAGCTAGTCCTTAATGAAGAATTCAGAACAAACAAAATAATGAACATAAAATAAATGGGAAACAAACACATACCTTAACTATGGTAAGAAATGATTAAGAATATGAATGCACCTCACTACACATACTCCGACAATTCCCCTCCCCCACCCCACTCACTCCGACACACACCTCTCCTCCACCCTCTCCTCGCACGCACACACACCATGCAATTTCACACCTTCTCAAAAACGTAACATTGTCGCAAGGTAGGTCAGAATAAAAAGGTTTACAATCATCTTATATACCAGGAGCAAAGGAAGATTAGAAATGTATGGAGACTAAGTTTTAAATGAAGTTAATAATTTAACCTCTTTCGGTGGGGTTGGGGAATAAAATAAATTTCTTCCTTTCATGAAATTACTTATTGAATTTTACGTTTTTAAAAGTTCGTTGTCTTGTGTCCAAGATTCTCTCGAGTACTCTTGAAACTGACAGTCATTGTTCCAGACTATGAACATTAAGGCATTGTTTTCAAATTAAATTGAGCAATATGATTTGGCACAATTTATTTTCAAATCGGTTCATTTGTAGGTTCATTTTTCTGAATGTGATATTTGATTTTTAAAAAATCGGAATTGAACATTGTAGATTTGTTTTTCCTAATCAGAATGTGTAAACGTGTACATTGGAAATAATTGTTCGTACAAATCAAACATATTGATTATTTGTTTTGATATTGTTTGTTTCAGAACAACCCCTATGTTGATGACGGTGGTGACCAAGGCTGTGACCGAAGACCTTTCGCCTGCGACCTTTGTGAGGAAGGTCAAGAAGCCAAGCTGACGTGTTCCGCGTGCAAGACCTATTTTTGCACACGCTGCCGACGAACACACGACAAGCTATGCAAATCCATGCAGGTGACAGAGGTCAAAGTTGAGCGGGAGGAGGAGAAAGATAGTGAACAATATCTAGACATGGAGTCACTGGAAGTTAAACAGATGTTAGAAGCATTTATGAAGAAACTGTCGATGGGAGCACAACAGCAGCAGCACAAAGCAGGAGGTGTTAGCCAGAGAAAAGGCGGCCAGGAGCAGAAGTTGATAAGGCCAGGTGCAGGGCAAGAAGGAGATGAGATGGATGCTGAGAGTTTGATTTCAGCCGTCAAGATGCTAATGCAGAAACAGTCGGACACTGATAAACTGATGTCCTCGATGCAGTGTTCACTGATCACTCTACAAAACCAAAACTCGTTTTTGTTCCGAGACCTGTCAACCGTTCAAGACCAGAGCGCCAAGCTGAAGAAAGAACACGAGGCTCTGCAGCGTGAGGTGGTCAGCCTAAAAGACAAAAACGCCATCCTGTGCCAGGACAACCAGCAGCTGCGTCACGAGGTCAACAAGGTGCAAGATGACGTCACTAAGTCCCAGAATGACGTCAGCAGGCTCCAGGATTACATCACCCCTTTGCAGCAACAGCAAGACACTATGCTTGGTCAGATAGCAAAGTTGAATTCTAACAATGGCACGTCACAATTTCCAACTGATGTTGCAAGCCTGAAGGCTGATCAAGCCAAACTGCAAGGGGAAATAACCAGCTTGAAAACTGATCAAGCCAAACTGCAAGGGGAAATAACCAGCCTGAAAACTGATCAAGCCAAACTGCAAGGGGAAATAACCAGCCTGAAAACTGACCAAGCCAAACTGCAAGGGGAACTAAGCAGTCTGAAATCTGACCCAGCCAAATTGCAAGGGGAAGTACTCAGTCTGAAAAGTGACCAGGGCAAACTACAAATAGAAGTCGCCAGTCTGAAAACTGACCAAGGCAGTCTGCAAGCAGACATGACCAAGCTCAGAACAGACAATGGCAGATTGGAGGGTGATGTCGGGAATCTGAAATCTGTCCAGGGCCAAGTGAAGCGGGATGTGAAGACACTGAGCACACAAGTGTTTTTCCAAGCAACACTGATTGAGGCTGTAACACTACAGAAAAATGACATTCTGATTTGTAACGACGTTATAACAAGTGTTGGAGGTGGGTATGACAATAAGACTGGTATGTTTACAGCTCCAGTTTCAGGTGTCTATTGTTTCATGGCTTCATCAAGTCCGTTCTCGGATGACGTACAGGTCTTTTGTAATGCATACATTGTACTTGACAATGATAACAAAGCTTTCTTTTCAGCCTGCGGCAAAGGAAGCAGCACTGCCCATGTTACATTGCTAGTCAAAGCTGGTCAGAAGGTGTGGCTGCGATGTTATCAAACTGGAAGTACGTTTCGTCAATGGTTGACATCCCTCACTGGTTTTCTTGTTCAACCACAACTGTGAGAAAGAAAAATCACTGAGGTCTAATAGGAGTTTCTGTTTGACTGATGACTGACCAATGACAAATGCAGCTTTTTTTGTTACCAACCTTTTACACGCATCTGGTTCTTGAGGCTGATCTTGCAAAAACTTGTGAAAACTTGTGAATTTGTGTGACCTTTGTTTTGAAAGTCTAGCGACATTTTGTAAAAACCAAATATATTCAAGATACAGAATGTGTTTGTAACTAAATGTTGTGACACATTTGCTTCCTTATGCTATACAAAAATGTCTGAAGGGTACAACATAAGTATTCGATAATGTTCAGGTCACATAGAAATGTTACTGTTTGATCCATGCATAAAATACCAAGTGTTATTAATGGATCAAATGTAAACAAATAATAATTTTTAAATGTGTTTGTGTGTGCGTGTGTGTGTGTGTGAGTGCGTGTTCGTTTATGATATCATATTCAGTGAAAAGACCTTATATATACTATTGAATTTAAATAAATTGATCCTCTCATAGTCATATCATTACCATCAAACATTTGTTTCCCTCTAACAATACTGTCATTTGCGTGCTTATATGTACCACTGATATAAACTTTCATACTGAGCAGTGACAAGTATCACTCGCTTGCGATTATTTCTTTACATTGTAATTGTTGTGTGAGTGTGTATGACCAACAAAGAAAGTTATACATGTCAATGGCCTTTATGAAGTTGGATTACGATGGAATAAATTTGTTTTTAAAGATTTATGCCTAGAGTTACATGCTCTCTCTCTCTCTCTCTCTCTCTCTCTCTCTCTCTCTCTCTCTCTCTCTCTCTCTCTCTCTTTCTCTCTCTCTCTCTCTCTCTCTCTCCCCTCCTCCCTTCCACCAACCCTTTCTTCTGTCTTGTTTTTGTTTTTGGCAGTAAAACGTTATCTCCAGTAGGGAGACTCCGAAAAGGCATGAGCACAGCAACGGAGAACAGATAGAAGAGCAATGCCATGAAATAGAGAACAGTCTGAACAAGAACAACAGCAAGGCCTACGAGACTGAAACGGCTGACAAGTGTTAAACAGCTTAAGGTCTCCACGATCCAAAGCAAGTCTGGCATATGCCTTACAAAAGAACAAGAATACCCCCTCCCTCAGTCCCCCAGGGGGTGCCGGGGGTTTCAGTATAAATAGTATCCCCAGGCCACTTTCTGGAAATTTAGTGCTCTAAATTCCCACTGCCGCTGTCTTTCTCATTTGTTCTTTCTCATTCCTACTCTGTTCTATCAATTTACTATACTGTCTTCTTCTTCGCTAGACCAGTCACCTACCCCTTTTCTTGGAAACTCTTTCGGGACAAAATTCCTCGTTTGTGTGTGAGGTCTGTTGGGTCAGCTTGGGAATATTGGACGCTTTCTGCCAAATGGTCACTGGGGCTTCCTATTATGTTCGTATTTGGCAATGTAGGCCTTTTATATGTATGTGTTTTGTTAATATTTTATAATGATGTTTGTATTCTATTTTGTTTTTGTAAACGGGGTTTCGATAAATTAGAATATAGTCTCAGCGTCCCCTGCGTGGGATGTCTTTATTGTACGAAATACACAGATAGGCCTACTTCCACAATTAAACCCAAGCAATTCGTAAAACTTGCTTCCATTATTATTATTATTATTATTATTATTATTATTATTATTATTATTATTATTATTATTATTATCTACACACACCAACACTCACACACACAAACGCACACACACAACCGTTTAAAAACGCCGTTGTTATCATTTTCATGAAAATCTACATATGTTACTTTGACATTTTTACAAATTTGTTCATTTTTTGAAGCTAACCCTAACCCAAACCCTAACCATAACCATAAACCCAACCCTTAACCTGACCATAAGCCTAACACAGCCCTAACCATAACGGAACATTGTTTTGACGTCCAAATAACCGGGTTCGTCAAAATAAAGTAGTAGAGGTTCAAGTGTATGTCAGAATAACGGCGATTTTACCTAGCCACACCTACATACACACACACACACACACACATGCACACACCTACACCCCCCCCCCACACACACACACAAACACACACAGTGCAATACTAAACGTATTGCAAATATATAGTGCAAGCATATATATAGCGCAAATGTTTAGTGCAAGCATACGTACATACATTGCAGATATAGAGTGCAAGCCTACATACATACATTGCAGATGCAGTGGAGGCACTGTGGTCTAATGGTAGTGCTTCGGCTTGCGGATCTGAAGGTCCAGGGTTCAAGCCCTGGCAGGGCCACTGTGTTGTGTCCCTGGGAAAGACACTTTACTCCTGTTTTCCTACTCCTTCGGATGAGAGTATAAACCGAGGTCTAGTCTGTGTCGCATACATTCCATCATAACGGACTTTAAAGATCCTGACGCTCATGTCCTAGACGGGTGAGTGCCGGTAACAAGGACACACCCAGCATGCACTTGGTCCTTCTACCCCATCCCTGGCTGCCCAGGATTGTGCTCAGTTGTCTGGGCGTCAGACCATGCGCCCAAAGGCTGCGGGTGGGCGTCTCGGGCGGTTTGAGTTAGATCCTGTATCAGCCAGCGCCTTGATCCTTAGGCTAAGGCGCCTTTCAAATGACGAACATTATTATTATTATTATTATTATTATTATTATTATTATTATTATTATTATTATTATTATTATTATTATTATTATTATTATTATATAGAGTGCAAGCATACGTACATACATTTCAGATATAGAGTGCAAGGATACGTATAGCTCAAACGGTGTGGTGCAAACAAGCATAAGGTGTAAAATATTAGTTAGTTATTCATTGCCTATAGGGTCCAGCGGACTGCAAAGAACCGAATCAAGACCACAAAATCATGACCACAAAATCAGGTCCATAATTTGGTTGAAAGAGGACTCACCCCTGATCCGTATAAAAGATCATAAAAGATCTGCTGACACACAATAAAGGCATCCCACGCAGGGGACGCTGAGGCTTGGCTCTAATTTATCGTACCCCGTTTACAAAAACAAAATACAGTAGAATACAAACATCATTATTAAATATCAACAAAACACGTGCATATAAAATGCCTACATTGCTAAATAGTAATATTATAGGAAGCCCTAGTGACCATTTGGCAGAAAGCGTCCAATATTCCCAAGCTGACCCAACAGACCTCATACACAAATGAGGAGTTTTGGAAGAGATTTCAAAAAAAAATTTATGTGACTGGTGAAGAAGAAGATAGGACAGTAAATTGATAGAAAAGAGTAGGAATGAGAAAGAACAAAGGAGAAAGACGGCGACAGTGGGGATTTAAAGCACTACATTTCCAGAAAGTGGGGATACTATTTATACAGAAACCCTCTGCACCCCCACGGGATAAGTGTAAAATATGCAGGCGTTTTTTTGTGTGTTTTTTTTTTAAACACAAATCGATAAAAAGGTGGGTTTATATACACAGCATACAAATACTTTATTAGCAGTATCATTATATATTAGCATTATTGTAAGAGTGCTTGATTTATGTTTCGCTTGCCATTCCGGTCCGGTTAGAGTGTTTGAATGTGACAGTTTGTGTTGTTTAAAATAAAGCAATATTAAGCTGGTTATCGTACAAGTGCTTTCGATTTTCCCGTGCCTGATGTTGGTTGGGTTTCTGAGGATTCTGCAAACCAAACAGATCCAAAATAACAAACCACAACCACAGTCACAACGTCATCAACATTAATTATATTAATAATATCTGGCAAAAGGTTTCTTTTTAAATATTTTTAATTAAAAAAAAAAAACGCTAAACATTCAGGGTTGCTGAGGACAGGGAAAGATGGAGTACGCTGGTTAAACGATCATCTGTGGTTACATTACATTACATGATTATTGCTTTAGGTCCAGCGGACTCTTCCGAGCCAAATCAGGACCTGAGAGACTTATCTTAAAATATTATAAAATGTTTCAAATCTTTAAAAAACAAGCCTGTCACTCTTAAATACTCAATCAAACTTTCACATGACACCTCTTTAAAAGTCTTCTTTAAAACTGATGTATTAAAAATATGTTCTATTTCTTCAATCAAATCACTAAATTCAGTCCTATCAAAAAAATCCAAACTAAACAAAACATGATCATCGGTGGTGCCCCTACGACCTCCGAGTAAAGGGATAGGATAGGATAGGAAAAAAGTTAAATGTGTTTCTTAAGTAACCTTTTGGCTGTTAGAGAGAGAGAGAGAGAGAGAGAGAGAGAGAGAGAGAGAGAGAGAGAGAGAAAGAGAGAGAAAGAGAGAGAGAGAGACAGAGAGAGAGAGAGGTGTTCATTGGGACCTCCATTTTCTCTCAGCCAGCTTTATGAGGGCAGTATTCATCTCCTCTCCCTCGCTGCCGTACATTCCCCGGTTCTCAACAACGCAAGGTAGGTGTCTACCTTACCCACCCGTTCACAGCTGGGTGGACTGGATTAGGTGAGAGGAGAAAGAGGGGTGGAGGGTAGAGGTGTGTGGTGTGGAGCGCTTGTTTCATTTGAGTGGTTTGGTGGCTAATGCCTTCCAAGCATGGTTACCCATCCAAGTACTAGCCACGAAACCTTGTGTGCCCAATCCACTAAGTAGACTACGCTACTCCGCCAACCCCTAAATGTGCATTGCAAGGTAATTGTACATGTGTCATAAACCTTGTGTGCCCAATCCACTAAGTAGACTACCCTACTCCGACAACCCCTAAATGTGCATTGCAAGGTAATTGTACATGTGTCATAAATGATCGACGCTCAAATTGTTGTAAAAGTGTTTCTGGTCAAATTCACCTTTCGTTCTTGGTCCCATTCCATGCTGCGTTCAACAAGTGTTACTGTAACACTTCGAACTGGCAAACGAAAAGATACACGAGATGAATATTTATATCATTGCAATACAAAATACAGTAAAACCTCCGTTTTACGACCTTTAAATTGCCATTAAAACAAGGTCTTAAATTGGAGGGGTCTTAAAAAGGAGGTAGGACATTTTCGAAAAAGACATTTAGAAAAATAATTAAGTAAAATAAATACATGTACAAAAAGTACACATACCATTAAGTATAGGGAACATCTACCATCTTTCAGAAATATAGATTAAACTCTGTCTCACAACCAATACAGTCAATATCTTCCTGTTCCTCATTATTTACAATATAAAGAAATCAATGTTGGTATGATAGTTGTTTAAAAGTGTATGAAAGTGCTGAGTGCATGTTTGGAGTTATAACTATTTATAAGATAACCCCATTAATATTGTTGCAATTATTTCTATTCAATCATTGAATAGTTTGTTTTTTTTTTTTTTAAAGAAAGCGGTTATTTCTGTTTGTTTGCATGATCCACCCACCCGTGCATGTTCTCTTAGTATGTCACTTTGAGCACCAGACATGGTGTCGGCAAGATCTGACAGGCCCCTGCTCAAAGCAAATGCGGTCAGCTCCTTAGAGTATTTCAAGCTGTTTTAAAGCATCGTCTGCTGTTAAAAGTTGTTTTCTTCAAGCGCACAAATATAGTATTGCTTTGAAGTTTTCAGATGCTAGGTCGTAACATTTAACTATTTGAAGGTCGCAAGTCGCGTTTTAGAGGTAGTCGTTTAAGATAGGGCGTTTGTATAGTACAAACCATCAGTGATTTGTTTTTTCCGGTCGTATGTTGGAGGAAGTCGTTTAAGAGAGGGTCTCAAAACGGAGGTTTTACTCTAGTTATTTTCTTGTGAACGAAAAGATAAACGAGATTCATTATTATTTATACAACTGGAACGCTGCATTTAGTAAATAATAATATTCTTGCGCACATAAAGTTACACGAGATTATTATTGATATGATTGGAATAATAAATCAATAGTATTATTATGGATACATACTGGGATATCAATATGCATGCATTTGAAAATTCAGCAAACATACTTCGTGCACAAAAGCAGATTGACAATTCTTGGTCCCGTTCATAAAAATGAATATTGCTTTCTTTGCTACTACTCTTTGGAAGTTTAGCAGCAGCAGCAGCAGCAGCAGCAGTAGTAGTAGTAGTAGTAGTAGTAGTAGTAGTAGTAGTAGTAGTAGTAGAGGGAAAATGAATATATAATAAAATACATTTTATTCAAGAAAGAGAGAGAGAGAGAGAGAGAGAGAGAGAGAGAGAGAGAGAGAGAGACACTTTGACACTTTGAGATTTAATTGTTAAGGCCACCAGCCCATCACAATGGTAGGCATCACATACAATATAAAATAATCTTTAAATAATCTTTAAAATAAAAGGACAATATTAAATACATATCATTTACAAGTTTCATAAAAAAATGTTTCGAAAAAGCATTCGCATCATATCACGCATGAAGGTAAATTTCGATAACATACAACATTGCAGTTAAAAACACATTCAGTGTAAATTTTTCTTTCTAATAGCAATTGCTTTGTAAATAAAGTACGCAACATTTCTAATAATTGTTTGATTTTGGCTGGACATAAGCAGTACAAATCTGGATAAGCATGGCTGCCTTGTAAACTTCAACGGAATAAGATCATCCCGAATGTCTGTGTATTTGGGACAAACCAGAAACATATGCATTTCAGTCTCTTGAACATTTGGACAAAAAGGACAATTAACATCTATTAGACGATCCTTTCTAAATTCAACAAAGTGTGCATTCAACGGTGACATTCCAATTCTAAACCTAATAATTACTTTCCTTACTGCAATATTTCTAATTAAATTTAAGTATTCACCGCAAACCACTTCACGTTTGAAACAGGAATATACATAGTAAAAAACATGGTCGTCTAGCGCAGAACTCCAATCTTGTTTAAAACAATCAACAAGTCTTTGTTTAAATTCAAAAATAAACAGTTTTACATTTCCAACACCCTGTGTTTCCCAGACAACTCCAAAACCAAACCTGAACAATACGTTTCGAACTTTGCAAGCCCATGTAGTATAATTCTGTTGCTGCAGATACAGTAACATATTGTATGCTTTCTTCGAAAATCTGTGATTTCCAAGCATAGTCAGTCTAAGCCAAAATTTCACACATCTTGTGTATGTCATAATACCAGACGCTGCATTTAGTAAATAATAATATTCTTGCGCACATAAAGTTACACGAGATTATTATTGATATGATTGGAATAATAAATCAATAGTATTATTATGGATACATACTGGGATATCAATATGCATGCATTTGAAAATTCAGCAAGCATACTTCGTGCACAAAAGCAGATTGACAATTCTTGGTCCCGTTCATAAAAATGAATATTGCTTTCTTTGCTACTACTCTTTGGAAGTTTAGCAGCAGCAGCAGCAGCAGCAGTAGTAGTAGTAGTAGTAGTAGTAGTAGTAGTAGTAGTAGTAGTAGTAGTAGTAGTAGTAGTAGAGGGAAAATGAATATATAATAAAATACATTTTATTCAAGAAAGTGAAAGAGAGAGAGAGAGAGAGAGAGAGAGAGAGAGAGAGAGACACTTTGACACTTTGAGATTTAATTGTTAAGGCCACCAGCCCATCACAATGGTAGGCATCACATACAATATAAAATAATCTTTAAATAATCTTTAAAATAAAAGGACAATATTAAATACATATCATTTACAAGTTTCATAAAAAAATGTTTCGAAAAAGCATTCGCATCATATCACGCATGAAGGTAAATTTCGATAACATACAACATTGCAGTTAAAAACACATTCAGTGTAAATTTTTCTTTCTAATAGCAATTGCTTTGTAAATAAAGTACGCAACATTTCTAATAATTGTTTGATTTTGGCTGGACATAAGCAGTACAAATCTGGATAAGCATGGCTGCCTTGTAAACTTCAACGGAATAAGATCATCCCGAATGTCTGTGTATTTGGGACAAACCAGAAACATATGCATTTCAGTCTCTTGAACATTTGGACAAAAAGGACAATTAACATCTATTAGACGATCCTTTCTAAATTCAACAAAGTGTGCATTCAACGGTGACATTCCAATTCTAAACCTAATAATTACTTTCCTTACTGCAATATTTCTAATTAAATTTAAGTATTCACCGCAAACCACTTCACGTTTGAAACAGGAATATACATAGTAAAAAACATGGTCGTCTAGCGCAGAACTCCAATCTTGTTTAAAACAATCAACAAGTCTTTGTTTAAATTCAAAAATAAACAGTTTTACATTTCCAACACCCTGTGTTTCCCAGACAACTCCAAAACCAAACCTGAACAATACGTTTCGAACTTTGCAAGCCCATGTAGTATAATTCTGTTGCTGCAGATACAGTAACATATTGTATGCTTTCTTCGAAAATCTGTGATTTCCAAGCATAGTCAGTCTAAGCCAAAATTTCACACATCTTGTGTATGTCATAACATGCAAGGGATATCGCCCTGTTTCACCATATATCAAGTGTCTTGGAGATTTGGTGCTAACTCCCAGAAAACGTTTTATTGCTGACAAGTGAACCCTTTCAATACATTCCTGGTCAGCAGTTAAACCCCATATTTCTGATCCGTATGTTAAAATTGGCTGAATTTGTGAATCAAAAAGTGTAAAAAAGACTGGGTGAAAATTCTCCAAGTGACCAAAGTAACTTCATGATGGCTGAAACGCCCTTCCTTGCTCGTTCAGCTAAATCCTTAAAAGTATAGGAAAATGTTAATTTGGTAGACATGAAAATCCCTAAATATTTGTACATATTAACAATTTTCAAAACTCGTCCATCAAAAAACCACTGTTCTCTCTCGCCCAAAAATCCTCCATTACGGAATACAATAATATTCGATTTGTCCAAGTTAACAACAAGACCCAGTCGTTTTGCACTTTCACAAAGAACATTCAGCTGATTCTGCAGCCCAACTATAGTATCAGAAAACAACACTACATCGTCAGCAAAGAGCAAAATAAACAATTCAATGAGTTCTGGGGGTAATTGGATCCCGTGTTTACCATGATGTACAATATCTTTCGTCAGTTCATTAATAAAAAGGGAAAACAGTACAGGAGAACATACTTCTCCCTGCTTCAGTCCCTGTGGACACAAACTCATCAGACAGGTCTGCACCAGCACGAACACGTGCTTTAACAACATTGTACATGCTCTGTATTGCTTTTGCTAATTTACCATTCAAACCTGATGTGTATAGAACCTTCCAAAGCTTCTCTCTACTAATGGAATCGAAAGCCTTCCGAAAGTCTATGAAGGCTACATAAAGTTTTCTGTGTCTTAATAATTGTTTCTGAACCAGAGCCAACAGAGTAAATATGTGGTCAGCAGTACTATGTTCCTTCCTGAAACCAGCCTGCTCTTCTCCAACGACATTGTTTTCTTCAATCCAATCTGAAATACGTTTATTTAAAATATAACTATACAATTTACTGCTAATATCAAGAAGGGAAATACCTCTGTAATTATCAGGTACCGTGACATCGCCCTTTTTATGTAATGGTTGCAAAAGAGACATAGTCCATTTATCAGGAAACAGACCCTTAGCAAGAAATGGCAAAATTTCGTCCAAGCTTTGTTTATAGAATTCGCCAATCAGGCCATGTGGGCCAGCCGCTTTTTTTTATTTTTGAGTACTTTGATAGCAGATTGAATTTCACAACGTGTAATAGGAGAATTTATGTACTCACAATCAAAAGGATTTGCATCATTTTCTGAATCAAAATCAACAGCTGCATTGCAATGCTCAAAACTGACATCAGAATTAAATACGTTATAAAAATGTTCATGCCATTGTTCAATTGAAATGCTATTACATGCTGCTGAACCTTTCCTACGCAAGGACCGCAACGTGTCCCAGAATTTCCGTGGATCATTTGATAAGTTATTTAATGTGTTAATAATTGATTCTGTGTGTGCTCGTTTCTTATTTCGAATTAGTTCTTTATACTGTCTTCGTTTCTCAGCGTAAGAAAATCGATCTGCGTCACTATTGGACCTGTGAAACTTTCTCAACTGACTCCTTAAATGTTGACGGCTTTCTCTGCACTCTAGGTCAAACCACACCTTGACTCTCTCCGTCCCCGCTGTCTGTGTACTTTTCATGCACTCGCCAGCAAGCATGAAGCAGTCGTTAAATTTGGATAGAGCAAGGTCAACATCAGTGTCAATCAGCTCCATTGCCTCTGTCAATTTAACATTCACTGCGTCAGAACGCATTATATCTACAAATGTATCTTTGCTGTCGTCATTCCAAATATATTTGATTATCTTAGAGGAAACCTTATTGTGTTTGGCTTGGATATCAAAGTCATGTGTTGTAAAACCAAACTCTACAATAGCGTGTTTTGATTCTATGACAGGTAAAATATTCAACATTTGACAATTGGCTAAAAGTGAATGGGATACAATGAAATAATCAAGTACACTTGAGCCATTTCGAGTAACATAGGTAAAACTTCCGGAAAATGCTCTCGACACAATTCCATTCAATATACAGAGTTGGAACTCCTCACAAACGGCCAGCAAGAGACGACCAAAAGCGTTAGTGGTTTGGTCAGATGAAATTCTTCTTGTATTAATATCAATATCAAAATAATCGTTTTGTTTGTCCATAATTTCATAAATGTTATCAACAGGGTCCTCTCGTGCTGGCTTGCGAAGAACCCGTTCTTGCATTAAAATCGCCACATAATATTAGAGGTAAATCATCGTATTCTCTTACAATCTCAAGCAGGCAATCTTCAAGTAGAGTCACTCCATTGTAAATATCAGTCTCTTCATAGTAAGGCGAGTTCTCAGGAGGCAAATAACAGCCTATTAAAATACAATCTGTTGTTGTTTTTTTCAAAAGATGTTGGGATAACTTCAAGATTACAAAGTTGTCAAGTTCTGTAAATATTCTCTCTACAAACTGACAGTAAGTATTTTTCACAAGAAACCCCACCCCACCCGAGAGACGTCCATGTACGTTGTCATTTATTTTAATGCCAGCAGAGTCAAATACTTTATGTGACGAAAATAATGATTGAGGAATTGTCTTGGTAAACGTTTCAGTAATGAAGGCAATGTCATACTTACTGACCAGGGACACAAAATCACACTCATTTGTAATGCTACGTAAACCTTCAATATTACAAGTAATAAAAGACAAAGAGTTATTTAAAAGATAGTTAGCACTGTTGCAACAATTAAAAGAATCATTCAATATGTTATTTTCGTTATCAAAATCATTTTCATTTTCATTAATCAGAATGGCGTTACCAACGACATGGTCATCATCATCATTGAGATTTTCATAACCATCTGTGTTACCACTGTCACTATAAGTAATATAACTATCATTAACAATACCCACAACATGTGATGGACCTTGGCCTGACCCCTATCTGTTGCCTCGATGCCAGCCGACGTCGATCGTGCTCTGTTTCTTGGAGCGGTTCCTTGTCGCCATAGAAGACAGTCGGGGTTGAGACCCGCCCCGTAGACCACCACGTCCGTCACAGTCACTTTGCCGTCTGCATCGACCAGCGGACCCCCCAGGCACACCACCTAGGGATCCTCTCCCAATTAGTGATAGTGCCGGGCTGCAAGCTGCCTTAGCAGCACGTTGGTCCAAATCTTGACTGATTTCCTTGTCTGTCACATCAGCGGAAGTCGCGCCATCCACGACGTCATCTGTTGCATGTTCGCCGACTGCAGCACTGCCGTTCCAGGTCGTCAATGTGGAGATATCAGCCCGACCTGCGGACACAGTCGTTTCGGACACTGTTGTCATGGTACCAGACAGCCGTTCCTCCATACAGGGGGTATCAGACAGCCGTTTCTCCATACGGGGTTGAGGGGTGGGGGTGGGGTGGTAGGGGTAGTGAGACAAATCGGGTATTCGGTGTTCTTCATGGGAGTGGGAGATGTGGGTGAGGGAATGGAGGGGTTCATCAGAACTCTGTGCACGCTTCAAACTGTTGTGATGTCTTGACTCGGTCACCACCAGCTTGCCTTTAGAGTAGTAAGCATGCATACCACGTTGTCTGTAGCCAGAAACTTCATCACGTTGTAGCTTGGTCATGTCTGGTCCAACACGCAGCCCTGCTTCACGCAGCCTCTCTCTTCCTGTGGAATCCTGCATCACCAACATTGCGTCCCTCCAACATACAAATTTGACAAACACTGGTCTGGGTTTGTCGTTATGTGAGTTTCGTTCACGTCTAGAACCAAGTCTGTGTGCTCTTTCAATGTCGAACACGCTCTAGCCTCTCTCTTGGTAATGCTCTTGAAGAGTGTCCACGACTGATTGTGATATGTCGAAGCCCTCGGTCACATGTTCGTATAAACCGTAGATTAAAACGTTTGATTTTCTCGATTGTCTATCTTGTCCCTCCAATCTCGACTCCAACTGATTCACCTTATCAGCAAGATCGTCCTGCGCTCTACGTGTCTGGTCTATTTCAACTTGAAGTTTCTCCGTCTGCGCAGTTAACTTCGCTTCAACCGAAGATAGCTTTAACTGGTACAGGATGCAGTCAATATAAAAATTTCAAAAATAAAAAATTCGATTTTCTTCCGTCTTCTAATAGCGATCTCCCTGCCTTTACATCACCTGTTTGAGTGATGTATGTGTATTTGATGTGTGAGAGGGTAAATGAGACAGGTGAGCGTGTATGTTGGTATAGATCGCCGCGCTTTGAGCCTTGGGGAAAAGCGCGTACATAGCATCCTGTATTATTATTATTATTATTTAACTGCAGTTGCTCACTGAGATGCCTAGTTGCGTTGCTCATTTCAATCAACTGATTCAACTTGCCGTGCACAAGTTCTGACTGCTTGTCCATCTTACTCTCTAAACTGCGTACAACTTCTTCCATGATACTCGTTGTAGTAGGACCAGGGTTGCTCTCAATATCGCCACAACGCAGTAAAAGTGTGTTCGTGTTCAAGGATGCTGGCGTGGCTGCTGTAGTCTGTCCAATATGAAATGTAGCAAATGTGTGGACGTTTTCTTTGAAAGTGTAAATGTCACTGCTGACAGTCATAAGGTATGAGCAACCACTTGGGACCTGTTTCAACTCGCCAGAGCCAAAGGAGATGAGGTAGAATAAAACAAAAGCAAATAAAGTGGTTTCTAGTCTGTTGCGAGGAGTGATCACTCTGCATCTCATTTCATTTGCTAAGATCACCCTTTTTTCCATAAAGCGATTGAACAGGCTGACAAACCCACAGCACGTCACACGAAAACATTCGTTATGCACGGGCATTTTGTCATGAAAATCAGAGAGAGAGAGAGAGAGAGAGAGAGAGAGAGAGAGAGAGAGAGGACACTGGGCAGGGCTAAGGCGCCCAGTTCGGGATGTCAGCGGACAGAAGTGCTGTCTGTATACTCGTGTTCACATTAGCAAATAGAGGGACGCTATTCAGAGAGATACGTGCGCCTGTGCGGCAAGCCTTTATTTATAATTGTGCCGAATTTTACAGTGAACCGAAAGTAAGCATAACTAGACACATCAACGCACTATGGAATACGGAAAGAGTCAAATGCGCGTGCAATTGCACATGCGCATTTGACGCTGCGGCTTTCCGCGTTCCATACCACACTAGGTAATAGCCTCGCTATTATTTAGAGGCCTATCTTCAGCGCGTGACAGAGAGAGAAAGATAGAGAGAGAGAGAGAGAGAGAGAGAACCAAGATGGCGACGTTTGGGTACGACAGAGGTCTGGATAATCGTGTTACTTGCAGTATCTGCCTAGAACCGTACAGAGGACGGCATCCTAAGATTTTACCTTGTTTCCATTCCTTCTGTCTCCCGTGTTTGACGCAGATTGCGGACAAGGAAGCTTCTCAGGTAAGTGAACAACAGGACTCAGTGCTAAAACGTAGCTGTAGGCCTACTTGTCTCGTCACTAGGATTTGTGTATGGGACAACTCGTTTTATTTCCTTGAAATCGCTTACTATCTAGGTTTCTGATACCAGTTGCCGAGTGGGCCTATAATTCTATAATAACTTCCATCGTTTAAATCAACTGTTTTTATAATAACGTCACGCTCATAACATAAATGCCTAACTCAGACTTAGGCAGTTGTGCAGTAGGGGTGAAAACAAAGCACTGGGAAGACAAGCCATCTGTGCTAGAGAGTACAAGTCTCTATCTAAATCATAACGGTCGCCACAGCTTCGTATGCCAAATTGCCTATCTCATTCCTGACATAGGCATTTTGCAACCAATATGGCGGCGCCCAGACGCATTGAACAATTTTGGGCTGAAAAAGCAACAGAGATGTTGCAAAACATACTTCAATCAGAAGACGAAGGTAAGTAATCAATTTTAGAACTTGTTATTCTTAGGTGTTGTAGGAAAATGGCTATAAATGCTGTTCCAAGCATCATCTTCAATGTGAAGCGATTGATATCGGCAATTTGCAAATTAAGACAGAGCTGAGATAGGCATTTTGTCTTAAACGGCAGACTGACTGTAAAAAAAAGTTGAATAAAGTTAAAATACTTGGCTATTTACCATTTAGCATTGCTAACCATTGTTCTCGTTTTATGTTACATAAAATATCGAGCATATTTATTTATAGATGCGTCTGTACATGCGTGCGTCTATAGATCCCCACGACTGTGACGATGAAGCGCGGGAAGCTACCAGCCTGAGTCCTCCTCGTCAAGTGATGAAGACGACATTACATTACATTATATGGTTATTCTATTGCTTTAGGTCCAGCAGACTCTTCCGAGCCAAATCAGGACCAGAGAACTGAAAGAGGACTCACCCCTGATCCGCTTAAAAAATCTGCCGAAACAACCCTAGTGGTAACACTGAAGGCAATCTACCAGCCGGTCACTTTACAATAAAGACATGCCACGCAGGGGACGCTGAGGCTATACTCTAATTTATCGAACCTCCGTTTACAAAACAAAATAGAATACAAGCATCAGTATACAATATCAACAAAACCCATACATATAAAATGCCTACATTGCCAAATAATATCATAGGAAGCCCCAGTGACCATTTGGCAGAAAGCATCCAATATTCCCAAGCTGATCCAACAGACCTCACACACAAAATGAGTAGTTTTGTCCCGGAAGAGTTGTCCAAGAGACAAGTGCATGGGCAGGAAGTAGGAATCAAAGTGTTTAGGGCCAGTGGGAATTCGAGCTTTTCCCTATCACACTTGAGCTGCTTAGCTCAACTACCGCTTACCCATCTGCAACTTTACACTTTGCCACAACTGGAAGATCACCCCGAGGAAGTTATTGTCACTTTATGTGAAATAAAAATGTTGCAGGTGCTTCACGTTGAGCGTCTAACATGGTTTAGCCCCGGTCAAGTGGAACAGATATTAGTGTCTTGTAAGAACTTGAAACGTTCCATTTCACACTAAGATGGAAATGGCAGCCCTGAATAGACCTCTACAAAGCACACAGAGACGTCCTGTCCGAAAAAGACTTTCTATGCCTGGGTGCAGGTAGAAGGGGGGGGGGGGGGGGGAGAGGGAGTGCTCTATGATGCATTGAGTCAAGTACAAAGTAATACTTCACTGCTGCAAGTGAATTACCTTTTGTATGGATCACATACAAATAATTGTTTGTTTTGCAAGCTCACAGAAGTTAATTAAGCAAGTTTAATATATACCTTTAAGAGGAGAGCGAGTGTTCCATGATGTTTTGAGTTAATTAAATAAATGAATAACATTTTACAAAGGTAAAAGTAAGGGAAGGGGGAGTGTGATAAGATGCCAACAGTCAAGTACACACTTTACTGCACCTTTAGTTTGGATCACATTAACAATGATTATTTGTGTTTAATTTATTTTTATTTTGCAAGCACACAGAAGATGTGTTTGTGTATTATGTCTTTTTACGAGGAGAGGATGTGTTCTATGATGCCTTTATAGACAATGGCTCCCGACAGGAAGTCCTCTCAAGGATCGCAAAAACAACTGCTGCCCTGGCGAGGTTGAAGCCAATTTGGAAAGACAGGACCATCAGTTTACATTCCAAGGTAAGACTGCTGCGCTCTCTTGTCATCTCCATCTTCCTATACGCTTGCAAGACATGGACCCTCACAGCAGATCTACAACGAAGAATACAAAGCATGAAGATGAGGTGCTACAGAAGATTTCTGGGCATTTCCTACACCAGCACATCACCAACGACGAAGTCCGACAGACCATCACACAAGCCATTGGACAACACGATGACCTGCTCACAGTGGTAAAACGGAAACTCTGATGGCATGGCCACGTCACCAAATCATCAGATCTTGCAAAGACAATCCTGCAAGGCACAGTGCAAGGAGGTAGAAGAAGAGGGAGACCGAAAAAGAGGTGGGAGGACAACATTCGAGAATGGACTGGTTTGACACTGAGCGAAACCGTGAGGGTTGCTGAAGACAGGGAAAGATGAAGTACGCTGGTTAAACGATCATCTGTGGTGCTCCTACGACCTCCGAGTTACGGGATAGGACAGGAATAGGCTTGGAAAGTAATACATCACTGCTGCAAGTAGATCACAGTTTGTTAGATAACATTAAATTTAAAAGGATTCTTTCTATTGACATTTTGTTTGCAAGCGCATAGAAGATGTGTAGGTTTATGAAAAAACTGTGTTGTTTCTTTAGGCTTGTCATGTTTTACCGTTGACATTGCAAGTACATGAAGTTTTTTGTTTATCTTTATGTTATTGATTAAATGAAGAAAAAAATTCAATATTGCCTATCTTGTGTTTTTGTCTTTTAAAAACTTTCTTATGATCTGAAGTTTCACTTCTTGCCTATCTCAGCTTTTGTTAGTGCTCATTCTGCCTAAATCAGTTTGCAGGCAAACGAACACACATTTCTCAAAACTGGCTTCAACATACATTGGCAACTTCATTCTGTGAAGATATATGCAAAAAAAATCTTTAAAGAATTTTCAGTTTAAAAAATAACATGTTTTTATCGTTTATCTCGAAACTATGAAAATTGAGTTAGGCAATTATCTTATGAGCGTGACGATAATATTCCACAAAATATTTTAGAGAACTGCAACTATCAATGAATAATCAATCAATGAATAATCAATCTCTGTTTATCAACTTTTACTAAAAGTTTTAGTTTACAATGTTTGACCCACCTCAGTACAGCGTTCACCTGGCACGCCAATGACCCTGGTTCGATTCCAGTGGTCAGCAGGATAAAAGTGCCCAGTTTGCACTGTCCATCTTAGCAGTGGGATTGTTCTGCTGCTTCAGTGAGGGGCCGGGTAGCTCAGTTGGTAAGAGCGTCTTGCTAGTAACCGAAAGGTCGCTGGTTCGAATCCCGGATTGGTCAACGAGTGATCATATTATTTTCCCCTTTACCAACAACTGGCCCGCTGGTGTCAGTATAAATCGGTCCAGTAGTCACCTATATGCGAAAGTGTCGTGTGACTATAATCTACAAACAACAGCTGCTTCAGTGTTGTTTTTAGGTCTTTAGCCCCTCATCCCTGGAATGGTTATTCTCGTCTGCCATATCACCAATGATGGGTGTGTGTGTGTGTTCGTCATTGCTGTCTTAATATATTATTTTGGCGATACTGGCTGTACTATTTAATGTAAATGTAAGCTTATGTCAGATTGTTGTAGTTTAGCAGTATAATGTTTGTATTAATGTGAAAGTTAGTCATTGTGACAATGCAGTAGCCTTGAACCCATTCCGTATTGTATCGTATTTCACCTGTGGAGTGTCTCAGTGTGTACGACTAACGATTTACTTCCTTCATATTTCTGTGTGTACAGGCGCGCTCAAGCAAGATTTCAAAACGATTATTTATTTATTACAAATCTAATAATATAGCGCATATTTCTTTCTAACAGCACGATTAAGGCTATGAGAATGCAGAGCCGTTTCTGTTTAATATCCATGTAGAACTACTATATAAGACAACAATTTTGCTCTTTTTATGTATTTTCAGAAAATATACTTTGAAATAGTCGGGAATCAGAACAGTTGGATTGTTGCTGGGTTGGTCTGACGATCGGTCCGTTGCTCGTCATATCTCAAGACCCACTGAACAGATTTTGGCCAAACTTCACAAGATCATGACCTAGTGTTCATCAAAGATCAAAGTCGCGAGTGGAAGTTCCTACCTAAAGACGTTTAATCTCAAATTCGCCTGAATCTATTTTGAATTTTTGTTGGCATACAGTTAGCCAGTCAATCAATAGTAGCCTGGGTGTTGGTCAGTCTGTCGGTTCGTCGCTCCCAATTTAACTTTTTTGTGCCTGAGTTCAAAACAAATTTTTTTCCTGAACCGAATATGATTATTTGTGTACTAGGGAGAGACATTCACTGCTGCTAAGCTCGTTAAACCATTCCTATTTACCATTCCTAGGGAGAGACTTTCACTGCTGCTAAGCTCGTTAAACCATTCCTATTTACCATTCATAGGGAGAGACTTTCACTGCTAAGCTCGTTAAACCATTCCTATTTACCATTCCTAGGGAGAGACATTCACTGCTGCTAAGCTCGTTAAACCATTCCTATTTACCATTCCTAGGGAGAGACTTTCACTGCTAAGCTCGTTAAACCATTCCTATTTACCATTCCTAGGGAGAGACATTCACTGCTGCTAAGCTCGTTAAACCATTCCTATTTACCATTCCTAGGGAGAGACTTTCACTGCTAAGCTCGTTAAACCATTCCTATTTGCCATTCCTAGGGAGAGACTTTCACTGCTAAGCTCGTTAAACCATTCCTATTTGCCATTCCTAGGGAGAGACATTCACTGCTAAGCTCGTTAAACCATTCCTATTTGCCATTCCTAGGGAGAGACTTTCACTGCTAAGCTCGTTACACCATTCCTATTTACCATTCCTAGGGAGAGACATTCACTGCTAAGCTCGTTACACCATTCCTATTTACCATTCCTAGGGAGAGACTTTCACTGCTAAGCTCGTTAAACCATTCCTATTTACCATTCCTAGGGAGAGACTTTCACTGCTAAGCTCGTTAAACCATTCCTATTTACCATTCCTAGGGAGAGACTTTCACTGCTAAGCTCGTTAAACCATTCCTATTTACCATTCCTAGGGAGAGACTTTCACTGCTAAGCTCGTTAAACCATTCCTATTTACCATTCCTAGGGAGAGACTTTCACTGCTAAGCTCGTTAAACCATTCCTATTTACCATTCCTAGGGAGAGACATTCACTGCTAAGCTCGTTAAACCATTCCTATTTACCATTCCTAGGGAGAGACTTTCACTGCTAAGCTCGTTAAACCATTCCTATTTACCATTCCTAGGGAGAGACATTCACTGCTAAGCTCGTTAAACCATTCCTATTTACCATTCCTAGGGAGAGACTTTCACTGCTAAGCTCGTTAAACCATTCCTATTTACCATTCCTAGGGAGAGACTTTCACTGCTAAGCTCATTAAACCATTCCTATTTACCATTCCTAGGGAGAGACTTTCACTGCTAAGCTCGTTAAACCATTCCTATTTACCATTCCTAGGGAGAGACATTCACTGCTAAGCTCGTTAAACCATTCCTATTTACCATTCCTAGGGAGAGACTTTCACTGCTAAGCTCGTTAAACCATTCCTATTTACCATTCCTAGGGAGAGACTTTCACTGCTAAGCTCGTTAAACCATTCCTATTTACCATTCCTAGGGAGAGACTTTCACTGCTAAGCTCGTTAAACCATTCCTATTTACCATTCCTAGGGAGAGACATTCACTGCTAAGCTCGTTACACCATTCCTATTTGCACTTTCTCAAAGATTGAGGTCACTGTACTTCATCATGTCTAAACACCTTTTTTGAGCTGCACCTTAAAATTGACTGAACCGATGTTTATAAAAATTTTCTTCTGGATAGTTCAAGAGGTGGTCAATCATTCCACGTCTTCATTTTTACTGCTGTAGGATAGCACCGGGAAAGAAAAGGAGTAAGAAATTTGGCATTTGGGACAACATTTTTTCCTCAGCTATTTTAGTGTCTGAAAATACATTTGAATGGTTTGCCGTCTTGTTGTTGTTGTTGTTGTTTTAACCGAGGGTAGTGGAAACCTCTACAGTTGTATTATTTGCTTGCAGTCTGTATCCAGTACAGGAATCACCGATGTTGCAAGTGCTGGAGACGGTGGTTCACCAGTCACCATCACCTGTCCCACCTGTAGAACCCCCATCCCTCTTCCTCCTGCAGGTGTCGCAGCCCTATATGTAAGTGTGTAGGTGTGTTTGTGTGTGTGTGTGTGTGTGTGTGTGTGCGCGTGCATACATGGGTGTGCGTGTAACCATGGAGTGCTCTGAAGTGGGTACGTACATGTATGATGAATTGTGTGCGATGAAAAAAAATCGAAACCTTTAATAGGATAATAGCATTAGGTCCAATGGGTCTGTCTTACAGCTAGTCCTTAATGAAGAATTCAGAACAAACAAAATGGCCTAAAATAAATGTTAAACTACGGTAAGAAATAACTAAGAATATTAATGCACCTACACATACTCCCACACTCCACCCACCCTCCTTCACGCACAGAAACAAGCAACTTTATACCTTCTCAAAACCTTAAAATAGCCGCAGGGTAGGTAAGAATAAAAAGGTATACGATCACCTTACATATTAGGAGCAAAGTAAGCATAGAAATTTGTGGAGTCTTAGTTTTAAATGATGTTAATTATTTTGCTTTCTTTGGCCTCGTTCAGTGGAGTTGGGGTATAATAAAAATTACTTCCTTCCATGAAATTAAGCCTACTTTCAAACCAGTTTATTTGTAGGTTCATTTTGATAAATGTTATAGTTGATTTTTTAAAATCCGAAATAATCATTGTAGACTTTTTCATAATGAGCACGTTGAAACGTGTACATTTTAATAATAGTTCATAAAAATTAAACATTATTTTGATTATTTGTTTTCGCTCTTTCGTTATTTCAGAACACCCCCTACGTTGATGATGGTGGTAACCAAGGGTGTGACTTTCGCACTTTCGCCTGTGACCTTTGTGAGGAAGGTCAAGAAGCCAAACTCACCTGTCAAGCGTGCAAAACCTATTTTTGCACGCGCTGCCGACGATCGCACGACAAACTATGTAAATCCAAGCGGGTGACAGAGGTCAAAGGTGAGCGTGAGGAGGAGAACAGCATACAAGATAAAGACGTGGAGTCGCTGGACGTAGCACAGATGCTGGAAGATGCCCTCAAAAAATTGTCACGGGAGAAACAACAGCAGCAGCGCAAAGCAGGATGTGTCAGCAAGAGGAAAGGCGGCCAGGAGCAGAAGCTGATAGGGCCAGGTGTGGGGCAAGAAGGCGATGAGATGGATGCTGAGAGTTTGACTTCAGCCGTCAAGCTGCTAATGCAGAAACAGTCGGACACTGATAAACTGGTCTCCTCGATGCAAGGTTCACTGATTACTCTACAAAAACAAAACTCGCTTTTGTTCCGAGACCTGTCAACCGTTCAAGACCAGAGCGCCAAGCTGAAGAAAGAACACGAGGCTCTGCAGCGTGAGGTGGTCAGCCTGAAAGACAAGAACGCCATCCTGTGCCAAGATAACAAGCAGCTGCGTCACGAGGTCACCAAGCTGGAAGATGACGTCACTAAAGCCCTGAATGACGTCAACAGGCTCCAGGACTGCAGCACCATTGAACAGCAACAGCAAGATACTATGCTAGATCGAGTAGCAAAGGTGGATTCTAACATATCCCAACTCCAAACTGATGTTGCAAGCCTGAAAGCTGATCAAGCCAAACTGCAAGGGGAAATAACCAATCTGAAAATTGACCAAGGCAAACTGCAAGGAGAAACAACCAATCTGAAAACTGACCAAGGCAAACTGCAAATGGAATTAACCAGCCTGAAAACTGATCAATCCACACTGCAAGGGGAAATAACCAGTCTAAAAACTGACCAAGGCAAACTGCGAGGGGAAATAACCAGCCTGAAAACTGACCAAGGCAAACTGCAAGGGGAAATAACCATTCTGAAATCTGACTCCGCCAAACTGCAAGGTGAAGTACTCAGTCTGAAAAGTGACCAGGGCAAACTACAAATAGAAGTCGTCAGTATGAAAACCGACCAAGGCAATCTGCAAGCAGAGATGACCAAGCTCAGAACAGACAATGGCAGATTGGAGGGTGATGTCGGGAATCTGAAATCTGTCCAGGGCCAAGTGAAGCGGGATGTGAAGACACTGAGCACACAAGTGTTTTTCCAAGCAAAACTGACTAAGTCTGTAACACTACAGAAAAATGACATTCTGATTTGTAACAAAGTTGTAACAAGTGTTGGAGGGGGGTATGACGGTAAGACTGGTATGTTTACAGCTCCAGTTTCAGGTGTCTATTGTTTCATGGCTTCATCAAGTCCGTACTCGAATGACGTACATGCCTTTTGTTATGCACACATTGTACTTGACAATGAACGCATAGCTTACTTTCTTGCCAAAGGCAAAGAAAGCAGCACTGCCCATGTTACATTGCTAGTTACAGCTGGTCAGAAGGTATGGCTGCGATGTTGGAACTCTGGAAGTAGGTTTAAGGCTGGGTGGTTGACATCCTTCACTGGTTTTCTTGTTCAACCACAACTGTAAGACATGTAAATCACTGAGGTCAAGTAGCAGTTTCTGTTTGACTGATGACTGACCAATGACCAATGCAGCTTTTTTGTTATCAACCTTTTACATGCATCTGGTTCTTGAGGCTGATTTTGTAAAAACGTGCGAAATCTTTTGAATTCTTGTGACTTTTTTTGTGTGAAAGTCTACTAAAATTTTGCGAAAACCAAATATATTCAAGATGCAAAATTTTTGGGTAACGAAATGAAGTGACTCATTATTTGAATGCCGTATGCTAGACAAAACTGTATGAAGAAAAGGGTTATAAAATAAGTATTCGCAATTGCCAGGTCACACAGAAATGTTACTGTTTGTTTTATCTATGTATGAAATTGCAAATGCTATTAATGGATCAAATGTAAACAAATAATACTTTTTAAATTTGTGTGTGAGTGCGCGCCTGTGTGTGCGTGTGTTTATGATATCACAATCAGTGAAAAGACCTTATATATATCTTGAATTGAATTGAATTGAATTGATCCTCTCATAGTCATATCATTACCATCAACCATTTCTGTTTCCCTCTAACAATACTGTCGTTTGTGTGTTATATGTATCACTTATATAAACTTTCATACTGAGCAGTGATAAGTATCACTTATTTACATTGTAATTGTTGTGTGAGTGTGTATGACCAAAAGAGAAAGTTATACCTGTCAATGGCCTGTATGAAGTTGGGTTACGATGGAATAACAATTATTCTTCTTTGATATCTATGCTCTCTCTCTCTCTCTCTCTCTCTCTCTCTCTCTCTCTCTCTCTCTCTCTCTCTCTATCTATCTCTCTCTCTTCTCTCCTCCCCTCCCCCCACCATCCTCTCCCAATCCAATTTTGCTGTAAACTGTAGACTTTCGAGAACAGTTTTTACTTTGGCTAACAGAATAATGTTGAATGCCATAAACACAAAGTATTGTCCAAATGTCCATTGTGTATGCAATGAGACTTTTTCATTATATCATTTACTTTTTGGCTGCCGTCTTTTTCGGCCTATACTAACTGTGCATCTCCATGACATAAGAACATTAGATGAGATTAATTTTCATCAAAGTGTATTGTTAGCAAAGCTCTTGATGGATTCTCCTGTGGCTAGATTTAAACGTTAGTAAAACGTTATCTTCAATAGGGAGACTCCGAAGGCCTATGACATTCCCACACTCTCACAATAAAATCAATGTGTGCGCACGCAAACGCCTATGAATAGTTGCTATAAAAGTATGACATATGCTTGCAAACATTGAGCGTCTTTGAAAGGTCGCGTGCTGATCAAGCACGTAAACATTATTATTATTATTATTATTATTATTATTATTATTATTATTATTATTATTATTATTATTATTATTATTATTATTTTAAGCTGCCTGTGACTGTGCAACGCCTTCGCCTTAGTTTGGTTTAGTTTAGTAGTTAGAGGATTTAAAAAAAAAGACTCGCGACCTATCCTACGCCTTTTCCTTCATACTTTCAAGTGAGGGTCACGCTAGCGCAATTTAGACTAAATTACACGTAATCGTCATATTCTTTACTCTTAACTATACATTTTTGGTACTCCTGTGGTTTCGGGCACTGAATAGAATAATAGGCCCAACGTTTTCCGGTGTGTTGTAAGAGGCGACTAACAGGGGTGATGTCAGCACAGCATCACTGGGCGAAAGTCTTCTACAAAGAAGTCGCCGGCCAGGACGGAGGGACCTCACGTTACTATAGGTTCAACGAACACGTGCTCAGGGCCAAAGCGAGCCACACTGTACTCGTGAATTTTGGCCGGCTGTGGCCAACAGCCTGGATAGGATTGGCTCCCGCCAGGTCTTTCTTGCCCAAGACACCGTATTATGAAAAGAGCCACTCACTCCATACCGGATCGGTCGTCGCCCGGGTCACTAAGGACCGCGCCTTCCGTAGGCCACCAGGACGGAGGCAATACTTTGTTACTGATGGGACAGCTTAGCAAGATCCGCACGAAGGGCAACATCGTCATAGGAATCTGGAATGTCAGGACCCTAACTGCGGAGCGAAAATTAGAAGAACTGGCTCTCGAGCTTGACCACTATCGATGGAACATTTTAGGTATCGGCGATCTACGCTGGAAATGCCTAGATGAAACAACGACCGACAAAGGCCAAAAAGCTTTATTTCAGCGGGAGAGATGACAGGCACGAACACGGCGATGAATTCTTGGTCCACAAAGATATTCTAGCCATTGTCATGGGTTGCCGCCCAGTCTGCAGTAGACTCATTACAATCCGTCTGAGAGCAGTACCTTTCAACATTACCATCATCCAGGCCTATGCCCAAAATCAGATTATGACAACAGCGAAGCCGAGGATTTCTATGAACATCTACAGGTTGTCCTTGACCAAGTGCCGAAGAAGAACATAGGCATAGTGCAAGGCTACTGGAATGCTAAGGTTGGCCAAGATGCGCACCGCAACTGGGGAGACACGTGTGGACACCTCTGCAACAACGAGACAAATGACAGGGGTCTGAGACTCTTGGAGTTTGCCAAATACAACAATCTGATACTGGGAAACACTTTTGGTGTCCACAAAAAATCCAGACGATGGACATGGCACTGTCCCAGCGAGAAGCATCACAATCGGATTGACTACATCATGGTCAGGACACGCTTCAGATCAAGCATCACCATTGGCAGAACACGAACTTTTCCAGGAGCAGATATCGGAAATGACCACGATCTCGTGACGATGTCCTTCCGGCTCCTCGTGAAGAGAGTAAACACAGTAAAGTTCCCTTCCCTTCTGTTGTGTCTGAAGTAGAAACATGTATTGACAGTGTCCAGGCTTGGATGAATAGCAACAGGTTGATGCTTAACCCTGACAAGACCGAGGTTATACCTGTAGGCTCATCTTCCCGTCTTAAACTGGTCGGCAGCGATTCTGCAAACATCGGCGGCAGCACCATCCCATTTAGTACTATTGTTCGTTATTTGGGTGTCAAGCTAGATAGTTCTTTGTCCATGCATGACCACATCAGTACCATCTGTCGTGTGTCCTTTCTTGAGCTTCGGCGTATTGCGTCTTTGAGGCAGTTTCTTTCGAGGGATGCATGCACACAGTTGGTCAGCGCTTTTGTGACATCCAGACTTGATTATTGTAATTTAGTTCTAGCTGGTCTCCCCATTGATGAAGTTAGCCGACTGCAGCGTGTACAGAACTGTGCTGCTCGGCTTGTGCTTCAAAAACGGAAACGTGATCATGTCACGCCTCTCTTAATGCAGCTCCACTGGCTCCCTGTCAATTTCCGCATTGAATACAAAATTGCTGTCCTAGCTTTCCGTCACTTCGACCAGTCACTTCCACCATATCTGTCTGAGGTACTCACTACCTATACTACAACCCGTTCTATGCGCTCATCAGATAAAAAACTGTTGAAAACGCCCAAGCGTCTGCTTAAGACAGTTGGCGACCGGTCTTTTAGTTTTCAAGCACCCAAGGTTTGGAATGCGCTGCCTGCCGGTTTAAGACATTGTACAGACCTTGTTTCCTTTAAGAGCTGCTTAAAAACGCACTTGTTCCGCAAGGCGTTTTCTGTGTAATAGTATGAACAGTAATAATACTTTCTCAATGATGCTGTACATGATGTAGTGCGAATGTTGTGATGATGCGTACGAATGATGTGTGTAAGCGCATTGAGTTGTTATTCTAATGAAAAATGCGTTGTATAAATGCAATTTATTATTATTATTATTATTAAAGTGCACCAGACTGAAGTTCGACCTGGACAAACTGCAAAACCCCGAGTTGGCAGAAATATTCCAAGCCACAATTGGAGGGAAATTTGCACCACTGCTTATTTTGGGAGCTGGTGAAGTAGATGTCAACACCACGACCACCATCTTCAACTCAGCTGTGACAGATGCCGCCACTGAGATCCTTGGCAAGCACCGACCAAAGAAGAAACCGTGGATCACACCTGAACTTTTGGAGCTGTGTGATAAACGAAGAAAGACGAAAAAGAAAAAGAACACCTCACAAGGAGCTGATGCCTACCGATAAATCAACAATTACATCCAAAAAGGCAGGCGCACAGCAAAGGAGAACTGGATATAAGAGCAATTTTATGAAATAGAGAACAGTCTGAACTATAACAACAGCAAGAAGGCCTACCAGACAGTGAAGCGGCTGACAAGTGTTAAACAACCCAAAGTCTCCACGATCCAAAGCAAGTCTGGCATATGCCTTACAGAAGAACAAGAAGTCGCAGATAGATAGACAGAGTATTGCTCTGACCTTTACAATTACACACCAAACGAAGACCCATCAGTTCTAGCATGTCCCCAGAAAAGAGAAGAGGATAAAATCCTCCCAATTCTCCAAGAAGAAGTTGAGGCAGCAGTGCAATCACTGAAGAAGGGGAAGTCAGCGGGAGTGGACAACATACCCGCGGATTTGCTTCAAGCAGGAGTAGAAGCGATGATTGACGCCCTCATCATTATCAGTAACACGATCTGACAGAGAAAGGAGTGCCCTACACCATGGACACAGTCGCTTGTCATCACTCTTCCCAAAAAGGGTAACCTTCAGAAGTGTGAAAATTACCGCATCATCAGCCTCATCAGCCATCCCAGCAAGGTCCTCCTGAAAATAATACTCAACAGGTTGAAACCCCAAGCTGAAAAAATCATAACTGAAGAACAAGCAGGATTCAAGCAGGGCGAAGTACTACTGAACAGATTTTCAACCTCAGAATAATCTGCGAGAAATACCTACAGCACCAACAACATCTATATCATGTGTTCGTAGACTTCAAGAAAGCGTTTGACCGAGTCTGGCATGCAGCTCTGTGGGCAACCATGAGAATGTACAACATCAGCCCTAAAATTACTGAAGTCATCAAAAGCCTGTATGACGAGGCTGCCAGTGCAGTCCTCCACTACAGCGCCAACGGAAACTGCTGCAGAACAACAATAGGTATGCATCAAGGATGCCTACTCTCTCCAACACTCTCCAACATCTTCCTAGAGCGCACCATGTCAGATGCCCTTGCAGAACACGAAGGCACGGTCAGCATAGGGGGTAGGGCAATCTCCAACCTCCGTTTTGCGGATGACATTGATGGATTGGTTGGAGAGAAACAAGAACTTAAACAGCTGGTACAGAGGCTAGAATATCTTTGTGGACCAAGAATCCAACGCCGTGTTCATGCCTGCAATCTCACCCGCAGAAATGAAGCTTTTGGCCTTTGTCGGTCGTTGTTTCACCTAGGCCTTTCCAGCACAGTTCGTCGATACCTAAAACCATCGATATTGGTCCAGCTCGTGGGTCAGTTCTTCTAATTTTCTCTCCGCAATTCCATTCCAGGCTCCTATGACGGTGTTGTTTTTTGTGCGGATCCTGCTAAGTTGTCCATCAGTAGCACACGTATCACCTCCGTCCTGGTGGCCAACGGAAGGCGCGGTCCTTGGTGACCCGGGCGATGACCGATCCGGTATGGAGTGAGTGGCTCTTTTCATCATACGGTGTGTCTTGGGCAAGAAAGACCTGGCAGTGCCCAATCCTAGCCAAGCTGTTGGCGACAGCCGAAATCCACGAGTACAGTGTAACTCGCTTTGGCCCTGAGCAACTGATTGTTGAACCTGTAGTAACGTGAGGTTTCTTTGTAATTTATGTACATAATTGTAAATAGTCTGTACCTTTACTGTCCCGTCTTTTGGTGTATTGTAGCAAAAGTGATGTTTCATCGAGTGCATGTAGTTATATGTAATGACTATGTAAAGCGTGGTGAGTCTGGTCATAGGCTGGAGTACCCGCTATATAAATATCCGTTATTATTATTATTATTATTATTATTATTATTATTATTATTATTATTATTATTATTATTATTATTATTATTCTCCATCCTGGCCGGTGACTTCTGTGTTGAAGACTTTCGCCCAGTGATGTGCTGACATCGCCTCTTACGACACGCCGGGAAACGTTGGGTCTATTCTATTGTGCCCGAACCCACAGAGTTGAAAATGTACTTGTTTACAATAAAACGTAATGTTGTTCTAATAAATGCGCCCTAACCAGATGTAAGAGGTGCTTAAGGCGCTGGTAGGATAAAGTAATCCTTCATGTGTATTTCACATTCGCTAAGTCAAAAGAGCTGCTCACGGCGCTGGCCGCTTCGGATTAACCTCAAGTCAACTACGATGCCAACTTTTGATCTGCTCACTGCCTCAAGTGACAGACCCCTCAATCATTACAGCAATAGCATACAGTGGCTAACTACCTACTATAAAGTACTCGGACGATTCTGCCCTTGAGGACCTGTCCAAATGCTGTGTATTTCTCTGCAGTTGATAGGTTCAGCTCCTGGTGCAAACAAAACTATCTGGACTTAAATGTCAAGAAAACTAAGGAACTGGTCATTGACTTTCGTAAAAACAACGCTCTCATTCCAGACCTTGTTATTGATGGTGTTACAGTCGAGAGAGTCACTCAATACAAATACCTGGGAACCATCATTGACGAAAAACAGAACTTCACTGCGCTGCAAACACCCAGGCCATCCACACAAAAAATGTCAGTCTAGAATTTACTGCCTTCAAAAACTTCGAAATCTCCAAGTCAATAGCCGCATCCTTCAGACTTTTTACTCTTCTTTTACTGAGTCCGTTCTTACCTTTTCTTTTATCTGCTCAGCTGGTATGGAAGTTAGTGTGTAAAAAACAAAAGTGTGCTGGATCGAGTGGTGAATGTCTGTGGGAAGATTGTGGGAGTGAAACAAGAGATTCTGCAGGTGTTGTATGAAAGGCGTGTTGTGCGGAAAGCCAGTTGCATTGTGCTGGATAGCACCCATGTGCTTGCGCACCACTTCCAGCTCCTGCCTTCTGGAAGGCGCTACCAAACACCAAGGGTCAGAACTCTCAGAACGAAAAACAGTTTTATCCCAAAGGCTGTCTCAATACTTAATAAATGACATGTGTGTGTGTGTGTGCGTGTGTGTGTGTGGGTGGGTGTATGTGAATGTGTGTGTTTGTATTTGCTCAAAATAATTTCATTTAACATTTTGTTGTCGTTTAATGTTAGCATGCATAAGTGTAATTATATTAATGTGCGACAGAGTAGTTTTAACCTTAATGTCATTATGATTGTTGTTATTATTATTATTGTGATGCTTATTCCTTGTTGATTGTAATTGTACACCACAATGTAATTTCTTGTAAAAGATAATAAAGTTGTCTTATCTTATCTTATCTTACCTTACTTCTTCACTGGGATGGTTATCCCGGTCTGCCATATCACCAATGGCGGAGGTAGGCGTTAAACTTCAATATTCATTCATTCATACTGTACGTGCGTAGGCTACATTGTTTGAGCTCATTTGACCCAATGGCAGGGTTCTTTATCGTGCCCCCCGTGGCGGCTCTTTGGATAGAAGATGGGAGGGCGAGCACAACTGTCAATTACTAGGTCAAAATATGACTTGTAGTTTATATTCAGCAACCTAACTTCAGCGAGCGATATTTTCAACTCTGCAAATGGGCGCCTCGGGGAAAATGGGTTCTATCCTAGATACTGTATCACTAGCGCCTTGAGCAGCTCTTGAGCTTGAAAAGCGGCTATATAACAACGATTAAATAAATAAGTAAAACCTGACAAAACGCCCTTATACAGTCAAAGGTTATTGTTCACAGACTGTGCAACGCAAGGTCTGACACAATGCAGTCTTAAGGTTAATCTAGTTTAGTGCTGTTATTCAAAGTGTTTTCAATCACCGGAAGTTGTTTATGAAAAACGTCATGTCATATATATTTAATCGCGTCAATTAATATTAGAGGTATAGGAGAAAATCAATAATACATTCAATTAAACGATAAATAAATCTTTTATAAAATAATAAATTTTTAGACTCGGAAACAAGTTCAATTTGCAGTAAAAACCCAACCTTGTGGTTAACCTATCATTGCAACCAATACTCTGTATGCAGTCGCATGCGCAGCCACGACTAACGAAACGGGTGTGCAATAGTTAACCCAGAGAGGAGGTACGTGACGTCACGGACCTTATAAAAACGATAGCGCGGGCCCGCACCGGCACACGTCTCAGCTCTATCGGCCTGATCGCGGCGCTCAGAGTAGACCGGGAAAGTCGGTGGTTGCAGCGTTGCTCCACCTGCTCTTTCCCACTATGGTTTTTCTGTTCGTTGGGTCTAAGCCGCTGTGCTAAGATGGTGTGGTCGCCGCTTACTTCGTGCGAACTCAAGGCTGCACGATGTTTGAGATAACCGGGATGGCCCGGCAGCTTCTTTTCTAAGAGGTTTGCTGGGCCGGGGGAGGAGAGTGGGGCCAGGTGAACTTTCACCCCGGCTCCCGTCTTCTCTCTCCCCCCTTCAAGCTGTCTCCAAAACAAGCGAAGTCACCAGGGTCCCGGGTTCGAACCCTCGTCACAATAGCGGCCGCGCCGTCACGCCCGTTTTCACGGGTGTGCTTTGCAGGTGGCGAGAGGTGAGAACCAGGGACCCCCCCTAGGGTCAGAAGGCTGGGAGTTGAGTGCAGTGTGTCAGGTCAGTGTCAGATGGCCATGTCAGTTATGACATGTCACTGCCATTTTGGCCTCTCGCTGTGTTAGAATGCTCGCTCCAGTCGGCTGGTTTTGGGGGAATGTTTGTCAACAGCACCATTCGACGAGAAATTGTTACGTTTTGTAGCTGTCTTAAGGCTACTTGCCATTCGCCTGAATACTGCGTTCTCTCCGAAGATTTAACTAGTGAGAAGTCTATAGTAGATTTACTGTTCGGATGTGTGCTTATAGGTGCGTGCAGGTTGACTACCTGGCTGGAAGTGCTCAAGCATGCGTGTGGTTTCCTGTGTTTCTTGGCAGCTTAATCGCTCAGACTGATATTCGTCGCAACATTTTTATGTTATGTTATTTATTTTATGTTTTAGATGTTAACCATTAACTTCCTTCAGTTCTTTTGAAGTTGAAATCTGTATAAATATAAATATTTGCATGTAGGTTTTTTACGGCTTGTTTAAAACTATTTTAATTTTTTTTGCGTTAGTTACAGTATGTAGTTTTGTTTTTGTATTTTAATGGTTTTACGTTTAATTGTATTTTGCCGACTTAAATTTTGCGACTGCTTGTGCAAGAGTATGCGTGTTAGAGCTTTGGGCTGACTTGTTAGTTTAGAAACGTGCTGTATATAGCAGACGATCAAGAACGTCGATCTTCTCGTTAACCTTTGCATTCTAAAAACATGAATGAACAATAATTTTAAAATAATTATTATAGGATAACAAACAGATTATCCTTACTGGTCTCTAAGCTGATTTACCCGTTACATTTGATATAGGTGGTGGAAAAGTAACTCCCTATTAAACATTGCTGATAACTTGTGTAAATATGCTGCATTTGCATGACACAAAATATATCTGGTGGGCCTTACTACAGCGGTAGAATGTTAACTGCTGACTTCACAGTGGTAGAATGTTAACTGCTGATCTCTGAAGCCATCTCACAGTGACGAGCGCCGCCCATATTGGTTCATCGTCTGGCGCGTAGTTTAATTTATAGTCTTTTTATTTTTATTTTGATGTCTTATGCATTTGGTCAGCAGAACTACCTCACGTACTGTCAGGCCACGGGCCATTCAGGGTCCGCTGTCGTCACTGCCAGATGAAATCAGAGGTGAGCAATCAAATCCTACCGCAATACTTTCTTTTTTTTTTTTTTTTCGTTCTATTTACAAAAGCTACAAGCCATTTTTATAAATAGTAGTTTTTTAAAAAAATTGATCTTAATCGATCCTTATTAATAATTTTATTTAAATCATGTACACTATAGTCTGTTTTAAAAATGAGAGAGAGGGGAGGGGGTAGGAGTGGGGGGGAAGATAATTCATTTCGAGTGTCAGTGATACCTGGTCGCCCAGGACTGTGCACAGTTGTCTGGGTGTCACACGATGCGCCCAAAGGCTGCAAGTGGGCGCCTCGGGCGGCTTGAGTTATATCCTGTATCGGCCAGCGCCTTGAGCAGCCATTAAGCTGGAAATGCGCTAAATAAGAAAGATTAAATAAATAAATAAATAAATAAATAACAGGATCAAACTCTCTCTGGCAGTCGTTGAGGCGCTAACCCTCGCCACTCATGAAGTATCAAATAACGGACGTGTCGATTGAGCTTCCCTAGGTTGTTAGAAGTAGAAGGAAGACGTAGAGGAAGCCGGAGTAGGCGTGTCGGTACAGAAGGGAGAGCATTCTAGCGCATCATAACAACCAAAAATGGCGTCACTCGGTCATGAGACGTAGTAGTGAGCTTCAGCTGAAAGGTCGCGTGCTGATCAAGCAAACATCACAAATCGTCTTTAAAGCCTTTTTATTAGCTGACTATGACATTCACAGTGAATGTTGCCACACTCAAAACAATAAGATGACAGAGCAAACAAGAACTCTTTGTCCAGGCATAGTTATTTTGTACATCAATAAATTCCATAGTTTGTGTGTGTGCCTTTTGATAGAAACCGCTAACCACCACTCATCAGCTCAAATAATGGCATCAAACCAAAGCCAGTAAGAGACAGAACCCGTAAAAAAGGTTGTTGGATAAGGTTTCTTGCTTTAGGTTGATACAAACAGACCCTACCCTACCCTACCCCCACCCCACACACCAAACACGTATCCTTGAAGCCAACTGGTTTATTCAAAAACAGGGTTAAAGATGATGATGATAATGATGATGATGATGATGATGTTGATGATGCTGATGATGATAATGATGATGGTGATGGTGATGATGTCCATCCATTGTCAAATGCTCACTGCGCGGGTCGATACAGGATCTAGCTCAAAATCATGATGGTATTGGTGTACCGTTAAATGGTGGAAATCAATTCCTCTCACAACAAAAATGGAAAATTGGAACTTTAGCAGTTGGTCTGGGCTACGAAAGTCCACTTGATCGTTGTGTAATGTAAGAACAATGCGAATCTTATGGTAAACCCGTGTCCACAAAAGTAAACAAAGCCTTCGATTTGGGGCCCTTCAGCTTAAAACGTAATGTTGTTGTGATATAGCGCCGTTACCACATCTAAGACCTGCTCAGTGCACTGGCACAGTAAGGTAAATGGGCTATCTCGTAGCAGCATGATTTAGACCTATTACAAACTAACCCTAACTTGGGTCCTGGGATTTACTTCCCACAAGACGTGCGCAAGGGAGGTAATAGGTTTGAAACCATGCTCATAAGAAAATCTAAAGTTTTATTTATTTATCTATTTATTTAATTATATGTTTATTTATTTATTTATTTATGACTCTTATCAAAGTAACATTTGTAATTGTTATCTTAAACGCCCAATACGAAAGTGAACCGAAAGTAGGCCTTAACCTCGACACCGCCTACTCCATCCATCAGCCTATCTTCAGCGCGTGACAGAGACAAAATCAAGATGGCAACGGGTGGGTACGACAGAGGTCTGGATAATCGTGTTACTTGCAGTATCTGCCTAGAACCGTACAGAGGACGGCATCCTAAGATTTTACCGTGTTTCCATTCCTTCTGTCTCCCGTGTTTGACGCAGCTTGCGGACAAGGAGGCTCAGGTAAGTGAACAACAGGATTCGGTGTTAAAACGTACTTAGTAGTGGTAGGCTCTGAGATTGACGTGACCCGTCACTAAGCTTGTGTATGGGACGAATCATTTTGTTTCCTTGATATCCTTTACTATTTAGGCTCTTCAGTACTATTTAGGCTCTTCAGTACTCCTTGGCTTCTGTTAATATTAGTTACATAGTTGGCCTGTAATTCTCTAATAAATTTCATCATTTAACTCAATGTCTGCCTATCAACGGTTTGTTTAAAATTTTTGACACTCCCCCAAACAAAGTTCAGTGTGACAGTGCAGCCACCTCTTTATCTAATGGCCTTGAAGCCATTCTGTTTCACAGGCCTAATGGAGTACTTTACCTTGTTGAATGCCTCGGTGCGTGCGACCAGTAAAGATTTACTTCCTTCATAGTTCTGTCGCTGTATATTCAAGCAAACATAAACTATTATTAATTAATTAATTTATTTATTACAGGCCAATTTAATATTGCGCATATTTCTAACACAGCAGCTTTATGCACGATTAAGGATATGGGAGTGCAGACCCATTTCTGTTTAATATGATATAGACCAGATACTGCATATAGAAATGAACTTTGCATTCTTGTATTTCTAGATAATACTTTAAAATAGACGAGAATCCGAATAGTCCAAATGTCGGTCGGTTTGCCTGTCGGTCGGTTTGCCTGTCGGTCGGTTTGCCTGTTGGTCGGTCCGTTGCTCGTCATAACTCAAGAACCACTGAACACATTGTGAACAAATTAATTACCTAGGTTTAGTGGCCTGGCTCTCGTGCTATCATATTTCCTCTACCTCAGAGGTCAAGGTCGCGGATGGTAATCTTCTTGTTTTTTAACTGAGGGTGGTGGAAACCTCTACAGTTGAATTATTTGTGTGCAGTCTGTATCCCGTGCAGGAGTCTCCGATGTCACAAGTGCAGGAGATGGTGATTCACCAGTTACCATCACCTGTCCCACCTGTAGAACCCTCATCCCTCTTCCTCCTGCAGGTGTCGGCGCTCTACATGTAAGTGTGTGTGGGTGGGTGTGTGTGGGTGGCGGGCGGGTGGGGGAGGGGAGGGAGGGTTTTAAGATGGCGGATGAAGTAGTCAAATCTATCCTACGGATTACCATCATCGCCTTCCTTGCACGTCCACCCGTCGTGGCTGTCGTGTCGACATTACAGCGTCAAAAAAATGAAAACTTTATAGAGTCAACATGCGTCCTTTTCTGAACTCTGGAACGTCTCCGCGTTACAGACCGGCAAAATCAGGCAAGTCGTCCAGCCATTGAAGAAGAATTTAAACAACATGGTGGCGTCCATGCGGACCTAAGGTACGTCAACCACAGCCGACAACAGCAACATTCTTCACAAGCCAGCGAGTGAAATCGCTTTATCACAAACCACTCTTCTGGGACAAGACTCCTTATCTGTATATGAGGTCTGTTGGATAAGCTTGGGAATATTGGACGCTTTCTGCCAGGTGGTCACTAGGGCTTCCTAAGATGTTATTATTTAGCAATGTAGGCATTTTATATGTATGTGTTTTGTTGATAATATATAATGATGTTTGTATTCTATTTTGTTTTTGTAAACGGGGGTTCGATAAATTAGAGTACAGCCTCAGCGTCCCCTGCGTGGGATGTCTTTATTGTAAAGTGACTGGCTGGTGGAGAGCTTTCAGTTTTACCACTAGGGTTGTTTCGGCAGATCTTTTATGTGGATCAGGGGTTGTCCGGTCCTGATTTGGCTCGGAAGAGTCCGCTGGACCTAAAGCAATAATGATGTAATGTAATGTAATGAAGAATTCAGAACAAACAAAATAATGAACATAAAATAAATAGGAAACTAACACATACCTTAACTATGGTAAAAAATGACTTAAGAAAATGAATACACCTCAATACACATACTCCCACAATTCCCCTCCCCCACACCACTCACTCCGACACACCACCTCTCCTTCCCCCTCTCGCCGCACGCACACAAACCCTGCAATTTCACGCAATTTCTCAAAAACTTAAAATTGTCGCAAGGTAGGTAAGAATAAAAAGGTATACAATTATCTTACATACCAGGAGCAAAGGAAGAACAGACATTTGTGTAGTCTTAGTTTTAAATGAAGTTAATCATTTAACCTCTTTCGGTGGGGTTGGGGCATACAAAAATTTCTTCCTGCCATGAAATTACTTACTGGAGTTCACGTTTTTAAGAGTAGTTTGTCTTGTGTCCAAGATTCTCTCGAGCTCTCTTGAATCTGACAGTCATTGTACAAGATTATGAAAAAACATTAAGGCAGTGTTTTCAAATTAAATCGAGCAATATGATTTGGCACAATTTATTTTCAAACCAGATCATCAGTAGGTATATTTTGCTGAATGTGATATTTGGTTAAAAAATCGGAATTGAACATTGTAGATTTGTTTTTCCTAATCAAAATGTTTAAACGTGTACATTAGAAATAATTCTTCATACAAATCAAACATTATTTTGATTATATGTTTTCGATATTTCTGTGTTTCAGAACAACCCCTACGTTGATGATGGAGGTGACCAAGGGTGTGACCGAAGACCTTTCACCTGCGATCTTTGTGAGGAAGGTCAAGAAGTCAAGCTGACGTGTTCCGCGTGCAAGACCTATTTTTGCACACGCTGCCGACAAACGCACGACAAGCTATGCACATCCATGCAGGTGACAGAGGTCAAAGTTGAGCGTGAGGAGGAGAAAGATAGTGGACAATATCCAGACGTGGAGTCACTAAAAGTAAAACAGACGTTGGAAGCAGTTATGAAGAAACTGTCGGGGGAAGCACAACAGCAGCAGCGCAAAGCAGGAGGTGTTAGCAATAGGAAAGGCGGCCAGGAGCAGAAACTGATAGGGCCAGGTGTGGGCCAAGAAGGCGATGAGATGGATGCTGAGAGTTTGATTTCAGCCGTCAAGATGCTAATGTTGAAACAGTCAGACACTGATAAACTGGTATCCACGCTGCAAGGTTCACTGATAACTCTACAAAACCAAAACTCGCTTTTGTTCCGAGACCTGTCAACCGTTCAAGACCAGAACGCCAAGCTGAAGAAAGAACACGAGGCTCTGCAGCGTGAGGTGGTCAGCCTGAAAGACAAGAACGCCATCCTGTGCCAGGACAACCAGCAGCTGCGTCACGAAGTCACCAAGCTGCAAGATGCCGTCACTAAGTCCCAGAATAACGTCAGCAGGCTCCAGGACTATAGCACCACTTTTCTGCAACAGCAGGACACTATGCTAGATCAGATAGCAAAGTTGAATTCTAGCACTGGCACGTCGCAATTTCCGACTAATGTTGCAAGCCTGAAAGCTGATCAAGCCAAACTGCAAGGGGAAATAACCAGCTTGAAAACTGATCAAGCAAACTGCAAGGGGAAATAACCAGCCTGAAAACTGACCAAGCCAAACTGCAAGAGGAAATAACCAGTCTGAAACTAACCAAGCCAAACTGCAAGGGGAACTAAGCAGTCTGAAATCTGACCCAGACAAATTGCAAGGCGAAGTACTCAGTCTGAAAAGTGACCACTTCTAAAAAGTGACCAAGGCAGTCTGCAAGCAGAGATGACCAAGCTCAGAACAGACAATGGCAGATTGAAGGGTGATGTCGGGAATCTGAAATCTGTCCAGGGCCATGTGAAGCGGGATGTGAAGACACTGAGCACCCAAGTGTTTTTCCATGCAGAGCTGAGTGAAGCTGTAACACAATAGAAAAATGACATTCTGATTTGTAACATGGTTGTAACAAATGTTGGAGGGGGGTATGATGATAAGACTGGTATGTTTACAGCTCCAGTTTCAGGTGTCAATTGTTTCATGGCTTCATCAAGTACGTATGTTGATGACGTAAAGGTCTTTTGTAATGCATACATTGTACTTGACAATAAACACAAATCTTACTTTCTTGCTCACGGCAAAGGAAACACCACTGCCCATGTTACATTGCTAGTCAAAGCTGGTCAGAAGGTGTGGCTGCGATGTTTTCAAACTGGAAGTAGGTTTCACGATGGGTGTTTGACATCCTTTACTGGATTTCTTGTTCAACCACAACTGTAAGACAACTATTTTACTGAGGTCAAGTAACAGTTTCTGTTTTACTGATGACTGACCAATGACCAATGCAGTTTTTTTTTTGCTTTGTTATTAGCCTTTTTCATGCATCAGGTTCTTGAGGCTGATCTTGCAAACGCTTGTGAAATCTTGGGACCTTTTTTGTGACAGTAAATTTTGCGAAAACCAAATATATTTACGATGCAAAATGTGTTTGTAACCAAATGTATGACACATTTACTATTTGAATGCCTTATGCCAGGCAAAAATGTATGAAGAAAAAGGGTATAAAATAAGTATTCGCAATTTTCAGGCAACATAGAAATGTTACTGTTTGTTCCATCTATGTATGAAATTGCAAATATTAATAATGGATCAAATGGAAACAAATAATAATTTTTTAAATGTGTGTGTGTGTGTGTGTTGGTGTTCACGTGTGCGTGCGTGTGTTTATGATATCACATTAAGTGAAAAGACCTTATGTATATACTATTGAATTGAATTGAAATGATTCTCTCATAGTCATATTATTACAATCAAACATTTCTGTTTCCATCTAACAATACTGTCGTTTGTGTGCTTATGTACCACTTATATAAACTTTTATACTGAGCAGTGATAAGTATCACTTATTTACATTGTAATTGTAGTGTGAGTGTGTATGACCAAAAAAGAAATTTATACCTGTCAATGGCCTGTATGAAGTTGGGTTACGATGAAATAAGAATTCTTCTTTGAGATTTATGCTCTTTCTCACTCTCTCTCTCTCTCTCTCTCTCTCTCTCTCTCTCTCTCTCTCTCTCTCTCTCCCACCTCCCCCATCATCATCCCCAAATCTTTCCACTCTTTCCTCTGTCTTGTATGTGTTTTTTTGGCAGTAAAACGTTATCTTCAATAAGGAGACTCCGAAGGCCTATGACATTCCCACACTCTCACAATAAAATCAATGTGTGCGCACGCAAACACTTATGAATAGTTTACCGAATAGGCCTAACCGTATGACATAGCCTTGCAAACATTGAGCGTCCTTGAAAGGTCGCGTGCCGATCAAGCACGTAGACATTTTTTTTTCTTTTAGCTGCCTGTGACTGTGCAACGCTTTCGCCTTAGTTTAGGTTAGTTTAGTAGTTAGAGGCTTTTAAAAAAAAAAGACTCGCGGCCTATCCTACTTCCTTCATACTTTGAAGAGAGGGTCACGCTAGCGCAATTGAGACTAAATTACATGTAATCGTCATATTCTTTACTCTTAACTATACATTTTGGTAATCCTGTTTGTTCGGGCACTGAATAGAATAATAAACCCAACGTTTCCCGGCGTGTCGTAAGAGGCGACTAACAGGGGTGATGTCAGCACGGCATCACTGGGCGAAAGTCTTCTACACAGAAGTCACCGGACAGGACGGAGGAACCTCACGTTACTATAGGTTCAACAAACACGTGCTCAGGGCCAAAGCGAGCCACACTGTACTCGTGAATTTCGGCTGGCTGTGGCCAACAGCCTGGAGAGGATTGTCACCCGCCATGTCTTTCTTGCCCAAGACACCCTATAATGAAAAGAATCACTCACTCCATACCGGATCGGTCGTCGCCCGGGTCAACAAAGACCGCGCTTTCCGTTGGCCAGCAGGACGGAGGTAATTTTGTTACTGATGGGACAACTTAGCAAGGTCCGCACGAAAGGCAACATCGTCATAGGAATCTGGAATGTCAGAACCCTAACTTAGAAAATTAGAAGAACTTGCTCTCGAGCTTGACCACTATCGATGGAACATTTTAGGTATCGGCGAACTACGCTTGAAATGCCTAGGTGAAACAACGACCGACAAAGGCCAAAAGCTTTATTTCAGTGGGAGAGATGACAGGCACGAACACGGCGATGAATTCTTGGTCCACAAAGATATTCTAGCCATTGTCATGGGTTGCCGCCCAGTCTGCAGTAGACTCATTACAATCCGTCTGAGAGCAGTCCATTTCAACATTACCATCATCCAGGCCTATACCCAAAATCAGATTATGACAACAGCGAAGCCGAGGATTTCTATGAACATCTACAGGCTGTCATTGACCAAGTGCCAAAAAAGGGGATAGGCATAGTGCAAGGATACTGGAATGCTAAGGTTGGCCAAGTTGTGCACCACAACTGGGGAGACCCATGTGTACACCACTGCAACAACGAGACAAATCACAGGGGTTTGAGACTCTTGTAGTTTGCCATATACAACAATCTGATACTGGCAAACACTCTTGGTGTCCACAAAAAATCCAGACGATGGACATGGCACAGTCCAAGCGAGGAGCATCACAATCAGATTGACTACATCATGGTCAAGACACGCTTCAGATCAAGCATCAACATTGGCAGAACACCATCTTTTCCAGGAGCAGACATCGGAAGTGACCACGAATGGATCTCGTGACGATGACCTTCCGGCTCCACGTGAGGAGAATAAACACAGCAAAGTGCACCAGACTGAAGTTCTGTAATGGCAAAACTGTGAAAGAGGGGTGTGGGCATCTTGTTTTTCAGCAAACGGACAGTAACAAGTCTCTGCAGGCCACTAGGGCAAGAAATTGAATAAGGTATTATGAGTATTAGCACGTGCGGTCAGGGTGAAGCTTGTTTTGCAGTTTAAGGAGCCAATCATTGAGCTCAGTTTGAGAAGCAAAATGCAGAAATTTGGCCGGAAGCTTCATTCGATACTTGGACTTGGAAGTAGTCGGATCGTAAGGAGGTGAACAAGAGGAAGCCAGATCGGGGAGACATTAAGCCGTGGAACCGGATTGTAGTCAAAGTGGGATACCCGGGAGGCTAATGGGTTATCGAGAGCTGTGTAGCTGTCACTTGTTTATAGAGCGTCATCGGGGCGTTGCCTATGTGATGTTTCAAGAGCTCGTGGGCCACTTCTAATTTTCTCTCCGCAGTTAGGGTTCTGACATTCCAGGCTTCTATGACGGTGTTATTTCTTGTGCGGACCCTGCTAAGTTGTCCATTAGTAGCACACTTAATATCTCCGTCCTGGTGGCCAACGGAAGGCGGGGTCCTTGGTGACCTGGGCGATGACCGATCCGGTATGGAGTGAGTGGGCAAGAAAGAGCTGGCAGGGCCCAATCCTATCCAGGCTGTTAGCCACAGCCGAAATCCACGAGTACAGTGTAGCTCGCCTTGGCCCTGAGCACATGGTCGATGAACCTGTAGTAATGTGAGGTTCCTCCATCCTGGCCGGTGACTTCTGTGTAGAAGACTTTCGCCCAGTGATGTCGTGCTGACATCACCCCTATTAGTCGCCTCTTACGACACGCCGGGAAACGTTGGGTCTATTCTATTCAGCACCCGAACCCACAGGGCTGAAAATGTACTTGTTTACACTAAAACGTAATGTTGTTCTGATATAGCGCCCTAACCAGATGTAAGAACTGCTTAAGGCACTGGTAGGATAAAGTAACCCTTCATGTGTATTTCACATTCGCTAAGTCAAAAGAGCTGCTCACGGCGCTGGTAGGATAAAGTAATCCTTCATGTGTATTTCACATTCGCTAAGTCAAAAGAGCTGGCAGAATAAAGTAATCCTTCATGTGTATTTCACATTCGCTAAGTCAAAAGAGCTGCTCACGGCGCTGGCCGCTTCGGATTGACCTCAAGTCAACTACGTTGCCAACTTTTGATCTGCTCACTGCCTCAAGTGACAGACCCCTCAATCATTACAGCAATACCATACAGTGGTTAACTATACTCCTTCTTCACTGGGATGGTTAACCAATAGCAGAGGTAGACGTTAAACCTCAATGTTCATTCATTCATACTGTACGTGTATAAGCTACATTATTTTAGCTCATTTGACCCAATGGCAGGGTTCTTTATCGTACCCCCAGGCGGGCTCTTTGGATAGAAGATGGGAGGGCGAGCACAACAGTGTAAAGTACTAGGTCAAAATATGACTTTTAGTTTATATTCAGCAATTTAACTTCAGCGAGCGATATTTTCAACTCAGCAAAATGGCACCCCAGGGGGATTGGGTTATATCCTTGATACTGTATCGCCAGCGCCTTGAGCAGCTCTTTAGCTTGAAAAGCGGCTATATAAGAACGATTACATAAATAAGTGAAACCTGACAAAACACCCTTATACACAGTCAAAGGTTATTGTTGTTCACAGACTGTGCAACGCTAGGTCTGACACAATGCAGTCTTAAGGTTAACCTAGTTTAGTGCTGTTATTCACAGTGTTTTAAATCACCGGAAGTTGTTTATAAAAAACGTCATGTCATATATATTTGATCGCGTCAATAAATATTAGAGGTATAGGAGAAAATCAATAATACAATCACTTAAACGATAAATAAATCAGGTTTTTAGACTCGGAAACAAGTTCAATTTGCTGTAAAGACCCAACCTTGTGGTTAACCTGTCATTGCAACCAATAGTATGCAGTCGCATGCGCAGCCACGACTGACGAAACGGGTGTGCAAAGATTAACCCAGAGAGGAGGTACGTGACGTCACGGACCTTATAAAAACGATAGCGCGGGCCCGCATCGGCACTTCGCTGCGCCTACGGTGTTGATGCTTGCCTCGTCACTTGCGCTCGCCCGTCGCTTGCGGCCGATTTGACTGTTCTCGTCCTCTCTGCTGTTCGCTGCGTGAGATGTTTTAAATTCATTTTATCATAGTTTTACCTTTGATGGTTTTAGGTCCTGAATCGGATTTTTAGATCCGCTTGACGTGTGTCCCGCCGACGGGTGTCTTCCCTTTTATTTTTTATCTGAGATAAATTTTTTAATTTATTCTGACTTGCTTTGTGCGGGCGGTGCCTCCGTGAGCCTTCATGGACGGCAGGGTGCCAGCGGTCGATTCGAACTTTTGTTCGTCCCCTAAACGCCATCGGTTGGCTGGCGGGGGGCGAAGAGATTCACCGGTGGTCAAGTCTAAGCTTGACTCGATTGTCTTTAGCGACTCGGAGAGTTGTGGTGAATTTCCGCAGGCGTCCGGTGGCCTGGCTGCCGGCGTCCTGTCTGAATTGTCCCTTAGCGGACGTAAGAGGGTTTTCGGGACCCTCTCAGAATCTTCCTCAAGCTCCGAGCGCGGAGACGAGGGAATGACCGTAGCGGAGGTTTCCTCTCCGGTCTCTGGCCCTGGTGCCACCGACTTGGGGAGGCCCTCTGCTGTTTCGACCGGAGTTTCTGCGTCGGCTGTTCTTGAAGATACTGCCGCCGGCTGTGGCCCCGCTTGGTCCACGGTCGCTGGTAGGCGCAGAAATAGGTATAGGGGGCCGGTTAGACCGCCCATTGCCTCTTCCCAGGCCTCGTTCCAGTTTCCGGTGGTGGTGAAACAAACGGGGGACATAACTTCTTTGTCCCTGCAGTCCCTACACTGGAGGCTGGCCGATTTACTGAGAGCCTCTGTGGGGCCTGTCGATAGAGTGAAACCTCTTGGTGAGGGTTTCCTCATCGCTTGCTCCTCACTAGCTCAGCAGCGTAAACTGACTTCTGTTACCTTGCTAGGACAGCTGCACGTTGCCTGCACGATACCCATCCCGACCGTGGAGGGTGTCGTTGTCGGTATCCCCGCCGCGGTCTCGGATGAGGATATCTTAGCCAAGTTCGATGGCGCCGTTAACGTCGATGGTTCGGTGCATCCCTGCACCGTTCGATGCTTTCGTCGGCTGCCTCTTGCAGACGGACAGCCGTCTACTTCTGTGCGTGTCACGATTGAGGCCGTGACACTGCCGCATGCATTATTGCTTAACCGCCGCGAGTTTGCACTCGTTCCGTTTGTAGCGGCCGTTGTGCGCTGCCATCAGTGCCAGAAGTTTGGACACATTCGGAAACAGTGTCGTTCCAAACGGGTATGCCCCTCGTGTGGTTCTGCTGGCCACACAGGGGCTCAGTGCGCGGCTATTTTGCGCCGCTGCCCCAATTGCCAGGGCAACCATTCGGCCGCTAACCTAAATTGTCCCGCCTATCAGGAGCGCCTTCTGGCGAATCAGATTAGAGCGGCGAATCATATGCCCAGAGCCCAGGCCCTTGGCCTGGCTAAAAAAACAGTCTGTACCTGCTTCGAGCGGGGTGTCGGTCTCAGCGGTCGGTGTCTCTACCGCCCCTGTTTTGGGTCGTCCATCGGCTGCTTCGGTTTTGGGCCACTCTTCTCGACGCCTGGCGCCGGGCGTGGCTACCGGAGGGCCTGCTCCGACGGACTCGGCCGACCTGGTCGGTTCCGAGCCGCCGGCTAAATCGGTGAAGGGTCCCGCGGCTCCCGACCGTGATCCGTGGGAGGCTATAGAGCGATTAGAGACTCTGGTCGCTGGCCTCACCCGCTCTGTCTCTGACCTGGTCGAGATGGTGCGTGGTTTGTTTGTCGCGAAGGAGGGTGCTGCCGCTGCGGGCCTGGCCCCGATGCGGTGTAGCCCACCCGAGTCTCGCTCTGTTGGCGCGGGCTGTGCCGTCGAGACCCGTTCTGTTGGCACGGATTGCCCGTTCCCAACTTTGTTGGGGGGCGGACTCTCCGGGGCGACAGAGCGGCTCTTGGACCTTACGTCCGGCGTTACTCTTGCTTCTACGGACCGTCCCCTCAGTCCGGATACCTCTATGTTTACTCGCCTGTTGGCCTCGTATGTGCCCTCGCTGAGTAAGATCTTGCCACAGAGTGAGGTTGATCAATTTAGCCAAGCTCTTTTACTTGTAGCAGATATCCGATGTGACTGAATCCTCTTCCCCTGAGTCTCGGGTCGAGGGTGCGAGCGATCGGGGGCTAAAGCCCAAGAAGAAGAAGTCCTCTAGACGTTAGTACGTCTGGTTTTAATTGGCACTCGTCGCCACCGCCGTTATCGGCGTTTTTATTAAATTTCTTATACCTTTTTATCGGTCGTTTAGTTGGCCTTTATACTTATATAGTTAGGGCCAGTTGGCCTTTTTACCGTTTTTTACTTTTGGGGGGGGGGGGGGGGGGGGGCCTCGTCTTGCGGCTCACACGTCATTTTCATTTTAAACTTGTCCAGCGCTGCGCTGGTTCCCTGATAGTATTTTTTCCCCAGACCTGGTCTGGTGACTGTTTGGGCGGCAGCTTTTTGCCTTCCCTTTACCCGACTTCCATGGCTGTTGCCTATAAAATATTCCCTTATATATACATCCCACTGGTGTCTTCCTCGTGGTGCCTCTTGCTGAGCTACTTCTGTTTTCGGATCCTTGCCGCCTTACACCTTGACCGACTACTTCTACTCCTCGCCACATCTCTGGACCTTTTCAACTTGATGTTGCCTAGAGCGCTCCGCTTCTATAAACTTCTTTGTAACTTCTTAATCTACATTTACGGCTGCTCGTCGGTCAACTTCTACGATGAACATTATAAACATTTAAATCTTCTTATTCACGTCTCCTATATGCGATAAGTGTCCGGAGACAAAAATCTACTTAACAAACAAACAAACAACCGCATCGGCACACGTCTCAGCTCTATCGGCCTGATCGCGGCGCTCAGAGTAAACCGGGAAAGAAAGTCGGTGGTTGCAGCGTTGCTCCACCTGCTCTTTCCCACTATGGTTTTTCTGTTTGTTGGGTCTAAGCCGCTGTGCTAAGATGGTGTGGTCGCCGCTTACTTCGTGCGAACTCAAGACTGCACGATGTTTGAGATAACCGGGATGGCCCGGCAGCTTCTTTTCTAAGAGGTTTGCTGGGCCGGGGGAGGAGAGTGGGGCCAGGTGAACTTTCACCCTCGGCTCCCGTCTTCTCTCTCCCCCCTTCAAGCTGTCTCCAAAACAAGCGAAGTCACCAGGGTCCCGGGTTCGAACCCTCGTCACAATAGCGGCCGCGCCGTCACGCCCGTTTTCACGGGTGTGCTTTGCAGGTGCCGAGAGGTGAGAACCTGGGACCCCCCCCTAGGATCAGAAGGCTGGGAGTTGAGTGCAGTGTGTCAGGTCAGTGTCAGATGGCCATGTCAGTCATGACATGTCACTGCCATTTTGGCCTGTCGCTGTGTCAGAATGCTCGCTCCAGTTGGCTGGTTTTGGGGGAATGTTTGTCAACAGCACCATTCGACGAGAAATTATTTCGTTTTTGTAGCTCTGTTAAGGCTACTTGCCATTCGCCTGCATACTGCGTTCTCTCCGAAGATTTAACTAGTGAGAAGTCTATAGTAGATTTACTGTTCGGATGTGTGCTTATACGTGCGTGCAGGTTGACTAGCTGGCTGGAAGTGCTCAAGCATGCGTGTGGTTTCCTGTGTTTTTTGGCAGCTTAATCGGTCAGACTGAATTTCGTCGAAACATTTGTATGTTATGTTATTTATTTTATGTTTTAGATGTTAACCATTAACTTCCTTCAGTTCTTTTGAAGTTGAAATCTGTATAAATATACTGCCCATATTTGCATGTAGTTTTTTTTACGGCTTCTTTAAAACTACTTTACAATTTTTTTTCGTTAGTTATGTAGTTTTTTTTTAATTTTAATGGTTTTACGTTTAATTGTATTGTGCCGACTCTTAAATTTTGCGACTGCTTGTGCGAGAGTATGCGTGTGAAAGCTTTGAGCAGACTTGTTAGTTTACAAACGTGCTTTATAAAATTTATTATTTATTTATTTATTTTTAGTTTGGAATCGCGTTTTATAAGATACAGTATATCATTATTTCTGTATTTAGTTTTAACAAATTAATGTATTGTATTTATTTATTGTGTGGTCCAAATATTGAAAAGCGATTTAGGTCTCTTGTTCTTGTTGTTGTGGAAGTGTGTGTTGTCGAATGGCGAGTCGGTGCGTGCGTGTAATTGATCATGTTCTAGAAAGAATCCAAAGGTTACAGTGTATAATTGTGTGGGTGTGTGTGTGGGGTGTGTGTGGGAGTGTGTGTGTGTTGTTGTGTGTGTAATATGACAGATTGAATGGAAGAGAGCGCGAAATACTTATTATATTATTATTATTAATATATTATGTTAGACCTATCTGTTATATATATTACACACATTTATTACACACCTTTGCTACACACAGATAATATATTTATCTTACACACATGATAATATATTCCCTTCTTTGCCTACACACATGATAATTTCCTTCTTTGCTACACACATGATAATTCCCTTCTTTGCCTACACACATGATACCCTTCTTTGCCTACACACATGATCATTTCCCTTCTTTGCCTACACACATGATCATTTCCTTCTTTGCCTACACACATGATCATTTCCCTTCTTTGCCTACACACATGATAATTCCCTTCTTTGCCTACACACATGATCATTCCCTTCTTTGCCTACACACATGATCATTCCCTTCTTTGCCTACACACATGATCATTCCCTTCTTTGCCTACACACATGATCATTCCCTTCTTTGCCTACACACATGATCATTCCCTTCTTTGCCTACACACATGATAATTCCCTTCTTTGCCTACACACATGATCATTCCCTTATTTGCCTACACACATGATCATTCCCTTCTTTGCCTACACACATGATCATTCCCTTCTTTGCCTACACACATGATCATTCCCTTCTTTGCCTACACACATGATCATTCCCTTCTTTGCCTACACACATGATAATTCCCTTCTTTGCCTACACACATGATAATTCCCTTCTTTGCCTACACACATGATCATTCCCTTCTTTGCCTACACACATGATTATTCCCTTCTTTGCCTACACACATGATAATTCCCTTCTTTGCCTACACACATGATCATTCCCTTCTTTGCCTACACACATGATAATTCCCTTCTTTGCCTACACACATGATCATTCCCTTCTTTGCCTACACACATGATAATTCCCTTCTTTGCCTACACACATGATCATTTCCTTCTTTGCCTACACACATGATCATTCCCTTCTTTGCCTACACACATGATCATTCCCTTCTTTGCCTACACACATGATCATTCCCTTCTTTGCCTACACACATGATCATTTCCTTCTTTGCCTACACACATGATAATTCCCTTCTTTGCCTACACACATGATAATTCCCTTCTTTGCCTACACACATGATAATTTCCTTCTTTGCCTACACACATGATCATTCCCTTCTTTGCCTACACACATGATAATTTCCTTCTTTGCCTACACACATGATCATTCCCTTCTTTGCCTACACACATGATAATTTCCTTCTTTGCCTACACACATGATCATTCCCTTCTTTGCCTACACACATGATAATTTCCTTCTTTGCCTACACACATGATCATTCCCTTCTTTGCCTACACACATGATCATTTCCTTCTTTGCCTACACACATGATAATATATTCCCTTCTTTGCCTACACACATGATCATTTCCTTCTTTGCCTACACACATGATAATATATTCCCTTCTTTGCCTACACACATGATCATTTCCTTCTTTGCCTACACACATGATAATATATTCCCTTCTTTGCCTACACACATGATAATTTCCTTCTTTGCCTACACACATGATAATTTCCTTCTTTGCCTACACACAAGATAATATATTCCCTTCTTTGCCTACACACAGGATCATTTCCTTCTTTGCCTACACACATGATCATTTCCTTCTTTGCCTACACACATGATCATTTCCTTCTTTGCCTACACACATGATAATTCCCTTCTTTGCCTACACACATGATAATTCCCTTCTTTGCCTACACACATGATAATTCCCTTCTTTGCCTACACACATGATAATTCCCTTCTTTGCCTACACACATGATAATTCCCTTCTTTGCCTACACACATGATAATTCCCTTCTTTGCCTACACACATGATAATTCCCTTCTTTGCCTACACACATGATCATTTCCTTCTTTGCCTACACACATGATCATTTCCTTCTTTGCCTACACACATGATAATTTCCTTTCAGATAGACTAGCGCTGGCCCAGGTGCCAAGGAATTCCAGGTCGGGCAATAAGATAGAAGTGGTTAGTTCATTGTTCACTCACTGACCATCTTAGCAGTGTGAGTTCTGGTGGTTCAGTGTTGATGTAGTGCTTCAACTGTCCAAAGATTGCAGGTCTTAACGGTGCATTAGAACTTCGCTGCACATTGTTCACTCCGCACCCCTCTTCTCCATCCTCTCCACCTCTAATCTCTTCGCTTCTGACTAAGAAACTAAAAATAGCTTCTTCCTCAATCATCAGAATAAGCCTACTGTGTAACACCCCCGGTTGAACACGTTTTCCTGGCCTACCCTTGAGGTAAATCAATACTAGCTATTGACCGATTGATTGATTGATTGATTTATTATTGCTTTAGGTCCAGCGGACTCCCCCGAGCCAAATCAGGACCGGACAACCCCCGATCCGCATAAAAGATCTGTTGAAACAACCCCAGTAGGAAAATTGAATGCCCTCCACCGGCCAGTCACTTTACAATAAAGACATCCCACGCGAGGGACGGCTGAGGGTTGACCTCAACTACGCGAACTCCCCGATTACAAAAACAAAATAGAATACAAACATCATTATAAATCATCAACAAAAAACATACATATAAAATGCCTATAGTGCTAAATAGTACATTCATAGGAAGCCCTAGTGACCACCCGGCAGAAAGCGTCCAACATTCCCAAGCTGATCCAACAGATATTGACCGATTAGAGACTGTTGGTTTCCATATTACATATTAAATTGTCCCCTATTTGCGAGTACTGCCGTGATCCGGTTGCCCTTTGCCTCTGTTGAAAAAAGATCGACTGTTATTATTCAAAGATAGTAGATAACTACAGGCGCATGCATGACGACTACTAAATAGGTCATAACTATGCTACGATGCTAAGTTGATTATAGAAGATATTTGTAAGAGTTTTGAGAAGTAGTCTATGATTTTTAAATAGTAAGGGGTCAGTTATTTGCTTATAAACACGTTTTGCCCTATATTTCAAAACCGGCTAAACCGATGTTGATGAGTTATAGTATACAAGTACTTCAGCTTATGGCCGATAATTTCCTGGCAACCATTTGTTGGCCAGTTGGTCAGTCGGCCGCACCTTTTGTCGGTATTTCACTTGTTGTTGTTGTTGTTTGTTCAAGACACCTTTTCTGCATTATCTCAAGAATTGCTGGACCGAGTTGATAACTTTTAACTACGCAAATTCTTTAACTACCGCTCAACCTCTTGTGTCATTGATAGTTGCTCTTTTTCAAATATCCCTGTGGTTCATCATTTGTTAAGCACATTGTGCGCTGTATCTCAACTTTGGCCTAAAGGGATTTTGATCAATTTTTAGTTTTGCCAAAAGTTCAAGGAGTAGCTAATAGTTCCATGCTTTCCTTTTGGCCTCTGTAGGATAACACCGAGAAAATTAACACTTTTGATAATGCTGGGTTTCAGCTGTGTGGGACTAGGAATATATTTGCAACTCTTGCCATTGATTGATATTGCTGCAATCCAGGTCTGTGTAGTGTCACTGACTACTGGGCCATTCCAACCGGTTGAGATTAGCCATCAAACTTGAGACCCCTACATCAGTTCAACACTGATAGGCCACTAAATCAGTTTGTCAAACTTGTGATAGGCCCTTACATCAGTTTATCCACACTGAAAGGCCCGTACATCAATCTATCAACACTGATAGCCTATATACATCATTTCAAGTCAAGTCAAATACTTTTATTGCCAAGATAAAACACAAGGAATATGTCTCAGAATCGAGATAACACGCACGCACGCACACACGTGTGTAGAATGCGAAGACAGGCAGTGGGCTACATAAATACAGTTCAAGTGACTATGTTACTATACAACGTTTCAGAAATTAAACGAGTTTTTCATTAAAACGCACATCTATAATAGGCCAGAACCCAAAAGCTTTCGCGCACACACGCACGCACACACACACACACAGTGCGCACACACGCCAACATACTGCAAGAACGACAGACAGAATCACACGCCTGAGCCACCGCGAAAACCGCATGCAGAGGTCGAGGTCGATGGGTCAAGGCCAAAGGTCATCATCACTGAACTCCCCTATATCAGTTCATCAACATTGATAGGTATCTGCATCAGTTCATCAACATTGAGAGGCCACTACACCAGTACATCAACATTCAGAGGCCTCTACATCAATTCATCAACACTGATAAGCCCCTACATCAGATCATCAACTAACTTTAAGATTCAGCAAAAATAGTCCATGACTTTCTTTTGATTGACATCATATCTGTTCCACACTAGATTAGCACAACTCGGCGGAACGCTTCCGCGGAACAGATAGGTTCTTTTTCTTTAGGTTTCCCGTCTTCTCTTCTTTTCCTCTTTCTTCTTCTCTTTCTCCTCTCTTCTAGACATCTTTTGAGACTGCGTCAGACCCTTAGAATCGTTAATCAAACTAGGTAAAGAAGCCTTCTGTAAAATTTCTCTGGAATTCCTACCCCATGGACCACCAGAAATGTGAAGCTTGTTTGAAGTCTGTCGTTGAAAGAGTTCTGTAGAACTCTTGTTGTTGGAAACTCCACTGTGAAGTCACACCGGAGAAGGGGAATAGACCCTAACTATTGCTTGCGATGTGTTTTGTTTGGTGTCTGGCACAACCGTCTAAATCATGAGCGTCAGGATCTTTAAAGTCCGTGCGATTAAATGCACGCGTGTACACACTAGACCTTGGTTTATACTCCTGTCATCCAAAAGAGTAAAAGTGAGTAACCGAATGCATGCCTGACTGGCTCACTGATTGACTGACTGATCGAATGTAGACATACTTAAAGATCAGACTGTACCAGACGATCATTGTTCTTCCGGTATTGTCGAAGTAAGATACTTCTATTCAATGACATACATTAAAATGAAGAAAATCAAAACTCATCTTCTCTACCTATAATGTTCGTGTATATATGCAGCTAGACGATCAAGAACGTCGATCTTCTCGTTAACTTTTGCATTCTAATAACATGAATGAACAATAATTTTCATGTATATAGCAGACGATCAAGAACGTCGATCTTCTCGTTAACTTTTGCATTCTAAAAACATGAATAAACAATAATTTTTATGTATATAGCAGACGATCAAGAACGTCGATCTTCTCGTTAACTTTTGCATTCTAATATAAATAACATGAATAAACAATAATTTTCATGTATATAGCAGACGATCAAGAACGTCGACCTTCTCGTTAACTTTTGCATTCTAATAACATGACTGAACAATAATTTTCAGATAATGATTATAGGATAACAAACAGATTATCCTTACTCGTCTCTAAGCTGATTTACCCGATACATTTGATATAGGTGGTTGAAAAGTAGCTCCCTATTAAACACTGCTGATAACTTTTGTAAATATGCTGCATTTGCGTGAAACAAAATAGGTCTGGTGGGCCTTACTACAGCGGTAGAATGTTAACTGCTGATCTCTGAAGCCATCTCACAGTGACGAGCGCCGCCCATATTGGTTCATCGTCTGGCACGTAGTTTAAATTATAGTCTTTTTATTTTTATTTTGATGTCTTATGCATTTGGTCAGCAGAACTACCTCACGTACTGTCAGGCCACGGGCCATCAGGGTCCGCTGTCGTCACTGCCAGATAAAATCAGAGGTCAGCAATCAAATCCTACCGCAATACTTTCTTTTTTCTTCTTTTTTTTTTCTCAATCAAATGAAAGTTCTATTTACAAAAGCTACAAGCCATTTTTATAAATAGTAGTTGGTTTTAAAACATGATCCTTATTAATAATTTTATTTAAATCATGTACAATATATTCTGTTGTAAAAATGAGAGAGAGGGGAGGGGGTAGGAGTGGGGGAAGATAATTCATTTCGATGTCAGTGATACCAGCTCGCCCAGGACTGTGCTCAGTTGTCTGAGTGTCAGACGATGCGCCCAAAGGCTGCAAGTGGGCGCCTCGGGCGGCTTGTGTTAGATCCTGTATCGGCCAGCGCCTTGAGCAGCCATTAAGCTGGAAATGCGCTAAATAAGAAAGATTAAATAAATAAATAAATAAATAAATAAATAAATAAATAAAAGGATCAAACTCTCTCTGGCAGTCGTTGAGGCGCTAACCCTCGCCACTCATAAAGTATCAAATAACGGACGAGTCGATTGAGCTTCCCTAGGTTGTTAGAAGTAGAAGGAAGACGTAGAGGAAGCCGAAGTAGGCGTGTCGGTACAGAAGGGAGAGCATTCTAGCGCATCATAACAACCAAAAATGGCGTCACTCGGTCATGAGACGTAGTAGTGAGCTTCAGCTGAAAGGTCGCGTGCTGATCAAGCAAACATCAAAAATCGTCTGTAAAGCCTTTTTATTAGCTGCCTATGACATTCACAGTGAGTGTTGCCACACTCAAAACAATAAGATAACAGAGCAAACAAGAACTCTTTGTCCAAGCATAGTTATTTTTTACATCAATAAATTCCATAGTTTTTGTGTGTGTGCCTTTTGATAGAAACCGCTAACCACCACTCATCAGCTCAAACAATGGCATCAAACCAAAGCCAGTAAGAGACAGAACCCGTAAAAAAGGTTGTTGTTCAATAAGGTTTCTTGCTTTAGGTTGATACAAAAGACACTACCCTATCCCCACCCCACACACCAAACACGTATCCTTGAAGCCAACTGATTTATTCAAAAACAGGGTTAAAGATGATGATAATGATGATGATGATGATGATGTTGGTGATGATGATGATGGTGATGGTGATGATGTCCATCCATTGTCAAATGCACACTGCGCGGGTCGATACAGGATCTAGCTCAAAATCATGATTGTACTGGTGTACCGTTAAATGGTGGAAATCAATTCCTCTCACAACAAAAATGGAAAATTGGAACTTTAGCAGTTGGTCTGGGCTACGAAAGTCCACTTGATCGTTGTGTAATGTAAGAACAATGCGAATCTTATGGTACACCCGTGTCCACAAAAGTAAACAAAGCCTTCGATTTGGGGCCCTTCAGCTTAAAACGTAATGTTGTTGTGATATAGCGCCGCTACCACATCTAAGACCTGCTCAGTGCACTGGCACAGTAAGGTAAATGGGCTATCTCGTAGCATCATGATTTAGACCTATAACCTATTACAAACTAACCCTAACTTGGGTCCTGGGATTTACTTCCCACAAGACTTGCGCAAGGGAGGTAATAGGTTTTTAACCATGCTCATAAGAAAATCTTAAGTTTTATTTATTTATCTATTTATTTAATTATATGTTTATTTATTTATTTATTTATGACTCTTATCAAAGTAACATTTGTAATTGTTATCTCAAACGCCCAATACGAAAGTGAACCGAAAGTAGGCCTTAACCTCGACACCGCCTACTCCATCCATCAGCCTATCTTCAGCGCGTGACAGAGACAAAATCAAGATGGCAACGGGTGGTTACGACAGAGGTCTGGACAATCGTGTTACTTGCAGAATCTGCCTAGAACCGTACAGAGGACGGCATCCTAAGATTTTACCCTGTTTCCATTCCTTCTGTCTCCCGTGTTTGACGCAGCTTGCGGAAAAGGCGGCTCAGGTAAGTGAACAACAGGATTCCGGGGGTTAAAACGTACTTAGTAGTGGTAGGCTCTGAGATTGCAGTGACCCGTCACTAAGCTTGTGTATGGAACGAATCATTTTGTTTCCTTGATATCCTTTACTGTTTAGGCTTCTGTTTATATTAGTTACAGAGTGGGCCTATAATTCTCTAATAAATTTCATCATTTAACTCAATGTCTGCCTATCAACGGTTTGTTAAAAAAATTTTGACCCCTCCCCCCCAAAAAAAAATAAAAAAAAATAAAAAAAGAAAGGTCAGTGTGACAGTGAAGTCACCTCTTTACCTAATGGCCTTGAAGCCATTTTGTTTCATAGGCCTAATGGAGTTTTTTTGTTGTATCAATTTTTATTCATCAGATTAACATAAGTTGTACTCATAAATAGCCTAATGGAGTACTTTACCTTCTTGAATGCCTCGGTGCGTGCGACCAGTAAAGATTTACTTCCTTCACAGTTCTGTCGCTGAATATACAAGCACACATAAACTATTATTAATTAATTAATTAATTTATTACAGGCACAAGTATATCTTGTGTTACAGGCCAATTTAATATAGCGCATATTTCTAACAGCAGCTTTATGCACGACAACGGCTATGGGAATGGAGACCCATTTCTGTTTGATATAATATAGACCAGCTACTGTATACAGAAATGAATTTTGCTTTCTTGTATTTCTAGATAATACTTTAAAATAGTCGAGAATCAGAATAGTTTAAATGTTGGTCGGTTTGCCTGTTGATCGCCATAACTCAAGAACCACTGAACACATTGTGAACAAACTACCTAGGTTAGTGGCCTGCCTCTCGTGCTATCATATTTCCTCTACCTCAGTCAAGGACGCGGGCACTCTCTTCTTGTTTTTTAACTGAAGGTAGTGGAAACCTCTACAGTTGAATTATTTGTGTGCAGTCTGTATCCAGTGCAGGAGTCACCGATGTCACAAGTGCAGGAGATGGTGATTCACCAGTCACCATCACCTGTCCCACCTGTAGAACCCTCATCCCTATACCTCCTGCAGGTGTCGGCGCTCTACATGTAAGTGTGTGTGTGTGGGGCGGTGGGGTGTGTGTGTAAGGGGGGGGGGGTATAGTTGTGTGTGTGTGTGTGAGTTCCAGCAGAATGCCTTGATTCTGGTTGTTGTGATTATTTTCTCTAAATCGGTGATGTCTCATGATATTTATAATATGCATCAGAGAACCTGAATACATTTGCAAATGTGTGTGTGTACATGTAAGTGTATGTATGTGTAGGTGTGTGTACATGTAAGTGTATGTATGTGTAGCTGTGTGTGTGGGTGGGTGATTGTGAGTGTAATCAATAAGTGTTGTGAAGTGGTATGCATGATGTCGTCTATGTATGTCTGTGTACGATGAAGGTTGTCGAAGTCCAAACCTTTAATAGGATAACAGCATTACGTCCTATAGATTGTCTTACAGCTAGTCCTTAATGAAGAATTCAGAACAAACAAAATAATGAACATAAATGAACATAACATAAATGGGAAACTAACACATACCTTAACTATGGTAAGAAATTACTAAGAATATGAATGCACCTCAATACACATACTCCCACAATTTCCCTCCCCCACCCCCCTCACTCCGACACACTACAACTCCTCCCCCCTCTCCCCGCACGCACACACACCTGAAATTTCACGCAATTTCTCAAAAACTTAAAATTGACGCAAGGTAGTTAAGAATAAAAAGGTATACAATCATCTTACATACCAGGAGCAAAGGGAGAATAGACATTTGTGGAGTCTTAGTTTTAAATGTAGTTAACCCTTTTCGGTGGGGTTGGGGCATAAAAAGAAATTCCTTCCTTCCATGAAATTACTTACTGGATTTTATGTTTTTAAAAGTAATTTGTCTTTTGTCCAAGATTATCTCGAGCACTGTTGAATATGACAGTCAATGTTCCAAACTATGAAGGAACATTAAGGCAGTGTTTTCAAATTAAATCGAGCAATGTGCAGGCCTAATTGGACCAGGACGCCCCTGCCTATTTGGACGCCGCGTCCAATTGAGTCTGACATAGACGCCTAATTGGACGCCCCTGCCTATTTGGACGCCGCGTCCAATTGAGTCTGACATAGAAGCCTAATTAGACGCCCCTGCCTATTTGGACGCCGGCGTCCAATTGGGTCTGACATAGAAGCCTAATTGGACGCCCCCTGCCGAACTGGACGCCCCAAATATAAATCGTTGTTTGTATGTAATAGTATCCCTATGTATATATGTATTGATGGATGGATGGATGGATGTAATATATGTATGTAATATTATACCTATATAATAAACGATTGGGAAATGTCACTCAAATGCTAATGTTCTGTAATGTAATTGATTCGAACCAATAGAGATGAGGCTATTTGATGATATTTCACCAAGCAGACATGCAGTAATAACTTTAAAGCTCTTCAACAGTGCCTTTAGTACACAAATGAACTTGTCTGTAAATTACGCTGCTGCCTTCGACGGTAACGCGCTAACAGTTGCCACTGACACATTGGTAGATGAATTATTATTATTATTATTATTATTATTATTATTATTATTATTATTATTATTATTATTATTATTATTATTATTATTATTATTATTATTATTATTAAAGTCATCTGCAACATTTTCACTTCAATCATAGAGTCTCTGTGCCTGTCTGTGGAATTAAAAAAAAAGCATGCTGCAATATGATGATGATGAAGATGATCTGTTTTTTAAAGTCCTTCGATGTGTTAGACCTATATAGGACTGATCTTGTATTTATACGGAAAGGTGCAGAGAATGGGGACCTAGCCCAAAACAAATATTACTTTTTGCTAAAAACTATAACACCAAGACATATACATATACACAGTGAAACAGTCACACGCATATATGTATTCAGTTGATATTAAATTACACCACCATTACGTAATGTTATCATATAAGACGACGAGGGGGGAAAAAACTTCGAAAAGAAGACTCTAATATTGGTTCTAGAGCAGGGGTACCCACACATTTTCAGTCATCTACTTATAAAATGACCAAGCCAAAATGATCTACCTACCATAAATATACAAAACATATAGATAATAGGCTGACGTCATATTTTTTAAATGCTTCGCGATCTACTCACAGTACCTTCCCGATCGACCGGTCGATCGCGATCGACGTATTGGGCACCCCTGTTATTATTGTTATTATTATTGAGGATTTTTATAGCGCACTTATCTCGCCGTACTTGACCAACCTCTAGGCGCTGGCCGATACAGGATCTAACTCAAACCGCCCGAGACGCCCACCCGCAGCCTTTGGGCGCATGGTCTGACGCCCGGACAACTGAGCACTATCCTGGCCAGCCAGGGATGGGGGAGAAAGACCAAGTGCATGCTGGGTGTGTTCTTGTTACCGGCACTTACCCGTCTAGGACATGAGCGTCAGGATCTGTAAAGTCCGTTATGATGGAATGTATGCTACACACAGACTAGACCTCGGTTTATACTCTCATCCGAAGGAGTAGGAAACGGGAGTAAAGTGTCTTTCCCAGGGTCACAACACAATGGCCCGGACAGGGCTCGAACCCGTGACATTCAGATCCGCAAGCCAAAGCACTACCATTAGACCAACATGACTCTGTTCTAGAGCATACACATGCTGGAACCTTCTTACAGTTCTTTGCTAAGGTCAGACAGATACAAATTGTGACGACACAAGTTTCAGCATCGACAGAGAGAGCTATATTTTGTGCGAAGTTGCACTTCTCTACTGTGTAGTGTACATAGAATAGCTTGACCGTTTTCTTTATTGCGTACGAGAGAATGCAGTAGCTATAATTCCCGTGCGTATCGTAGAAGATAGGGGTATGCAGAATAAAAAAGAGGGGTACTGACGAGAACTCGACCGGTTTGTTTTTGGCCTGGGTGCGTTTGGTAAGGCAGAGTGATTTTGGTGCTTTTGCGAGAGGTCGGCTCTAGTCAGGCAGTATCCCTGTGACTGTGTGTCAAATTAGAAATAGGTGTTTGCTTGGAAGGGTGTGTATCGTTGGTTCGAGCCACCCAAGGTCTTATGCCCTCGTCGGGGTAAGAATGCCTAGAGTCTGGAATTAAGGAGGATCGTAATTGCCATTTATTGAGGATAAATGTAGAATTTCTTCCTAAGGTTGTGTGGTTCTCTATTGGACACCTACCGAGGCTCAAGGTCTTTTGAAGAATTGAGATGTCCTTATCCTTATCATTGTTATTGTTGTGAGAATAACTAGCAAATAGCCAGACACGAAATTAACTCTCAGGACTAACCTCTGTGTCAACTGTGTTGTGTTGTTTCTGTGTTGGGGAAGGTGTGTCACAGGCTGGGACCTAAGACGGTTTGGGCTGTATTATGCTGTTTAATCCTTTGGTGATGTAGTTGTGTTTCCACTACACCGTTACCTCTTTGCGTGGACGTGCATCTGTGCTGTAAACCTTGCCTCTCAGTTGGGAAGCGTGGACGTTAACTTCGCCACTACTGCCTTGTCTTGCCTCAGTATCGTGGGCGTCGCCATTTATTACAGGAACTCCACGCACCACACCCGCGCACACACAGACTTGCACGGCACCACACATAAAAACATACTTCATTTAGTTAATAAAATTCATCCATCATATTGTGTGAATAACTGTTTAGCTCCTACTGAGCTACGGAAAATTGACGTTTTGAACAGTGCTACAGTTCTGCAAGTTAACTTGGACAGTGATTGTTGATAAAAGTTTTGCAGCTCCATTTCTTAGTTGGAATTTATAGTATCTTGAATTGTTTGTTTATTGCCAATTTGTTGTACTTTTGTGGAAAAATCTGTTGATATTTAGTTCTGCTTTGGGTTGAACAGGGGAGGTAATTGTTAGTTAATACTGGGGTGGGGGTCTTGATAGGGGTGGAGGGTGGTTAGTTCCCCATTGTCCCGTGCATGTATGTTAATTGTTGAATAAAAGAGTGTGACTGTTATTCTGGCATTTGTGTCAAGTTTATTTTGTTTGAGTTTCATCCTTTTCACTCGTTGAATGTGCTGACGTCGCGGAACCCGCTCGGGTGACGTGACATAAATTAATTACCTGAATTAGTCTCTTTTGGTATAATTTATCCTAAGTATGTTTTCTTTTATTTATTTATAAATATTATATTCAATACAGATTGTCATTCTTCTTATACATACATACATACATGCATACATACATACATACATACATACATACATACATACATACATGTTATTATATGTCAAATGAAATATGTGCACTCCATGCCCAGTTAAACGCCCCGGCGTCCAATTAGGCAGGGGGCGTCCAATTAGGCCTCTATGTCAGACCCAATTGGACGCCGGCGTCCAAATAGGCAGGGGTGTCCAATTAGGCCTGCACCGAGCAATATGATTTGGAACAATATATTTTCAGACCAGTTGATTTGTAGGTTCATTGTGCTGACTGTGATATTTGGTAAAAAAAATCGGAATTGAACATTGTAGATTTGTTTTTCCTACTTAGAATCAGAAACGTGTACATTGGAAATAATTGTTCATACAAATCAAACATTATTTTGATTATCTGTTTTCAATATTTCTTTGTTTCAGAACAACCCCTACGTTGATGATGGTGGTGACCAAGGGTGTGACCGAAGACCTTTCGCCTGCGACCTTTGTGAGGAAGGTCAAGAAGCCAAGATGACGTGTCCCTCGTGCAAGACCTATTTTTGCACACGCTGCCGACGAACGCACGACAAGCTATGCAAATCCATGCAGGTGACAGAGGTCAAAGTTGAGCGTGAGGAGGAGAAAGATAGTGGACAATATCCAGACGTGGAGATGCTGGAAGTGAAACAGATGTTAGAAGCATTTATGAAGAAACTGTCGGGAGGAGCACAACAGCAGCAACGCAAAGCAGGAGGTGTTAGCAAGAGAAAAGGCGGCCAGGAGCAGAAGTTGATAAGGCCAGGTGCGGGGCAAGAAGGTGATGAGATGGATGCTGAGAGTTTGAATTCAGTCGTCAAGCTGCTAATGCAAAAACAGTCGGACACTGATAAACTAGTGTCCTCGATGCAAGGTTCGCTGATCACTCTACAAAACCAAAGCTCGCTTTTGTTCCGAGACCTCTCAACCGTTCAAGACCAGAATGCCAAGCTGAAGAAAGAACACGAGGCTCTGAAGCGCGAGGTGGTCAGCCTGAAAGACAAGAACGCCATCCTGTGCCAGGACAACCAACAGCTGCGTCACGAGGTCAACAAGGTGCAAGATGACGTCACTAAATTCCAGAATGACGTCAGCAGGCTCCAGAACTACATCACCACTTTGCAGAAGCAGCAGGACACTATGCTAGGTCAGATAGCAAAGTTGAATTCTAACACTGGCACGTTGCAATTTCCAACTGATGTTGCAAGCCTGGAAGCTGATCAAGCCAAACTGCAAGGGGAAATAACCAGTCTGAAAACTGACCAAGGCAAACTGCAAGGGGAAATAATCAGTCAGAAAACTGACCAAGGCAAACTGCAAGGGGAAATAACCAGCCTGAAAACTAACCAAGCCAAACTGCAAGGTGAAGTACTCAGTCTGAAAAGTGACCAGGGCAAACTACAAATAGAAGTCGCCAGTCTGAAAACTGACCAAGGCAGTCTGCAAGCAGAGATGACCAAGCTCAGAACAGACAATGGCAGATTGAAGGGTGATGTCGGGAATCTGAAGTTTGTCCAGGGCCAAGTGAAGCGGGATGTGAAGACACTGAACACACAAGTGATTTTCCATGCACGGCTGCGTGAGGCTGTAACACTACAGGAAAATGACATTGTGATTTGCAACGACGTTGTAACAAGTGTTGGAGGGGGGTATGACGATAAGACTGGTATGTTTACAGCTCCAGTTCCAGGTGTCTATTGTTTCATGGCTTCATCAAGTCCGCACTCAAATGATATATTTGTCTTTTGTAATGCAGGCATTGTACTTGACAATGAACACAAAGCTAACTTTTTTGCCCACGGCAAAGGAAGCAGCACTGCCCATGTTACATTGCCAGTCAAAGCTGGTCAGAAGGTGTGGCTGCGATGTTTTCAAACTGGAAATATGTTTGCAAGAGGCTTGACATACTTCACTGGTTTTCTTGTTCAACCAGAACTGTAAGACACCTGGGTCACTGAAGTCAAGTAGCAGTTTCCGTTTGACTGGTGGCTGACCAATGACCAACGCGTCTTTGTTCGTTATCCATTCCATCAGGTCGTGCATGGGTGTGGTGCTTTATACTAAGCTTATGAAAAGCAAATACTTATATTCAAGGTGCAAAATGTGTTTGTAACCATATTTTTTTCAGTGAAACATTGACTATTTGAATGATTTACACTAACAAAAAAAATATGAAGAAAAAGAGTGTAAAATTGTGGTAAGTATCACTCGCATACGATTATTTATTTAAATTCTTTTTGTTTCAGTGTACATGACCAACAGACAAAAACAAAAGTTATACCTGTGAAGTGCCTGTATGAAGTTGGGTTACAATGGAATAAAAAAAATTGTTTGATTGAGATGTATGCCTACCAGTTATTCTCTCTCTCTTCCTCTCTCTTTCCATCTCTCTCTCTATTTCTCTCTCTCTCTCTCTCTCTCTCTCTCTCTCTCTCTCTCTCCATTCTCACTCTCTCCATTCTCCCTTCCCATTATCTATCTCCCCTGATCCTGTAGCTGGTCTCTCTTATATTAAATAAAATGGGTCTGCATTCTCATAGCCCTAATTGTGCATTGAGCTGTTAATAATATGCGCTATATTAAATTGGCCTGTAATAAATAAATAAATTATTTAATAATTCATTTAATTTTATGTCTGTGCTTGTACAGTCTGTGACAGAACACACTGAGACATTCAACAGGTAAAGCACGCCAGTACGATACGGAATGGGTTTAAGGCCATTAGGTAAAGAGGTCTCTGTACTGTCACCTTGACCAACTTTAAGGAGGTGGGTCAAACGGTGTAAACAAAATGTTGATCGACAGAGATTGATTTAAATGATGGAAGTTATTAGATAATTATAGGACCACTCTGTAACCAATATGACTAGAAGCCTAAATAATAAACGATATCAAGGAAACAAAACATGAGTCGTCCCATACACAAGCCTAATGACGGATCTACGTTTTAACCTCCACGTCTTGTTGTTCAATTGCCTGAGACTATGACGGCCTGATAATTAAAAATATCATGAGATAATTACAAATATCAAGAAATAATTACAATTATCAAGGGATAATTACAAAATCATTGAAAATTTATAAATATGTTCGCGTGATCATATTTAATTTTCAGTTTTGGCTCAAGCAATCCCCCTGGAAATGCGTCAAAACCCAAAATGGTAATGATCAAGTAATAATTACGATTTTCATTTCATAAATACAATTTTTACGTGATCATGCTTAATTCTAAGTCGGCTTACTAGCGCCAAAACGTGCATTTACATTACATTACATTACATAATTGTTGCTTTAGGCCCAGCGGACTCTTCCGAGCCAAATCAGGACCGGACAACCCCCAATCCGCATAAAAGATCTGCTGAAACAACCCTAATGGGAAAACTGAATGCCCTCCACCAGCCAGTCACTTTACAATAAAGACATCCCACGCAGGGGACGGCTGAGGCTTCACCCCAACTTATCGAACCCCCGTTTACAAAAACAAAATAGAATACAAACATCATTATAAATTATCAACAAAACACATACATATAAAATGCCTACATTTTAAAATAATAACATCATAGGAAGCCCTAGTGACCACCTGGCAGAAAGCGTCCAATATTCCCAAGCTGATCCAACAGACCTCATACACAAACAAGGAGTCTTGTCCCGGAAGAGTTTTCAAGAAAAAAGGTAAGAGACTGGTCTAACGAAGAATACGATAGTATAGCAGATTGTTAGTACAGAGCAGGAATGAGAAAGAGCAAATGAGAAAGACAGCGACAGTGGGAATTTAAAGCACTAAATTTCCAGAAAGTGGGGATACTATTTATACTGAAACCCCCGGCACCCCAACGGGGGTAAACGTGCATTTACAGGTATCAGTGATAATAGTAATTAACACGTGTTCTGTGTGATTCACATTATGACGGCCTACTAGCTCTAAAACCTGATAATTACAAATATGTGATAATTACAAATATGAACGACATATTTACAATTAACACATAAAAATTGTAATTATCAAATGAAAATTCCAATTTTTGATTTGGGCCCATTTCCAGACGGAATGCTAAAGCCCAAACTGAAAATTAAACATGATGACGCGAAGATATTTGTAATTTTTCAATAATAATTGTAATTATCCCTTGATAATTGTATTTTTTATATTATATTTGTAATTATCTCATGATATTTGTAATTATCAGGTTTTGGCGCTAGGAAGGCGTGACAAATACTGGTAATTATTAATTAACACTGAATTACCGGTATCTCTATAAATTACACAGAACAGGCGTTAATTTCGATTATCTAGTGATAATGGTAACACGCGGTTTTGGCGCTAGTAGGCCGTCATATGAGACCACTCCTTGGTCACAAGCTGCGTCAAACATGGGAGACAGAAGGATATGAAGCGCCATTTGTAAATTAAATGGTTATTGTCATTATATCTATAGAACATACATTATACCTGTATAAAAGATATGGTATAATTATAAAATGAATTATATACCTATAAAATACATTCTATAGCAATACAACACTTTTTATAGCTATAAAGCAACATTTTTATAGCTACAGACTACATTTTACATATACAAGAGATCATACACGAATCGTCACGCCGTTTGTAAATATTAAACACAAAAAAACTATTTTATTTATAAACAAAACATTTTATAGGTAACCAATTCATTTTATCTATAAACAAAACATTTTATAAGTAACCAATTCATTTTACCTATAAACAAGTCATTGTATCTATAAACAAGTCATTTTATAGCTAAAACGATCTATACAACTTCCTTTTATCTGTAAACACTTCATTTTATAGCAACAACGAGCACTTATATCTATAGAATACATTTTATAACACGTACAATGAATTGTACCTGTAGAATGCATTCGCGACAATTATTTTCCAGTCGGCGCCTTACAATAATTGTATACTAACTTTCTCATTGTATAACTGCTTCTCTCCCTTTGATTATTTTTATTTTGTAACGTTCTAAGCGACCCAAAGTTGCTATGCAATGCGCAAAGATGGTTGACGTTTTTTTATTTTCGTTTTTTTTTTTTAAATTAAATTTACGTCCCCGGATTCATTAAGCGTATAGGGGACGATTGGTTAATAGGTACATTCAACCAATTCAACGAAAAAAGGCCCCCCCCCCCCCCCTCCTGCACGTATGCGCTGGGCTCTCGCCTTTTCATGTGGAAGTGACGTTGCATAAGCTAAATTTAGATAGCTAGGGCGCGTGTAGGGAATTCCCGCTAGGTCTATATCGACTTCCCGCGATGTCAACAATCTCCAAGGTAACAGTTACGATGGAAGCTGGTTTGCCTTCGTGCTTATCGATAGTTTTTCAAGACGACCAAAAAATAATTGGAACAGTCGAGACTGACAATGATGTCGCTGATGTTTTATCAGCATTTCACTAATATGGTCCTCGTTGAGTCGCTTAGAAGTTTACAAGTAGTCTACACGAGGATGGAGTTGCTTCCCTGGGATCAGCAATTCGAAAGTCAGTATAAAATTAATGTCATGCGCCGAATGTAAAATAATGCTCCGAATGCATTCTACAGGTAAAATGCATTGTATATATTATAACATTTATTTTATAGATATAAAAGCTCTTTGTTGTTATAAAATGAATTGTTTACCTATAAAATGAATTGTTTATGTATAAAATGTAGTGTTTAGAGATAAAATGAAGTGTTTAGAGATAAAATAGTTTTTCGGAATAATATTTACAAACGGCGTGATGATCGCGTATGATTTCTCTTGTATATTGTAAAATGTAGTCTGTAGTTATAAAAATGTTGTTTTTAGCTATAAAAAGTGTTGTATTACTATTGAATGTATTTTATAGACATAGAATTCATTTTATAAGTATACAATATCTTTTATACAGGTAAAATGTATGTTCTATAGATATTATGACAATAATGATTTAATTTACAAATGGCGCCTCATAGAAGGAATGGAAACACGGAAAAAATCTTAGGACACCGTCCTGTGTACGGTTCCAGGCAGATACTGCAAGTAACACGATTATCCATACCTCTGTCGCAAGTATCCGTCGCCATCTTGGTTCTCTCTCTCACTGGATGAAGATAGACCTAAATAAAAGCGATGCTCTATCTAGTGTGTGTTGCTCGTCCCCTATACACAGGCGGCGGAAGCTGCTCAGGATTGGGGGTGGGGGGGGGGCACACACACATTATATTCACTGACATCAGGGCCAGACCTGGGAAAAGTCGAGGGGTGGGGGTTAGAGATTCAGCGAAGGCGCGAAGCGCCGAGCCTTCTAGGGGGGTCCGGGGGCATGCTCCCCCGGAAATTCGTTTTTTCAAGGATGCAAAATGGTGCAATCTGGTGCAATCTGAACCTTGAAAAAGCCATTTGTGATGGTCTGGGACTTTGAGCTTTTTTAACAATTGAACTGACAAACTCTGGGGTACAAAAATTATCCTCTGCCCCTCCCTTAAAAAAACAACAACACACACAAACATTTATTTATCAGCAGAGATGTTTTGTATACTATTATTATTCACTACTTTTTGTTGATCGTTAACGGTATAAAGCTTTACCTTGTAGTTTATGAACATCACCACCCTGCTTTCACTTAATTCAGTCTTGCTGCACTAGGTTCCTCGGCATTAGTACCATTTGTGAATTGTATCTTCTGTCAAAACAGTTCACCGCCTCTTTGAAGTCAATATCAACATCCCTGTGCACTTTCAGTAAAGCAAGTCCATTGAGTCTCTGTTGCCCCATTGTAGAGCGCAGGTAGTTTTTCAGGTTGCGCAACTGACTGTTTGAACGCTCACACTCGGCAGTAGTGACAGGCAGGGTGCAAAGGTTCTTTAGCATGGTGAACAGGTTGGGATAAAAATCCGTGTCACAATGTTTCAGTGCTTTTGATGCCGTGGATGGAATGATAACTGTTGCATTCTCAGCAGCACTTCGCCATTTGCAAACCCACCGTTGGTACTCTGCATCAAGGGTAGCGTTGTCTGGTAGATCAGACTCCCACAACATTGCCAGCATCACCCCTTCTGGAACCTGCATGAAACCATCCTGATTGTCTATTAAAGTGCTTGGCATCAGACAGAGACCATCAACTGTTAGACCAGCATTTTTGAACCTCGAGTCCAATTCGGTTGACAGGTGTTCCAAGAAAGGAATGGCAATGCTAATCTTGAAATATTCTTCTGGAGTGGTTGCAGGTTGGTTGTCACGGAGAGTCTGTCGGGATGCTTGACGAGGAACAATAACACCAGTTGTCAAAGCATTTGCCATTTTGCTGACTTCTTCACTTGTAGTCGAGAAAATTGCTGATATTGAAAACGGTAGACTGTAAAAACTGACAGCAAATGAAAGTTTTCAAAACGCGACTGTGACGTGCACGATGTCGAAAACTGTCACTTTGATCTACGCTAAGGCTAACGATTATGACGCGTCGACAGGGAAATGATGACGAAGGGACGAACTTCTCTCATTGATCAGAGGATGATGATGATGATTATGATGATAAACACTTGTATTGGTTGATTCCATTAGAAGAAAAAAATCCTTTGATGCGCTGGCAAAAAAAAACACACACAAAAAAACCAAAAAAACTACTACTCATTGAGGGGGGCAATATATAAGGCTGCCCACTCCAACATTTTTCTAGGGGAAGGGGGGGGGGCATGGCCCCTCTGCCCCCGCACCCCCCCCCCCCCCCCAGCTTCCGCTGCCTGTGCTATACGCTAATGTGTTGGTTGGTTGGTTGATTGTTTTATTAACGTCTTCTTCATCGAGATGATAAGACGTACGCTAATGTGTCTGTGGACGTTAATTTATACAATGAATGAATGAAAAAGTGTGTGTTGCAGTGTTTGTATCTGGCTGAGTAGGCGGTGTCAGGTAAGACCTACTTTCGGTTCACGGTCATGATAGGCGCTTAATGGAGCAATTATTTCCTTTAATAAGTGTCATCAATAAATAAATAAATAAAACTTAATAGATAACGGTGATTTCCTAGGTGCATGGTTTAAACCTTTTGCCTCCTTTGTGCAGTGGTTTACCCAAACATTGGCATTGTTATTACATTAAACAATGATACAGCGGGCATTGTTATTACATTAAACAATGATACAGCGGGCATTGTTATTACATTAAACAATGATACAGTGGACTTTGTTATTAGATTAAACAATGATACAGTGGGCATGAATTGTTATTACATTAAGCAATGATACAGTGGGCATTGTTATTACATTAAACAATGATACAGCGGGCATTGTTATTACATTAAACAATGATACAGTGGACTTTGTTATTAGATTAAACAATGATACAGTGGGCATGAATTGTTATTACATTAAGCAATGATACCGTGGACTTTGTTATTACATTAAGCAATGATACAGTGGGAATTGTTATTACATTAAGCAATGATAAAGTGGGCATTGTTATTACATTAAACAATGATATAGTGGACTTTGTTATTACATTAAAAAATGATACAGTAGGCATTGTTATTACATTAAAAAATGATACAGTGGGCATTGTTATTACATTAAGCAATGATACAGTAGGCATTGTTATTACATTAAACAATGATACAGTAGGCATTGTTATTACATTAAACAATGATACAGTGGACTTTGTTATTACATTAAGCAATGATAAAGTGGACTTTGTTATTACATTAAACAATGATACTGTGGACTTTGTTATTACATTAAGCATTGATAAAGTGGACTTTGTTATTACATTACACAATGATACAGTGGACTTTGTTATTACATTAAACAATGATACAGTGGACTTTGTTATTACATTAAGCAATGATACAGTAGGCATTGTTATTACATTAAACAATGATACAGTAGGCATTGTTATTACATTAAACAATGATACAGTGGACTTTGTTATTACATTAAGCAATGATACAGTGGGCATGAATTGTTATTACATTAAGCAGTGATACCGTGGACTTTGTTATTACATACGTTGATATGATGTTCATTCAAAAGACATGGTTTCGTGAAAGGGGTGACGAGGGCAAGTGCGCCGAGCTGGCGCCCCCAGGGTTCACGGCCAGGTCGTTCTGCCGTGGTGACAATTATGGCGGTATGGCTGTGGTGTACAGAGTCACTCTTGCCGCCCACATGGGCATCATCACCACGTTCCCCTTCACACATTCATCATGTGAGCTTTTGCAAATAACGTTATCTATTGCCAAACACGTTGTTCATGTTTTAGGGGTATACAGAACTTATCCTAGCAAGAAAAACAAACTAAAAGATGCGATGTTTCTGCAGGATTTTCATGATGTGCTGAACTATTGTAACAATCTATCTGGCACGTATGTTATTACTGGGGATTTTAACTTTCATTATGATCAGCCTCACTTATCAAGTGTGGCTCAGATGATTGAATACCTTAACATGTTTTCTTTGGCACAGTCAGTTTCTGAATTAACCCACAAGCGTGGCCATCTCATTGATTGGTTAATTCACCGTCCTGATGACAATATTGTCCAAAACACTTTTGTGACACAGGAACTGTCGTCAGATCACTATACTGTGGTTAGTGACCTCAATGTTGCTATCCCCTTGCCCTCTCCCCATTACAGAGATGTTCGCAAGTTGCGAGCTGTAGATCGCGAAGCCTTGAAGCGCGACCTCGGTGAGGTAGTGAGTCCGGCTTTGTGTTCCTCTGTGGAACAGCTGGAGGCCACACTGAGGGACGCACTAGATAGGCATGCCCCTATCTACAGGCGTAAGGTTAGGGTAGGTAAGTCAGCACCATGGTACAGTGCTGTCGAGGATGAGCTCAGTGAAGCCAAGAGGCAGCGTCGTCAGGCTGAGAGGAGATGGTTGAAGAGTGGTCTCACAGTGGGCAAACAAATTTACACTGCTGCCAAGCGACGAGTAACGCAAATTGTCCATAGGGCCAAGTCTGCTTTCTTTAGTGGTCGAGTGGCCAACAGTGAGACTAGCAAGCAACTCTTCTCGGTCTGTGACCGCCTCAGAGGCAAGGAAAAAAGTAGCGCTCTACCTACCACTCACCCACCTTGTGACTTACCAGATGTTTTTTGTCACTTTTTCACCAAGAAAGTCGCTGATATACTCTATGAACTTGATCACGATGCTGGTGTGCAGACAAATGTAGATGCATTGCCAACTGTTTTGAATTATGTACGGTTTGACCATTTTGAACCAGTTTCTGTTAATGAAGTCAGGGAGGTCATAAAAAAATCTAAACCAACCACTTGTTCTCTTGATCCCATTCCCACTTCTCTCCTCCTTGGCTGCCTTGACCCTCTTCTCCCAACAATAACACACATTGTCAATGAGTCTCTGTCCACCGCTACTGTTCCTGCACCTTTCAAGACGGCAGTTGTCAAGCCACTGCTCAAAAAGCCCAGCCTAAATCAGAATGAACTAAAAAACTACAGACCAGTATCTAATCTATCATTTTTGTCCAAGGTTACAGAAAAGTTGGTACTGAAGCAGTTACTCTCATACTTGCAAAGCAACTCTCTTCTCAGTCCCCATCAGTCAGCCTATCGCACCTCTCATAGCACCGAGACAGCATTACTCAAAATCACAGGTGACATTCTGCTTGCTCTGGACAAAGGCAACTTATCTCTTCTAACACTCCTTGATCTATCGGCTGCCTTTGACACTGTAGACCACAATATTCTGTTCGAAACTCTCGAGTCGCAGTTTGGAGTTTCAGGGAATGCCTTGGCCTGGTTCAAGTCATACCTCCAAGGTCGTACGCAAACTGTCAGCATTGCTGAGGTGCTCTCAAAGAAGGAAAATTTGACTTATGGTGTGCCGCAGGGGTCAGTTCTTGGACCGATTCTCTTCGTGTTGTACACAAAGCCTTTGCTCGAACTGATTCAAAAACACGATGTAAATGTTGAAGCTTTTGCTGACGATACTCAGCTTTTAAAATCAAGTCTTCCGGTACAAATCGATACCAATGTCCAGACTGTACAGAAATGCATTTCTAATGTCCGATCCTGGATGAAACAAAACAAGTTAAAGCTCAATGATGATAAAACAGAGGTTCTCCTGTTCAAAAAGACCAGAACTGCCTTAGCTTGCACCTTGCCTACCTCTGTAAGTGTAGGAGAGCATGAAATCTCTTTCTCTCAGTCGGCTAGAAATCTAGGCTTTTTTATGTCGAGTGACATGACGCTTGATTTCCATATTGCACAAGTTTGTAAATCAGCATATGCTGCCTTGCGTCAGATCAGCTCCATTCGCTGCTACTTAACCCTTCAAGCAACCATCACCTTAGTCTGTGCTTTAGTCTTGTCTAGGCCAGGGGCGTCGCACACGGGGGGGCAGGGGGGGCACCTGCCCCCCCAATAATTTGGCCAAAAAAAAAAAGAAAGAGAGAGAGAAAGAAGAAGAAGAGAAGAAGAAGAAGAAGAAGAAGAAGAAGAAGAAGAAGAAGAAGATTTCAAACGATAGAGGAAGGCAGGAAGAATCAATAATTAAAAAAATCACCATATTTTTAAACCGTAGTGTAAAGGGCTAACGTACGAAATAATATTACAATAATCTATTAGCATGTGCCTGTGTTTCACAACAAAATATTTCGTGGCGCTAACGCAATCACCGGGCAGCAGAGCTGGCTTTCGCTGTTTGAAAGAAGTGTCATTTCATCACGCAAAGCGCAAAATTAACAAAACAATGGAATCGTCTGTTTTCCAGGTTTGTTGATATCAATTATTTACTTTAGTCTGTAAAATGAGTAAGGCAAGGGTGAATGTGCAAGTGTCAATAAATAGTTGAGGTGCGCGATATTTTTTTAATTTAGATTTAGTTTGTTTATAGGCCTACACGTCCACGTGCTTTGATCATGGACCTTACATTATAGAGTCCATGCTTTGATCGCAAAAGGGTAAAAAAAAAAGGACCCGTTCGCTTTTCTGGGGACAGATAACGTGGGCTTGACTGCTTTGATTAATACACCACCACCCCCACCCCCCATTATAGGTTTCACTTGGTTTGTTTGTTTGTTTGTTTGCGGAAGGTAATTAACGTTCGTGTTTCCTGGTTTTAATCATTATCACATATCGCTAATCATGTATTTGTAGTTTCTGGAAATGAATCTTGTATTTTCAGTAAAGAAGAACATAAATAATTAAATGTTTTTACTCTTAGTCTTTCAGTTGGATGAAGGTACGAGGATATATTACAGGGTGCGTCCCGCTTGTCAGCCCCCCCCCCCCCCCCACCTCCCCGTCGACAGGGTTGCCCCCCCAATATTTTGGACCGTGCGACGCCCCTGCTAGGCTAGACTATTGTAATGCCCTACTGGCTTCCTGCCCGAGTCATCTCATAGACAAACTTCAAAAAGTCCAGAATTGTGCTGCTAGGCTAGTCTTTAGGGCAAAAAAGCGCGATCACATCACTTCACTACTCCGTAAGCTTCATTGGCTACCCATAGAGGCCCGCATTAAATACAAACTGTCCGTACTGTGCCACAATTTCTTCTCTGGAACCTGCCCTTCATATCTGTCAGATCTGCTGTCAGTCTATGTCCCTTCTCGCACTCTTCGCTCTTCTTCTGACTCTCGCACACTCTGCATTCAAAAAAACAACACCAAAATGTACGGAGAACGGGCATTCACCTATTGTGCACCCAGACAATGGAACACTCTTCCAGCCAACATCAGACACAAGCAGACCACACCCTCATTCAAGAAAGCTCTAAAATCTCACCTCTTCAAACTCTACTATCCTGACTAAATCCTTCATTCTATAGACCCTAGCCGCAGCTCATATTTGTTCTGCTTTTGGCTATGCTTGTGGATTTGCTGTGATTGTGATGACTTGTTTGCTGAAAGTTAACTTTATTTATTTTGTTTGATTTTGTGTGTTTGGTTTTATTTTATTTTATTTTTTTCTCATTGTATAATTTCTAATGCAATATTGTAAGTTGTTTCATTTTTGTTTCTTTCCTTTCATGTAAAGCGCTATGCGCTTGTCTATAAAAAGACAAGTAATAGCGCTATATAAATGTCCATTATTATTATTATTATTATTATTATTATTATTATTATTATTATTATTATTATTATTATTATTATTATTATTATTATTATTAAGCAATGATACAGTGGGCATGAATTGTTATTACATTAAGCAATGATACCGTGGACTTTGTTATTACATTAAGCAATGATACAGTGGGCATTGTTATTACATTAAGCAATGATAAAGTGGGCATTGTTATTACATTAAACAATGATACAGTGGACTTTGTTATTACATTTAAAAATGATACAGTAGACTTTGTTATTACATTAAGCAATGATACAGTGGACTTTGTTATTCCATTAAACAATGATAAAGTGGGCATTGTTATTACATTAAGCAACGATACAGTGGACTTTGTTAATACATTAAACAATGATACAGTGGACTTTGTTATTACATTAAGCAATGATACAGTAGACTTTGTTATTATTACATTAAACAATGATACAGTGGATTTTGTTATTACATTAAGCAATGATACAGTAGGCATTGTTATTACATTAAGCAATGATACAGTAGGCATTGTTATTACATTAAACAATGATACAGTGGACTTTGTTATTACATTAAGCAATGATAAAGTGGACTTTGTTATTACATTAAACAATGATACTGTGGACTTTGTTATTACATTAAGCACTGATAAAGTGGACTTTGTTATTACATTACACAATGATAAAGTGGACTTTGTTATTACATTAAACAATGATACAGTGGACTTTGTTATCACATTAAGCAATGATACAGTAGGCATTGTTATTACATTAAACAATGATACACTAGGCATTGTTATTACATTAAACAATGATACAGTGGACTTTGTTATTACATTAAGCAATGATAGAGCGGACTTTGTTATTACATTAAACAATGATACAGTGGACGTTGTTATTACGTTAAGCAATAATAAAGTGGGCATTGTTATTACATTAAACAATGATACAGTGGGCATTAATTGTTATTACATTAAGCAATGATACAGTGGGCATTGTTATTACATTAAACAATGATACAGTGGGCATTGTTATTACATTAAACAATGATACTGTGGGCATTGTTATTACATTAAACAATGATAGGGCCTACAGTGAGCATTGTTATTACATTAAACAATGATACAGTGGGCATTGTTATTACATTAAACAATGATACAGTGGGCCTTGTTATTGCATTAAACAATGATACTGTGGGCATTGTTATTACATTAAACAATGATAGGGCCTACAGTGAGCATTGTTATTACATTAAACAATGATACAGTGGGCATTGTTATTACATTAAACAATGATACAGTGGGCCTTGTTATTGCATTAAACAATGATACAGTAAAGGTAAGGTAAGGTAAAGGTTGTCCAATAGCCTTGTGGCCGTAGGGGAGCGTGATGTTGGCTTATCTTGGGCCAGCGTAATGAGGGTGATGCCCATCTCTCTCCCTCGCTGCTTTACCTTCCCGACCCTTAAGAGAGTAGGTACTCAGTCACAGTTGAGTCAACTGGGGGCGTTGTTATTTGTCGCTTCACGTTTTGCGGTCACCCATCCAAGTGCTAACCGCACTGGACGGTGCTTAACTTACGACACAGTAGCGAGTGCTCCAACCACTGCGCTATCCGACACCCCAATGATACAGTGGGCATTGTTATTACATTAAACAATGATACAGTGGGCATTGTTATTACATTAAACAATGATACAGTGGGCATTGTTATTACATTAAACAATGATACAGTGGACTTGGGTTGCTCAAACCACCCCCTAAAGTTTCATTTTTTCCATTTCTGTTTAAAAGGGAGAAATTTGATGATCATGATGATCATGATCATGATGTCCATCCATTGTCAAATGCTCACTGCAGGGGCCGATACAGGATCTAGCTCAAGATCACGCAGTGATGGTATTGGAGTACCGTTAAATAGGGAAAATCAATTCCTGTCGGAACAAAATTTGAAAATTCGAACGTCAGCAGTTGGTCTGGGCTACGAATTAAAGTCCACTTGATCATTGTTTAATATAATAACAATGCGAATCTTAGGGTTAACCCGTTTCTACAAAAGTGAACAAAGACTTCGATTTGGGGCCCTTTAGCTTAAAACGTAATATTGTTGTAATATAGCGCCCTTACTACATCTAAGACCTGCTCAGTGCACTGGCACAGTAAGGTAAATGGCTTATCTCGTAGCAGCATGATTTAGACCTTTGACCTATTACAAACTAACCCTAACTTGGGTCTTGAGATTTACTTCCAACAAGACTTGCGCAATGGGAGGTAATAGGTTTTAAACTATGCTCCTAGGAAATCACCACCACTACCTCTAAAGTTTTATTTATTTTTTATATTTATCTATGACTCTTTTCAAAGTTACATTTGTAATTCTTATCTCAAACGCCCAATACGAAAGTGAACTGAAAGTAGGCCTTAACTTCGACACCGCCCACTACATCTATCAGCCTATCGTCAGCGCGTGGCAGAGAAAAAACAAGATGGCGACGGGTGGGTATGACAGAGATCTGGATAATCGTGTTACTTGCAGTATCTGCCTAGAACCGTACAGAGGACGGCATCCTAAGATTTTACCGTGTTTCCATTCCTTCTGTCTCCCGTGTTTGACGCAGCTTGCGGACAAGGAGGCCTCTCAGGTAAGTGAACAACAGGATTCGGGGTTGAAACGTATTTAGTAGCGGTAGGCCCAGCCCTAGCCGTTCTAAGACTGACGTGACCCGTCCCTTGGCTTGTGTATGGGACGAATCATTTTGTTTCCTTGATATTTTTTACTCTATTGGCTTCTGTTCATATAAGTTACAGAGTTGGCCTATATTTCTCTAATAAATTTCATCATTTAAATCAATCTGTCTCTATCAACGGTTTGTTTACATTTTTTGACCCTCCCCCGTAAATTAGGTCAGTGTGACAGTGCAGTCACCTGTTTACCCAATGGCCTTGAAGCCAATCTGTTTCATAGGCCTAATGGAGTACTTTACCTTGTGGAATGCCTCAGTGTGTGTAACCAGTAAAGATTTACTTCTTTCATAGTTGTGTCACTGTATATAAAAGCACACACACAAATTTCAAACTATTATTTATTTATTAAATAATTTATTACTCCTTCGGATGAGAGTATAAACCGAGGTCTAGTCTGTGTCGCATACATTCCATCATAACGGACTTTAAAGATCCTGACGCTCATGTCCTAGACGGGTGAGTGCCGGTGACAAGAACACACCCAGCATGCACTTAGGTCCTTCTCCCCCATCCCTGCTGCCCAGGAATGTGCTCAGTTGTACGGACGTCAGACCATGCGCCCAAAGGCTGCGGGTGGGCGTCTCGGGCGGCTTGAGTTAGATCCTGTATCGGCCAGCGCCTTGAGCAGCTCTTGAGCTGGTAAAGCGCTATATAAGAACGATTACATGCCAATTTAATATAGCGCATATTTCTAACACAGCAGCTTTATGCACGATTAAGGCTATGGGAATGCAGACCCATTTCTATTTAATATGATATAGATTAGCTACTGCATACAAAAATGAATTTTGCTTTCTTATATTTCTAGATACTTTAAAATAGGCGAGAATCAGAATAGTCCAAACGTCGGTCGGTTTGATTGTTAATCAGTCCGTTGCTCGCCATAATTCAAGAACCACTGAACACATTTTGAACATATTAATTACCTAGGTTAGTGGCTTGGCTGTGGTGCTATACTATTTTCTCTACCTCAGAGGTCAAGGGTGCTCATCTTTTTAACTGAGGGTATTGGAAACCTCTACAGTTGAATTCTTTGTGTGCAGTCTGTATCCAGTGCAGGAGCCTCTGATGTCACAAGTGCAGGAGATGGTGTTTCACCAGTCACCATCACCTGTCCCACCTGTAGAACCCTCATCCCTCTTCCTTCTGCAGGTGTCGGAGCTCTACATGTAAGAGTGTGTGTGTGTGTGTATGTGGGGGGGGGGGGTGTTAGTGGGTGTGTGTAGGTGTGTGTAGGTGTGTGTGTGTGAGTTCCAGCAGAATGCCTTGATTCTGGTTGTTGTCATTATTTTATCTAAATCGGCGATGTCTCATTGTATTTATAATATGCATCAGAGGACCTGAATACATTCGCAAAATGTGTGTGTGGACATGTGTGTGTGTGTGTGTGTGTGTGTGTGTGGAAGGGTGGTTGTGAGTGTAATCAATGAGTGTTGTGAAGTGGTATGTATGATGTCGTCTATGTATGTCTGTGTACGATGAAGGATGTCGAAGTCCAAACCTTTAATAGGATAACAGCTAGTCCTTAATGAAGAACTCAGAACAAACAAAATAATGGACATAAATGAACATAAAATAACTGGGAAACTAACACATACCTTAACTATGGTAAGAAATGACTAAGAACACATACCTTAACTATGGTAAGAAATGACTAAGAACACATACCTTAACTATGGTAAGAAATGACTAAGAACACATACCTTAACTATGGTAAGAAATGACTAAGAACACATACCTTAACTATGGTAAGAAATTACTAAGAACACATACCTTAACTATGGTAAGAAATGACTAAGAATATGAATGCACCTCACTACACATACTCCCACAATTCCCCTCCCCCACACCACTTACTCCGACACACCACCTCTCCTCCCCCCTCTCCCCGCACGCACACACACCATGCATTTCACGCAATTTCTCAAAAACTTAAAATTGTCGCAAGGTGGGTAAGAATAAAAAGGTATAAAATCATCTTACATACATGCAAAATGGAGAATATAAATTTGTGCAGTCTTAGTTTTAAATGAAGTTAATGATTTAACCTCTTTCGGTGGGGTTGGGGCATGACAAGAAATTCCTGCCTTCCATGAAATTACTTACTGGATTTTACGTTTTTAAAAGTAATTTGTCTTTTGTCCTAGATTCTCTCGAGCACTCTTGAATATGACAGTCAATGTTCCAGACTACGAAGGAACATTAAGGCAGTGTTTTCAAACTAAACCGAGCAATATGATTTGGAACAGTTTTTTTTTCAGACCAGTTCATGTGTAGGTTTATTGGGCTGACTGTGATATTTGGTTAAAAATTCGGAATTGCACGTTTGTTTTTCCTAATCAGAATGTTTAAACGTGCACTTTGGAAATAATTGTTCATACAAATCAAACATTATTTTGATTATCTGTTTTCAATATTTCTTTGTTTCAGAACAACCCCTACGTTGATGATGGTGGTGACCAAGGGTGTGACCGAAGACCTTTCGCTTGCGACCTTTGTGAGGAAGGTCAAGAAGCCAAGCTGACGTGTCCCTCGTGCAAGACCTATTTTTGCACACGCTGCCGACGAACGCACGACAAGCTATGCAAATCCATGCAGGTGACAGAGGTCAAAGTTAAGCATGAGAAGGAGAAAGATAGTGGACAATATCCAGAAGTGGAGTCCCTGGAAGTAAAACAGATGTTGGAAGCATTTATGAAAAAACTGTCGGGGGAAGCACAACAGCAGCAGCGCAAAGCAGGAGGTGTTAGCAAGAGGAAAGGCGGCCAGGAGCAGAAGTTGATAGGGCCAGGTGTGAGGCAAGAAGGCAATGAGATGGATGCTGAGAGTTTGACTTCAGCCGTCAAGCTGTTAATGCAGAAACAGTCGGACACTGATAAACTGGTGTCCTCGATGCAAGGTTCACTGATAACTCTACAAAACCAAAACTCGCTTTTGTTCCGAGATCTGTTAACTGTTCAAGACCAGAACGCCAAGCTCAAGAAAGAACACGAGGCTCTGCAGCGTGAGGTGGTCAGCCTGAAAGACAAGAACGCCATCCTGTGCCAAGACAACCAGCAGCTGCGTCACGAGGTCACCAAGTTGCAAGATGACGTCACTAATGCCCAGAATGACGTCAGCAGGCTCCAGGAATGCAGCACCATTGTACAGCAACAGCAGGACACTATGCTAGATCGAGTAGCAAAGTTGGATTCTAAGACATCCCAACTTCAAACTGATGTTGCAAGCCTGAAAGCTGATCAAGCCAATCTGCAAGGGGAAATAACCAATCTGAAATCTGACTCCGCCGAACTGCAAGGAGAAGTACTCAGAATGAAAAATGGCCAGGACACACTACAAATAGAAGTCGCCAGTGTGAAAACTGACCAAGGTAAACTACAAGGGGAAATAGCCAGTCTGAAAACTGACCAAGCCAAACTGCAAGGGGAAATAACCAGTCTGACAACTAACCAAGCCAAACTGCAAGTGGAAATAACCAAACTGACAACTAACCAAGCCAAACTACAAGGGGAACTAAGCAGTCTTAAATCTGACCCAGCCAAAATGCAAGGTGAAGTACTCAGTCTGCAAAGTGGCCAGGGCAAACTACAAATAGAAGTCGCCAGTCTGAAAACTAACCAAGTTAGTCTGCATGCAGAGATGACCAAGCTTAGAACAGACAATGGCAGATTGAGGGGTGATGTCGGGAATCTGAAATCTGTCCAGGGCCAAGTGAAGCGGGATGTGAAGACACTGAGCACACAAGTGTTTTTTCAAGCAATACTGAGAGAGACTGTAACACTACAGAAAGATGACATTCTGATTTGTAACCTGGTTGTAACAAGTGTTGGAGGGGGGTATGACGCTAAGACTGGTATGTTTACAGCTCCAGTTTCAGGTGTCTATTGTTTCATGGCTTCATCAAGTCCGTACTCCGATGACGTAAATGTCTTTTGTAATGCATACATTGTACTTGACAATGAAGCCAAAGCTCAATTTTTTGCCCACGGCAAAGGAAGTAGCATTGCTCATGTTACATTGCTAGTCAAAGCTGGTCAGAAGGTGTGGCTGCGATGTTTTAACACTGGAAGTAGGTTTGATAATGGGTGGTTGACATCCTTCACTGGTTTTCTGGTTCAGCCACAACTGTAAGACAGCTAAATCACTGAGGTCAAGTAGCAGTTTCTGTTTGACTGATGACTGACCAATGACCAATGCAGCTTTTTTTGTTTTGTTATTAGCCTTTTACATGCATCTGGTTCTTGAGGCTGATCTTGCAAAAGCTTGTGAAATCTTGGGACCTTTTTTGTGAAAGTCTAGTGAAATTTTGCGATAACCAAATATATTCATGATGCAAAATGTGTTTGTAACCAAATGTATGACACATTTACTATTTGAATGCCGTATGCTAGGCAACAATGTATGAAGAAAAAGGGTATAAAATAAGTATTCGCAATTTTCAGGTCACACAGAAATTTTACTGTTTGTTCCATCTATGTATGAAATTGCAAATATTAATAATGGATCAAATGGAAAAAAAAAATTAAATGTGTGTGTGTGTGCGTGCGTGTGTTTATGATATCACATTAAGTGAAAAGACCTTATGTATATACTATTTCTGTTTCCCTCTAACAATACTGTCGTTTGTGTGCTTATGTACCACTTATAGAAACTTTCATACTGAGCAGTGATATGTATCACTTAATTACATTGTAATTGTTGTGTGAGTGTGTATGACCAAAAAAGAAAGTTATACCTGTCAATGGCCTGTATGAAGTTGGGTTACGATGAAATAACAATTCTTCTTTGAGATCTATGCTCTCTCTCTCTCTCTCTCTCTCTCTCTCTCTCTCTCTCTCTCTCTCTCTCTCTCTCTCTCTCTCTGTCTCTCTCTCTCTGTCTCTCTCTCTCTCTCTCTCTCTCTCTCTCTTTCTCTCTCTCTCTCTGTCTCTCTTTCTCTCTCCCACCTCCACCCATCATCATCCCCCAATCATTCCTCTGTCTTGTTTTGTTTTTTTTTGGCAGTAAAACGTTATCTTCAATAAGGAGACTCCGAAGTCCTATGACATTCCCACACTCTCACAATAAAATCAATGTGTGCGCACGCAAACACTTATGAATAGTTTGCCTAATGGTATGACATAGCCTTGCAAACATTGAGCGTCCTTGAAAGGTCGCGTGCTGATCAAGCACGTAGACATTATTTTTTTTTCCTTTTTGGCTGCCTGTGACTGCAACGCTTTCGCCTTAGTTTAGGTTAGTTTAGTAGTTAGAGGATTAAAAAAAAAAGACTCACGACCTATCCTACTTCCTTCATACTTTGAAGCGAGGGTCACGCTACCGCAATTGAGACTAAATTACATGTAATCGTCATATTCTTTACTCTTAACTATACATTTTAATAATCCTGTTTGTTCGGGCACTGAATAGAATAATAAACCCAACGTTTCCCGGCGTGTCGTAAGAGGCGACTACCAGGGGTGATGTCAGCACGGCATCACTGGGCGAAAGTCTTCTACACAGAAGTCACCGGACAGGACGGAGGAACCTCACGTTACTATAGGTTCAACAAACACGGGCTCAGGGCCAAAGCGAGCCACACTAGTGTTCTCGTGAATTTCGGCCGGCTGTGGCCAACAGCCTGCAGAGGTTTGGACCCCGCCAGGTCTTTCTTGCCCAAGACACCGTATTATGAAAAGAGCCACTCACTCCATACCGGATCGGTCGTCGCCCGGGTCACCACTATCGATGGAACATTTTATGTATCGGCGAACTACGCTGGAAATGCCTAGATGAAACAACGACTGACAAAGGCCAAAAGCTTTATTTCAGTGGGAGAGATGACAGGCACGAACACGGCGATGAATTCTTGGTCCACAAAGATATTCTAGCCATTGTCATGGGTTGCCGCCCAGTCTGCAGTAGACTCATTACAATCCATCTGAGAGCAGTCCCTTTCAACATTACCATCATCCAGGCCTATGCCCAAAATCAGATTATGACAACAGCAAATCGAGGATTTCTATGAACATCAGCAGGCTGTCCTTGACCAAGTGCCGAAGAAGGACATAGGCATATAGTGCAAGGATACTGGAATGCTAAGGTTGGCCAAGATGTGCACCACAACTGGGGAGACACATGTGTATACCACTGCAACATCCAGACAAATCACAGGGGTTTGAGATTCTTGGAGTTTACCATATACAACAATCTGATACTGGCAAACACTCTTGGTGTCCACAAAAATCCAGACGATGGACATGGCACTGTCCCAGCGAGAAGCATCACAATCGGATTGACTACATCATGGTCAGGACACGCTTCAGATCAAGCATTACCATTGGCAGAACACGAACTTTTCCAGGAGCAGACATCGGAAATGACCACGATCTCGTGACGATGTCCTTCCGGCTCCTCGTGAAGAGAGTAAACACAGCAAAGTGCACCAGACTGAAGTTTGACCTGGACAAACTGCAAGACCCCGAGTTGGCAGAAATATTCCAAGCCACAATTGGAGGGAAATTTGCACCACTGCTCATTTTGGGAGCTGGTGAAGTAGATGTCAACACCATGACCACCATCTTCAGCTCAGCTGTGACAGATGCCGCCACTGAGATCTTTGGCAAGCACCGGCCAAAGAAGAAACCGTGGATCACACCTGAACTTTTGGAGCTGTGTGATAAACGAAGAAAGACGAAAAAGAAAAAGAACACCTCACAGGGAGCTGCCTACCGATAAATCAACAATTACATCCCAAAAGGCATGCGCACAGCAAAGGAGAACTGGATATAAGAGCAATTCCAGGAAATAGAGAACAGTCTGAACTATAACAACAGCAAGAAGGTCTACCAGACTGTGAAGCGGCTGACAAGTGTTAAACAACCCAATGTCTCCACTATCCAAAGCAAGTCTGGCATATGCCTTACAGAAGAACAAGAAGTCGCAGATAGATAGACAGAGTATTGCTCTGACCTTTACAATTACACACCAAACGAAGACCCATAAGTTCTAGCATGTCCCCAGAAAAGAGAAGAGGATGAAATCCTCCCAATTCTCCAAGAAAAAGTTGAGGCAGCAGTGCAATCACTAAAGAAGGGGAAGTTAGCGGGAGTGGACAACATACCCGCGGATTTGCTTCAAGCAGGAGTAGAAGCGATGATTGACGCCCTCATCATTATCAGTAACACGATCTGACAGAGAGAGGAGTGACCTACACCATGGACACAGTCGCTTGTCATCACTCTTCCCAAAAAGGGTAACCTTCAGAAGTGTGAAAATTACCGCACCATCAGCCACATCAGCCATCCCAGCAAGGTCCTCCTGAAAATAATACTCAACAGGTTGAAACCCCAAGCGAAGTACTACTGAACAGATTTTCAATCTCAGAATAATCTGCGAGAAATATCTACAGCACCAACAACATCTATATCATGTGTTCGTAGACTTCAAGAAAGCGTTTGACCGAGTCTGGCATGCAGCTCTGTGGGCAACCATGAGAATGTACAACATCAGCCCTAAAATTACTGAAGTCATCAATTGTGGACCAAGAATCCAACGCCGTGTTCATGCCTGCTATCTTACCCGCTGAAATGAAGCTTTTGGCCTTTGTCGGTCGTTGTTTCACCTAGGCCTTTCCAGCACAGTTCGTCGATACCTAAAACCATCGATATTGGACCAGCTCGTGGGTCAGTTCTTCTAATTTTCTCTCCGCAGTTCCATTCCAGGCTCCTATGACGGTGTTGTTTTTTGTGCGGATCCTGCTAAGTTGTCCATCAGTAGCACACTTATCACCTCCGTCCTGGTGGCCAACGGAAGGTGCGGTCCTTGGTGACGCGGGCGATGACCGATTCGGTATGGAATGAGTGGCTCTTTTCATCATACGGTGTGTCTTGGGCAAGAAAGACCTGGCAGAGCCCAATCCTAGCCAAGCTGTTGGCGACAGCCGAAATCCACGAGTAGAGTGTAACTCGCTTTGGCCCTGAGCAAATGATTGTTGAACCTGTAGTCACGTGAGGTTTCTCCATCCTAGCCGGTGACTTCTGTGTTGAAGACTTTCGCCCAGTGATGTGCTGACATCACCCTTATTACGGGAAACGTTGGGTCTATTCTATTCAGTCCCCGAACCCCCAGGGCTGAAAATTTACTTGTGTACAATAAAACGTAATGTTGTTCTGATATAGCGCCCTAACCAGATGTAAGAACTGCTTAAGGCACTGGTAGGATAAAGTAATCCTTCATGTGTATTTCACATTCGCTAAGTCAAAAGAGCTGCTCACGGCGCTGGTAGGATAAAGTAATCCTTCATGTATATTTCACACTCGCTAAGTCAAAATAGCTGGCATAATAAAGTAATCCTTCATGTATATTTCACATTCGCTAAGTCAAAAGAGCTGCTCACGGCGCTGGTAGGATAAAGTAATCCTTCATGTGTATTTCACATTCGCTAAGTCAAAAGAGCTGCTCACGGCGCTGGTAGGATAAAGTAATCCTTCATGTATATTTCACACTCGCTAAGTCAAAAGAGCTGGCAGACTAAAGTAATCCTTCATGTGTATTTCACATTCGCTAAGTCAAAAGAGGTGCTCACGGCGCTGGTAGGATAAAGTAATCCTTCATGTGTATTTCACATTCGCTAAGTCAAAAGAGCTGCTCACGGCGCTGGTAGGATAAAGTAATCCTTCATGTATATTTCACACTCGCTAAGTCAAAAGAGCTGGCAGAATAAAGTAATCCTTCATGTATATTTCACACTCGCTAAGTCAAAATAGCTGGCATAATAAAGTAATCCTTCATGTGTATTTCACATTCGCTAAGTCAAAAGAGCTGCTCACGGCGCTGGTAGGATAAAGTAATCCTTCATGTGTATTTCACATTCGCTAAGTCAAAATAGCTGGCATAATAAAGTAATCCTTCATGTGTATTTCACATTCGCTAAGTCAAAAGAGCTGCTCACGGCGCTGGCATAATAAAGTAATCCTTCATGTGTATTTCACATTCGCTAAGTCAAAAGACCTGCTCACGGCGCTGGCAGAATAAAGTAATCCTTCATGTGTATTTCACATTCGCTAAGTCAAAAGACCTGCTCACAGCGCTGGCAGAATAAAGTAATCCTTCATGTGTATTTCACATTCGCTAAGTCAAAAGAGCTGGCATAATAAAGTAATCCTTCATGTGTATTTCACATTCGCTAAGTCAAAAGAGCTGGCAGAATAAAGTAATCCTTCATGTGTATTTCACATTCGCTAAGTCAAGAGAGCTGACAGAATAAAGTAATCCTTCATGTGTATTTCACATTCGCTAAGTCAAAAGAGCTGGCAGAATAAAGTAATCCTTCATGTGTATTTCACATTCGCTAAGTCAAAAGAGCTGACAGAATAAAGTAATCCTTCATGTGTATTTCACATTCGCTAAGTCAAAAGAGCTGGCAAAATAAAGTAATCCTTCATGTGTATTTCACATTCGCTAAGTCAAAAGAGCTGACAGAATAAAGTAATCCTTCATGTGTATTTCACATTCGCTAAGTCAAAAGAGCTGGCAGAATAAAGTAATCCTTCATGTGTGTCACGCTACGCAGTTTGCAGTCGCGCGCCTATGTATATAATTTAATCATCCGCCTGTACATAGAGGTTAAAAGTTACGGTAGTCAAGGGGAGAGAATCAGAATAAATTAATTTAGTTTATAATTAATAAAAGTAGCGAATGTTTTGCGCCCGTGCGGAACGCTCTATGTTAGAAAAACAGCATAGTTGGCTATTTTGTTATTGAGAAGATTAATTGCTGCCATGCGATATTCTATGTGTGAAATGCGTGCTCTAATCGCGAACGGTGCAGGGAATGAATTATGATGAAAAGAAGTATATTCTGGAAGATTCTTAGCTGATCGTATAAAACCCCTTGCACTGTATATTTTGATAGGAGCAGCAACAGTTGCATATCGCTTTTGTAGCCAGAATCAACGGATCCAAGTTGGGTCAAGGTGCCAGTTAGTGACTTTGTCTGTGGGTCGTACAGATCAGACCGTCAACGAAAAAGAGCCTATTAACGGAAGAGGAGGATTGTTTTGGGAACACTTTGGAAGTGTTTGTTTAACTAAAACTTTTCTAAGCTGTTTAGAATACCTACTGTGTATTCTCGGTGAAATCTGAGTTATCTACGTATAACGTCGGGTGACCTGTGACTCCGTCTAGGACTTCTTATGCCTGTGTAATCACCTTGCCTAACCATCTGTGCCTGTGTGTTTGTCCCGTCGTTCGTGTGTCTTTGTCAACAGGTCGGAGAATCCACTGGTAGCCGTAAGTTTTTTGCCTCAATTCCTCAGTTGGCCATAGCGTTCGGGGGTTTGGGTTATGCATGCAGTGTGAATGAATAGTTAATTATGTTTTCTTAATTCTATTGTTTCATATTGTTTGCTGCATAAATACCTAGAGAGAGAGAGAGTTTTCTAGAATGTATTATAAATTAAATAATTATAAATTGATATAAAAGAATTCGCTGTTATGTAGCGAAGAGATGACAGAAAGGAGGTGTTTGTGAATGTATATGCGCGATGACAGGGAGGATGAGTAAGGATGTGGAAAGGGAGACAACCATTCCGATAGCGGGGTGCTTGTGCAGTATATTGTAATATAATTATTAATGGTTGCGTATTCTTGTATGTATTGTTGTAGATGTACCAACAAATACAACACCAAAACCCTAGAGCAGACCATTGATGGTGTGCTGAAACCTTGCTGGTGTGAAGCTTGTGTGCCTCGGCCTATTACGCCGTGTTTTCCGTGTGTCAACCTCGGTTGCGAAGGTTCTGGTATTCGCCCAGGGAACTTTATTTCATTTATAAAGCACACGCACACACACTCCACCACACACAACAAATAACTATAACCAATGATAATCTGTTGTGAGGAACGATAATTGTTTTACATGTGATAAATTATAAATTACAGCACATTGAGATATATTTAATTTGAATTGATTGATAAACGTTGTTGAATAATATTACCTACTAGATTAAGTAACCCTGTGATTGTATAGTTTTGTCTGGGGGAATTATTTCGCCAGATATTATTTAATTAATAATTTAGATTAATTTCTTACAACTTTTATTTGCATAAAAGATAAATTTTCTTATTCATTTTATATAATATAAAAGACTTGTTGTATCTATTTGAAGTTTAAGTGGAACAAAGTTTGAATATTTATAAAGATTTAAAGCAGTTGCTTACTGTGTATTTATTTCGTTGTCAGTAAGCTGTTTCAGCCATAATTATTATAAATCTCTTGTACATTTGTAGTTAGTCATTTTCCATTTTGATTTAATTATCATTATTATTTTGAGCGAATTGTTTATGTATTAGTTTGGGGTTTATTAGTGGGATTGAGGGTTGGTAGGTTGGGAAGTGGGATAAAGGGAGTTAATTTTGAGTATGAATGTGTGTGTGAAATAAAGAAATTGTCTTGTTACTTCTGGTTTTGTCTTTTAGAGTTTATTTAGGTGTTGGGTTTTTTTCTCGTGTGGAAGTTACACATGTCGAACCTCTGTTGAGGCAGTTGGGACGTGACATTTTGGTGGCAGCGGTGGGATAGATCTAGGATAGGTTAGGGGGGAATAGTTTGGGTAGATTTATTGTTATTTGTTTAGATACCAGAAGTCAGTGTTTGTTTCTTTGTCGTCTTGTGTGTCAGATGAGTGGCCAGTGGGTGGTTGGTCGGGAGTGAGGTTGCGCTGCGCAAAAGGGTTCACACCCCGAGCGTGTGTGCACAAACGGGGGGTTGAGGTAAACAACTTTGTCGTCGAGGCCTAGACGATAAGGGACTTCTCCGGCTCCTGTTACTGTTTACTTGTCATTTGTTCGACTGTTTGTATATGTGTTAATTGTTATTTGTTTCATTGTTATTCACCCATTTTTTTCCCATCATTCTTAGTCCGCGACTGTATGCTGACGAGAGCTGCGACTCGGAGAGCAGCTGAGCAGGCGCGAGCGATGGACCAGTACACGGAGGCCGACGCAGCCGCTTCGCGTCGGGAACCGATGGACGAGGAAACCACAGTGAGTACGCCTTTCGCTCATAGTACTCGCATGGCAGCTGATCTTACTCCTACTGCAGTTAAAGCCGGTGCAGGAACAAGTAGCGTTGGCATGGAGGTATATCTTAGATATAAGGAGCTTGGCGCTAGCATGGGGCTGAAGGGAGCAGGTCTAGCCAGTTTTGTAGTAGATGGGGCGAAGAGGGAGCAGGAGGCTGCTAGATTGGCGGAAGAGACTGCTAGATTAGCAAAGGAAACAGCTAGGCTTGAGAGAAAGATGGAACTAGGAGAGAAGGGGAGAGCAGAAGAGCTGGGCCTAACAGAGTCAGAGACAGAGTCAGAGACAGAGTCAGAGACAGAGTCAGAGACAGAGTCAGAGACAGAGTCAGAGACAGAGTCAGAGGCAGAGTCAGAGGCAGAGTCAGAGGCAGAGTCAGAGGCAGAGTCAGAGGCAGAGTCAGAGACAGAGTCAGAGACACCCAGTGACGCGAGAGAGAAAGACGAAGCAGTCAACCTTTCGATCTGATAGTGGAGAGTATTCCAGGGAAGGAAAATGTACCAGCTGATTTCTTGAGCAGAACTGAGTAGCGTGGTTGTTAAGAACTAAAACTGTTAGTTTTCGTCTTGGTGGGGTGCTGTGTCACGCTACGCAGTTTGCAGTCGCGCGCCTATGTATATAATTTAATCATCCGCCTGTACATAGAGGTTAAAAGTTACGGTAGTCAAGGGGAGAGAATCAGAATAAATTAATTTAGTTTATAATTAATAAAAGTAGCGAATGTTTTGCGCCCGTGCGGAACGCTCTATGTTAGAAAAACAGCATAGTTGGCTATTTTGTTATTGAGAAGATTAATTGCTGCCATGCGATATTCTATGTGTGAAATGCGTGCTCTAATCGCGAACGGTGCAGGGAATGAATTATGATGAAAAGAAGTATATTCTGGAAGATTCTTAGCTGATCGTATAAAACCCCTTGCACTGTATATTTTGATAGGAGCAGCAACAGTTGCATATCGCTTTTGTAGCCAGAATCAACGGATCCAAGTTGGGTCAAGGTGCCAGTTAGTGACTTTGTCTGTGGGTCGTACAGATCAGACCGTCAACGAAAAAGAGCCTATTAACGGAAGAGGAGGATTGTTTTGGGAACACTTTGGAAGTGTTTGTTTAACTAAAACTTTTCTAAGCTGTTTAGAATACCTACTGTGTATTCTCGGTGAAATCTGAGTTATCTACGTATAACGTCGGGTGACCTGTGACTCCGTCTAGGACTTCTTATGCCTGTGTAATCACCTTGCCTAACCATCTGTGCCTGTGTGTTTGTCCCGTCGTTCGTGTGTCTTTGTCAACAGGTCGGAGAATCCACTGGTAGCCGTAAGTTTTTTGCCTCAATTCCTCAGTTGGCCATAGCGTTCGGGGGTTTGGGTTATGCATGCAGTGTGAATGAATAGTTAATTATGTTTTCTTAATTCTATTGTTTCATATTGTTTGCTGCATAAATACCTAGAGAGAGAGAGAGTTTTCTAGAATGTATTATAAATTAAATAATTATAAATTGATATAAAAGAATTCGCTGTTATGTAGCGAAGAGATGACAGAAAGGAGGTGTTTGTGAATGTATATGCGCGATGACAGGGAGGATGAGTAAGGATGTGGAAAGGGAGACAACCATTCCGATAGCGGGGTGCTTGTGCAGTATATTGTAATATAATTATTAATGGTTGCGTATTCTTGTATGTATTGTTGTAGATGTACCAACAAATACAACACCAAAACCCTAGAGCAGACCATTGATGGTGTGCTGAAACCTTGCTGGTGTGAAGCTTGTGTGCCTCGGCCTATTACGCCGTGTTTTCCGTGTGTCAACCTCGGTTGCGAAGGTTCTGGTATTCGCCCAGGGAACTTTATTTCATTTATAAAGCACACGCACACACACTCCACCACACACAACAAATAACTATAACCAATGATAATCTGTTGTGAGGAACGATAATTGTTTTACATGTGATAAATTATAAATTACAGCACATTGAGATATATTTAATTTGAATTGATTGATAAACGTTGTTGAATAATATTACCTACTAGATTAAGTAACCCTGTGATTGTATAGTTTTGTCTGGGGGAATTATTTCGCCAGATATTATTTAATTAATAATTTAGATTAATTTCTTACAACTTTTATTTGCATAAAAGATAAATTTTCTTATTCATTTTATATAATATAAAAGACTTGTTGTATCTATTTGAAGTTTAAGTGGAACAAAGTTTGAATATTTATAAAGATTTAAAGCAGTTGCTTACTGTGTATTTATTTCGTTGTCAGTAAGCTGTTTCAGCCATAATTATTATAAATCTCTTGTACATTTGTAGTTAGTCATTTTCCATTTTGATTTAATTATCATTATTATTTTGAGCGAATTGTTTATGTATTAGTTTGGGGTTTATTAGTGGGATTGAGGGTTGGTAGGTTGGGAAGTGGGATAAAGGGAGTTAATTTTGAGTATGAATGTGTGTGTGAAATAAAGAAATTGTCTTGTTACTTCTGGTTTTGTCTTTTAGAGTTTATTTAGGTGTTGGGTTTTTTTCTCGTGTGGAAGTTACACATGTCGAACCTCTGTTGAGGCAGTTGGGACGTGACAATGTGTATTTCACATTCGCTAAGTCAAAAGAGCTGGTAGGATAAAGTAATCCTTCATGTGTATTTCACATTCGCTAAGTCAAAAGAGCTGGCAGAATAAAGTAATCCTTCATGTGTATTTCACATTCGCTAAGTCAAAAGAGCTGGCAGAATAAAGTAATCCTTCATGTATATTTCACATTCGCTAAGTCAAAAGAGCTGCTCAGGGCGCTGGCCGCTTCGGATTGACCTCAAATCAACTACGATGCCAACTTTTGATCTGCTCACTGCCTCAAGTGACAGACCCCTCAATCATTACAGCAATACCATACATTGGCTAACTACCTACTATACAGTACTCGGACGATTCTGCCCTTGATGACCTGTCCAATTCAAATGCTGTGTATTTCTCTGCAGTTGATAGGTTCAGCTCCTGGTGCAAACAAAACTATCTGGACTTAAATGTCAAGAAAACTAAGGAACTGGTCATTGACTTTCGTAAAAACAACGCTCTCATTCCAGACCTTGTCATTGATGGTGTTACAATCGAGAGAGTCACTCAATACAAATATCTGGGAACCATCATTGACGAAAAACTGAATTTCACTGCAAACACCCAGGCCATCCACAAAAAATGTCAGTCTAGAATTTACTGCCTTCAAAAACCTCGAAATCTCCAAGTCAATAGCCGCATCCTTCAGACTTTTTACTCTTCTTTTATTGAGTCCGTTCTTACCTTTTCTTTTATCTGCTGGTATGGAAGTTTGTGTGAAAAAAAAACGAAAGTGTGCTGGATCGAGTGGTGAATGTCTGTGGGAAGATTGTGGGAGTGAAACAAGAGATTCTGCAGGTGTTGTATGAAAGGCGTGTTGTGCGAAAAGCCAGTTGCATTGTGCTGGATAGCACTCATGTGCTTGCGCACCACTTCCAGCTCCTGCCTTCTGGAAGCCGCTACCAAACACCAAGGGTCAGAACTCTCAGAACGAAAAACAGTTTTATCCCAAAGGCTGTCTCAATACTTAATAAATGACATGTGTGTGTGTGTGTGGGTGTGTGTGTGTGTGTGTGTGTGGCGGGCGGGGAAGGGGATGGAGAGTTTTAAGATGGCGGATGATGTAGTGAAGTCTATCCAACTGATTACCATCATCGCCTTCCTTGCACGTCCACCCGTCGTGGCTATCCTGTCGACAATACAGCGTCAAAAAAGAGGAAAACTTTAGAGTCAACATGCGTCCTTTTCTGAACTCGGGAACGTCTTCAAGTTCGCGTTACAGACCAGCAAAATCAGGCAAGTCGCCCAGCCATTGAAGAAGAATTTCAACAACATGGTGGCGTCCATGCGGTCCTAAAATACGTCAACAACAGCCAACAACAGCAACATTCTTCACAATCCAGCGAGTGAAATCGCTTTATCACCAACCACAGACTTTCCACTGCATTGTTATTTATTTAGTTAAATTTTGTTTTACACTAAATGGACTGACATCATCATCAGGTTTGCCATCAAAGATAGACTACAGCTACTGCAGTGTAATATCTTGATGGTACTGTATACTACCCTCAGGAATGCTGTCGGCGGTGTATCCTATAATGCAACCACCCAACAGAGACTGTATCGCAAGGGCTGCATGGGTGTACATGCTACTATCAGACTAGGCGTAACAGAATCACACCAGGCATACTAGAATTGCTGGTTTTGTATTTTTTGAACATTTCTATTATAAATGTAATGATAATTATGTATAATCTGTACTGCATTTAATTTGAGTACTCTCTATGTAACCAGTATCCCCACTGAATTGAATACGTACTCTATTGCATTCATAATCCACTTTACTTTGCGCAATGTGTATTGCATTTTGTATGTATTCCGCTCTTCATTTTTTATTTAATTTGTACTTATTGATGTATGTTCTGTGGTCTTCACTGCATAGTTAATCTGGGACGAATTTTGCATGATTAATTTGGTATTAATTGTCTTGTTTTGCTACTTAACATAATATTTTAATTAAAATTGTGTTATTGTTCGTCCCATGGCGATTGTGTGTGTGTGTGTGCGTGTTAGGAAGGGTTCAAATAATGGTATGTAATTAAAAAAAATTAAATAATATCTTTCATTTGTATTTATATATTCCTGTTATAATGTTACTTGTTCCCACACATTGGTCCAGCTGCTTAGTCAAGTCAAGTCAAGTCAAGTTAAGAAATCTTTATTCACACAAAACATGCAGTGAAAATGTGTACCACATGTTTATATGACATATGTTCCATTGGAAGTGGGAACTGTAAGCAGTGAGGAACTGTTGCCTGTATGAAATAATTAGCGTTCAGAAAAATTAGTTATCGGGTTCCAGTAGAATGCCTTGATTCCGTTTTTTTTCCATTATTTCCTCTAAATCGGTAATGTCTCATTGTATTTATAATATGCATCAGAGAACCTGAATGTGTGTGTGCACATGTAAATGTATGTATGTGTAGGTGTGTGTGTGGGTGTGTGGTTGGTTGTGCATAAGTGCGAGCGGATGGGTGAGTGGGTGTTTGTGATATATGATGACGCCTGTGTATGTCTGTGTGCGATGAAGGAAGTCGAAACCTTTAATGGGACAATAGCATTAAGTCCTATGGACCTCTCTTACCGCTAGTCCTTAATGAAGAATTCAGAACAAACAAAATAATGAACATAAACTAAATGGGAAACTAACACATACCTTAACTATGGTAAGAAATGACTAAGAAGATGAATGCACCTCAACACACATACTCCCACAATTCCCCTCCCCCACCCCACTCACTCCAACATACCACCTCTCCTCCCCCCTCTCCCCGCACGCACACACACACCCTGCAATTTCACACGATCTCAAAAACTTAAAATTGTCGCAAGGTAGGTAAGAATAAAAAGGTATACAATTATCTTACATACCAGGAGCAAAGGGAGAACAGACATTTGTGGAGTCTTAGTTTTAAATGAAGTTAAGGATTTAACCTCTTTCGGTGGGGTTGGGGCATACAAAAATTTCTTCCTGCCATAAAATTACTTACTGGAGTTCACGTTTATAAGAGTGGTTTGTCTTGTGTCCAAGATTATCTCGAGCTCTCTTGAATCTGACAGTCATTGTACAAGATTATAAAGGAACATTAAGGCAGTGTTTTCAAATTAAATCGAGCAATATGATTTGGCAAAATTTATTTTCAAACCAATTCATCAGTAGGTATACTTTGCTGAATGTGATATTTGGTTAAAAATCGCAATTGAACATTGTAGATGTGTTTTTCCTGTTCAAAATGTTTAAACGTGTACATTGGAAATAATTCTTCATACAAATCAAACATTATTTTGATTATCATTCTGTTTTTCGATATTTCTTTGTTTCAGAACAACCCCTACGTTGATAATGGTGGTGACCTAGGGTGTGACCGAAGACCTTTCTCCTGCGACCTTTGTGAGGAAGGTCAAGAAGCCAAGCTGACGTGTTCCGCGTGCAAGACCTATTTTTGCACACGCTGCCGACAAACGCACGACAAGCTATGCAAATCCATGCAGGTGACAGAGGTCAAAGTTAAGCGTGAGGAGGAGAAAGATAGTGGACAAAATCCAGACGTGGAGTCACTAAAAGTAAAACAGATGTTGGAAGCAGTTATGAAGAAACTGTTGGGGGAAGCACAACAGCAGCAGCGCAAAGCAGGAGGTGTTAGCAATAGGAAAGGCGCCCAGGAGCAGAAACTGATAGGGCCAGGTGTGGGCCAAGAAGGCGACGAGATGGATGCTGAGAGTTTGATTTCAGCCGTCAAGATGCTAATGTTGAAACAGTCAGACACTGATAAACTGGTATCCACGCTGCAAGGTTCACTGATAACTCTACAAAACCAAAACTCGCTTTTGTTCCGAGACCTGTCAAACGTTCAAGACCAGAACGCCAAGCTGAAGAAAGAACACGAGGCTCTGCAGCGTGAGGTGGTCAGCCTGAAAGACAAGAACGCCATCCTGTGCCAGGACAACCAGCAGCTGCGTCACGAGGTCACCAAGCTGCAAAATGACGTCATTAAGTCCCAGAATAACGTCAGCAGGCTCCAGGACTATAGCACCACTTTGCTGCAACAGCAGGATACTATGCTAGATCAGATAGCAAAGTTGAATTCTAGCACTGGCACGTCGCAATTTCCGACTAATGTTGCAAGCCTGAAAGCTGATCAAGCCAAACTGCAAGGGGAAATAACCAGTATGAAAACTGACCAAGGCAAACTGCAAGGGGAAATAACCAGCCTGAAAACTGACCAAGCCACACTGCAAGAGGAAATAACCAGTCTGACAACTAACCAAGCCAAACTGCAAGGGGAACTAAGCAGTCTGAAATCTGACCCAGACAAATTGCAAGGCGAAGTACTCAGTCTGAAAAGTGACCACTTCTAAAAAGTGACCAAGGCAGTCTGCAAGCAGAGATGACCCAGCTCAGAACAGACAATGGCAGATTGAAGGGTGATGTCGGGAATCTGAAATCTGTCCAGGGCCATGTGAAGCGGGATGTGAAGACACTGAGCACACAAGTGTTTTTCCATGCAGAGCTGAGTGAAGCTGTAACACAATAGAAAAATGACATTCTGATTTGTAACATGGTTGTAACAAATGTTGGAGGGGGGTATGATGATAAGACTGGTATGTTTACAGCTCCAGTTTCAGGTGTCTATTGTTTCATGGCTTCATCAAGTCCGTTCTCGGATGACGTAAATGTCGCTTGTAATGCAGACATTGTACTTAACAATAAAGAGATAGCTTACTTTCTTGCCCACGGCAAAGGAAGCAGCACTGCCCATGTTACATTGCTAGTCAAAGCTGGTCAGAAGGTGTGGCTGCGATGTTTTCAAACTGGAAGTAGGTTTCACGATGGGTGGTTGACATCCTTCACTGGTTTTCTTGTTCAACCACAACTGTAAAACAGATATTTTACTGAGGTCAAGTAGCAGTTTCTGGTTGACTGATGACAGACCAATGACCAATGCAGCTTTTTTTGTTTTGTTATCAGCCTTTTACATGCATCTGGTTCTTGAGGCTGATCTTGCAAAAGCTTGTGAAATCTTGGGACCTTTTTTGTGAAAGTCTAGTGAAATTTTGCGAAAACCAAATATATTTACGATGCAAAATGTGTTTGTAACCAAATGTATGACACATTTACTATTTGAATGCCTTATGCCAGGCAAAAATGTATGAAGAAGAAGGGTATAAAATAAGTATTCGCAATTTTCAGGTCACATAGAAATGTTACTGTTTGTTCCATCTATGTATGAAATTGCAAATATTAATAATGGATCAAATGGAAACAAAAAATAATTTTAAAATGTGTGTGTGTTGTGTGTGTGTGTGTGTGTTGGTGTTCACGTGTGCGTGTGTGTGTGTTGGTGTTCACGTGTGCGTGCGTGTGTTTATGATATCACATTAAGTGAAAAGACCTTATGTATACTATTTCTGTTTCCCTCTAACAATACTTTCGTTTGTGTGCTTATGTACCACTTATAGAAACCTTCATACTGAGCAGTGATCAATATCACTTAATTACATTGTAATTGTTGTGTGAGTGTGTATGACCAAAAAAGAAAGTTATACCTGTCAATGGCCTGTATGAAGTTGGGTTACGATGAAATAACAATTTTTCTTTGAGATCTATGCGCTCTCTCTCTCTCTCTCTCTCTCTCTCTCTCTCTCTCTCTCTCTCTCTCTCTCTTTCTATCTCTCTCTCTCTTTCTCTCTCTCTCTCTCTCTCTGTCTGTGTCTCTCTCTCTCTCTCTCTCTCTCTCTCTTTCTCTCTCTCTCTCTATCTCTCTCTCTGTCTCTCTCTCTCTCTCTCTGTCTCTCTTTCTCTCTCCCACCTCCCCCATCATCATCCCCCCAATCTTTCCAATCTTTCCTCTGTCTTGTTTTTTTGTTTTTTTTTTTTTTTTTTTTGGCAGTAAAACGTTATCTTCAATAAGGGAACTCCGAAGTCCTATGACATTCCCACACTTTCACAATAAAATCAATGTGTGCGCACGCAAACACTTATGAATAGTTTACCGTATAGGCCTAACCGTATGACATAGCCTTGCAAACATTGAGCGTCCTTGAAAGGTCGCGTGCTGATCAAGCACGTAGACATTTTTTTTCTTTTTGGCTGCCTGTGACTGTGCAACGCTTTCGCCTTAGTTTAGGTTAGTTTAGTAGTTAGAGGCTTAAAATAAAAAAAGACTCACGACCTATCCTACTTCCTTCATACTTTGAAGCGAGGGTCACGCTAGCGCAATTGAGACTAAATTACATGTTATCGTCATATTCTTTACTCTTAACTATACATTTTAGTAATCCTGTTTGTTCGGGCACTGAATAGAATAATAAACCCAACGTTTCCCGGCGTGTCCTAAGAGGCAACTAACAGGGGTGATTGATTGATTGATTTATTGTTGCTTTAGGTCCAGCGGACTCTTCCGAGCCAAATCAGGACCGGACAACCCCCGATCCGCATAAAAGATCTGCTGAAACAACCCCAGTGGGAAAATCGAATGCCCTCCAACGGCCAGTCACTTTACAATAAAGACATCCCACGCGGGGAACGGCTGAGGGTTGACCTCAACTACGCGAAAACCCCGGTTACAAAAACAAAATAGAATACAAACATCATTATAAATCATCAAAAAAAACACATACATATAAAATGCCTATAGTGCTAAATAGTACAATCATAGGAAGCCCTAGTGACCACCCGGCAGAAAGCGTCCAACACTCCCAAGCTGATCCAACAGACCTCATACACAAACAAGGAGTCTTGTCCAGGAAGAGTTTTCAAGAAAAAAGGTAGGTCATTGATCTAGCGAAGAAGAAGATAGTATAGCAGAGTGAAGGACAGAGCAGGAATAGGAAAGAGTAAATGAGGAAGACAGCGACAGTGGGAATTTAAAGCACTAAATTTCCATAAAGTGGGGATACTATTTATACTGAAAACCCCCGGCACTCCAACGGGGGTACTGTTGCCGCAGTGAATCTGTCTTGCCTATAAAGGAAAGACAGGTTTTCAACTGTGGCTTTCACTGTTCCCTTTATAGGTTTGAACAATCTACAGTGGCAAGATTGCTCATGACCCCAAGGGGTAACAGGGGTGATGTCAGCACGGCATCACTGGGCGAAAGTCTTCTACACAGAAGTCACCGGACAGGACGGAGGAACCTCACGTTACTATAGGTTTAACAAACACGTGCTCAGGGCCAAAGCGAGCCACACTGTACCCGTGAATTTCGGCCGGCTGTGGCCAACAGCCTGGAGAGGATTGGCACCCGCCATGTCTTTCTTGTCCAAGACACCCTATTATAAAAACAACCACTCACTCCATACTGGATCGGTCGTCGCCCGTGTCAACAAGGACCGCGCTGTCCGTTGGCCACCAGGACGGAGGTAATTTTGTTAATGATGGGAAACCTTAGCAAGGTCCGCACGAAGGGCAACTTCGTCATAGGAATCTGGAATGTCAGAACCCTAACTGCGGAGCAAAAATTAGAAGAACTGGCCCACGAGCTTGACCACTATCGATGGAACATTTTAGGTATCGGCGAACTACACTGGAAATGCCTAGATGAAACAACGACGGACAAAGGCCAAAAGCTTTATTTCAGCGGGAGAGATGGCAGGCACGAACACGGCGATGAATTCTTGGTCTACAAAGATATTCTAGCCACTGTCATGGGTTGCCGCCCAGTCTGCAGTAGACTCATTACAATCCATCTGAGAGCAGTCCCTTTCAACATTACCATCATCCAGGCCTATGCCCAAAATCAGATTATGACAACAGCGAAGCCGAAGATTTCTATGAACATCTACAGGCTGTCCTTGACAAAGTGCCGAAGAAGGGCATAGTCATAGTGCAAGGCGACTGGAATGCCAAGGTTGGCCAAGATGCGCACCACAACTTGGGAGACACATGTGAACCCCACTGCAACAACGAGACAAATGACAGAGGTCTGCGACTCTTGGAGTTTGCCAGATACAACAATCTGGTACTGGCAAACACTCTTGGTGTTCACAAAAATTCCAGACGATGGACATGGCACAGTCCAAGCGAGGAGCATCACAATCAGATTGACTACATCATGGTCAAGACACGCTTCAGATCAAGCATCAACATTGCCAGAACACCATCTTTTCCAGAAGCAGACATCGGAAGTGACCACGATCTCGTGACGATGTCCTTCCGGCTCCACGTGAAGAGAATAAACACAGCAAAGTGCACCAGACTGAAGTTCGACCTGGACAAACTACAAGACCCGGAGGTGGCAGAAATATTCCAAGCCACAATTGGAGGGAAATTTGCACCTCTGCTCATTTTGGGAGTTAGCGAAGTAGATGTCAACACCATGACCACCACCTTCAACTCAGCTGTGACAGATGCCGCCACTGAGATCCTTGGCAAGCACCGCTCAAAGAAGAAACCGTGGATCACACCTGAACTTTTGGAGCTGTGTGATAAAGGAAGAAAGACGAAAAAGAAAAAGAACACTTCACAGGGAGCTGACGCCTACCGAAAAATCAACAATGACATCCGAAAAGGCATGCGCACAGCACAGGAGATCTGGATAGAAGAGCAATTCCAGGAAATATAGAACAGTCTGAACAAGAACAACAGCAAGAAAGCATACCAAACTGTGAAGCGGCTTACATGTGTTAAACAGCCCAAAATCTCCACGCTCCAAAGCAAGTCTGGCATATGCCTTACAGAAGAACAAGAAGTCGTAGATAGATGGACAGAGTATTGCTCTGACCTTTACAACCACACACCAAAAAGAGACCCATCAGTTCTAGCATGTCCCCAGAACAGAGAACAGGAAGAAATCCTCCCAATTCTCCAAGAAGAAGTTGAGGCAGCAGTGCAATCACTGAAAAAAGGGAAGTCAGCGGGAGTGGACAACATACCCGCGGAATTGCTTCAAGCAGGAGTAGAAGCGATGATTGATGCCCTCACCATTATCAGTAACACGATCTGACAGAGAGATGTGTGGCCTACACCATGGACCCAGTCGCTTGTCATCACTCTTCCCAAAAAGGGTAACCTTCAGGAGTGTGAAAATTACCGCACCATCAGCCTCATCAGCCATCCCAGCAAGGTACTCCTGAAAATAATACTCAGCGGGTTGAAACCCCAAGCTGAACAAATCATAGCTGAAGAACAAGCAGGATTCAAGCAGGGCGAAGTACCACTGAACAGATTTTTCAACCTCAGAATAGTCTGTGAGAAATACCTACAGCACCAACAACATCTATTTCATGTGTTCGTAGACTTCAAGAAGGCGTTTGACCGAGTCTGGCATGCAGCTCTGTGGGCAACCATGAGAATGTACAACATCAGCCCTAAAATTATTGAAGTCATCAAAAGCCTGTATGACAAGGCTACCAGTGCAGTCCTCCACAACAGCGCCATCGGAAACTAGTTCAGAACAACAATCGGTATGCGTCAAGGAGGCCTACTCTCTCCAGCACTCTTCAACACCTTCCTAGAGCGCACCATGTCAGATGCCCTTGCAGATCACGAAGGCACGGTCAGCATAGGGGGTAGAGCAATCTCCAACCTTCGTTTTGCGGATGACATTGATGGATTGGCTGGAGAGAAACAAGAACTTAAACAGCTGATACAGATGATAGAATATTTTTGTGGACCAAGAATCAGTACAACTTATGTTAATCTGATAAATACAAATTGATACAACAACAAGGACCAAGATTCCTACGACGTGTTCATGCCTGTCATCTCACCCGCTGAAATGAAGCTTTTGACCTTTGACGGTCGTTGTTTCACCTAGGCCTTTCCAGCGCAGTTCGCCGATACCTAAAACGTTCCATCGATATTGGTCCAGCTCGTGGGTCACTTCTTCTAATTTTCTCTCCGCAGTTAGGGTTGTGACATTCCAGGCTTCTATAACAGTGTTATTTCTTGTGCGGACCCTGCTAAGTTGTCCATCAGTAGCACACTTATTATCTCCGTCCTGGTGGCCAACGGAAGGCGGGGTCCTTGGTGACCTGGGCGATGACCTCAAGTCAACTACGATGCCAACTTTTGATCTGCTCACTGCCTCAAGTGACAGACCCCTCAATCATTACAGCAATACCATACAGTGGTTAACTATACTCCTTCTTCACTGGGGTGGTTAACCAATAGCAGAGGTAGACGTTAAACCTCAATGTTCATTCATTCATACTGTACGTGTATAGGCTACATTATTTTAGCTCATTTGACCCAACGGCAGGGTTCTTTATCGTGCCCCCGTGGCGGCTCTTTGGATAGAAGATGGGAGGGCGAGCACAACTGTCAATTACTAGGTCAAAATAAGACTTGTAGTTTATATTCAGCAACCTAACTTCAGCGAGCGATATTTTCAACTCTGCAAATGGGCCCCTCTGGGGTGGGGGGTGGGGGTGGGAGGGGTGTTGCGTTATATCCTACATACTGTATCACCAGCGCCTTGAGCAGCTCTTGAGCTTGAAAAGCGGCTATATAAGAACGATTACATAAATAAGTGAAACCTGACAAAACACCCTTACACAGTCAAAGGTTATTGTTGTCCACAGACTGTGCAACGCTAGGTCTGACACAATGCAGTCTTAAGGTTAACCTAGTTTAGTGCAGTTATTCACAGGGTTTTTAATCACCGGAAGTTGTTTAAAAAAAAGTCATGTCATAAATATTTGATCGCGTCAATAAATATTAGAGGTATAGGAGACAATCAATAATACAATCAATGAATCAATAATTAAACGATAAATAAATAATGGTTTTTAGTCTCGGAAACAAATTCAATTTGCGGTAAAGACCCAACCTTGTGGTTAACCTATCATTGCAACCAATACTCAGTTAGTATGCAGTCGCATGCGCAGCCACGACTGACAAAACGGGTGTGCAAAGATTAACCCAGAGAGGAGGTACGTGACGTCACGGACCTTATAAAAACGATAGCGCGGGCCCGCACCGGCACACGTCTCAGCTCTATCGGCCTGATCGCGGCGCTCAGAGTAAACCGGGAAAGAAAGTCGGTGGTTGCAGCGTTGCTCCACCTGCTCTTTCCCACTATGGTTTTTCTGTTTGTTGGGTCTAAGCCGCTGTGCTAAGATGGTGTGGTCGCCGCTTACTTCGTGCGAACTCAAGACTGCACGATGTTTGAGATAACCGGGATGGCCCGGCAGCTTCTTTTCTAAGAGGTTTGCTGGGCCGGGGGAGGAGAGTGGGGCCAGGTGAACTTTCACCCCCGGCTCCCGTCTTCTCTCTCCCCCCTTCAAGCTGTCTCCAAAACAAGCGAAGTCACCAGGGTCCTGGGTTCGAACCCTCGTCACACTAGCGGCCGCGCCGTCACGCCCGTTTTCACGGGTGTGCTTTGCAGGTGGCGAGAGGTAAGAACCTGGGACCCCCCCTAGGGTCAGAAGGCTGGGAGTTGAGTGCAGTGTGTCAGGTCAGTGTCAGATGGCCATGTCAGTCACGACATGTCACTGCCATTTTGACCTGTCGCTGTGTCAGAATGCTCGCTCCAGTCGGCTGGTTTTGGGGGAATGTTTGTCAACAGAACCATTCGACGAGAAATTGTTACGTTTTGTAGCTCTGATAAGGCTACTTGCCATTCGCCTGCATATAACGCGTTCTAGTGAGAAGTCTATTAGTAGATTTACTGTTCGGATGTGTGCTTATACGTGCGTGCTGGCTGGAAGTGCTCAAGCATGCGTGTGGTTTCGTGTGTTTTTTGGCAGCTTAATCGCTCAGACTGATTTTCGTCGAAACATTTTTATGTTATGTTATTGATTTTATGTTTTAGATGTTAACCACTAACTTCCTTCAGTTCTTTTGAAGTTGAAATCTGTATAAATATACTGCCCATATTTGCATGTAGGTTTTTTTTACGGCTTGTTTAAAACTACTTTACAATTTTTTTTCGTTAGTTATGTAGTTTTGTATGTGTATTTTATTGGTTTTACGTTTAATTGTATTGTGCCGACTCTTAAATTTTGCGACTGCTTGTGCGAGAGTATGCGTGTGAGAGCTTTGAGCAGACTTGTTAGTTTACAAACGTGCTTTATCAAATTTATTATTTATTTATTTATTTATTTTTAGTTTGGAATCGCGTTTTATAAGATACAGTATATCATTATTTCTGTATTTAGTTTTAACAACTTAATTTATTGTATTTATTTATTGTGTGGTCCAAATATTGAAAAGCGATTTAGGTCTCTTGTGCTTGCACTGTTGTGGAAGTGTCTCGGGCGGTTTGAGTTAGATCCTGTATCGGCCCAGCGCTTTGAGCGGTTCTTCAGTTGGTAAAGCGCTATATAAAAAGTGATTAAATTTTACAAAAAGTGTGTGTTGTCGAATGGCCAGTCGGTCCGTGCGTGTACGTGATCATGTTATAGCGGGATCCAAAGGTTACAGTGTATAATTGTGTGTGTGGGGCCCGGGGGGAGGGGTTGTGCGGGTGTGTGCGTGTATGTGTGTGTGGATATATTTCCTGTGTTAGAAGCACGGATAAGGAAAATGTAGCATACAAAACAAACAGTTTTTGGAGCGTATGAAACGGTGGTGGTGTGTTGTTGGTGTGTGTGCGCGCGCACGCGTGAGTATGACAGATTGAATGGAAGAGCGGCGAAATACACAGATAGGCCTACTGTACATGTACATCCACAATCAAACATGCTTCCATTATTATTATTATTATTATTATTATTATTATTATTATTATTATTATTATTATTATTATTATTATACTACACACACCAACACCCACACCCACACACACGCACACACACACATCATTTCTATGAGAAACGTTTAATGTCATTTTTCCACATCATAATTTCAATTCGAAATCCCAAGTACAAGTTAGACCTATCTGTTACCTACACCAAAGATAATATATTCCCTTCTTTGCCTACACACATCATAATTTCCTTTCAGATAGACTATCACTGACCCAGGTGCCAATGAATTGCAGGTCGGGCAATAAGATAGAAGTGGTTAGTTCATTGTTCACTCACTGCACATCTTAGCAATGTGAGTTCTGGTGGTTCAATGTTGATGTAGCGCTTCAACTGTCCAAAGATTGCAGTTCTTAACGGTGCATTAGAACTTCGCTGCACATTGTTCACTCCGCACCCTTCTTCTCCATCCTCTCCACCTCTAATCACTTCGCTTCTGACTAAGAAACTAAAAATAGCTTCTTCCTCAATCATCAGAATAAGCCTACTGTGTAACACCCCCGGTTGAACACGTTTTCCTGGCCTACCCTTGAGGTAAATCAATACTAGCTATTGACCGATTAGAGACTGTTGGTTTCCATATTGTAACAGATGCCGCCACTGAGATCCTTGGCAAGCACCGACCAAAGAAGAAGCCGTGGATCACACCTGAACTTTTGGATCTGTGTGATAAACGAAGAGAGTTAAAAAAGAAAAAGAACACCTCACAGGGAGCTGATGTCTACCGAAAAATCAACAATGACATCCGAAAAGGCATGCGCACAGCAAAGGAGAACTGGATAGAAGATCAATGCCAGGAAATAGAGAACAATCTGAACAAGAACAACAGCAAGAAGGCCTACCAGACGGTGAAGCGGCTGACAAGTGTTAAACAGCCCAAAGTCTCCACTATCCAAAGCAAGTCTGGCATTTGCCTTACAGAAGAACAAGAAGTCTTGGACAGATGGACAGAGTACTGCTCTGACCTTTACAACCATACACCAAATGGAGACCCATCAGTTCTAGCATGTCCCGAGAGCAGAGAAGAAGAAGAAATCCTCCCAATTCTCCGGGAAGAAGTTGAGGCAGCAGTGCAATCGCTGAAGAAAGGGAAGTCAGCGGGAGTGGACAACATACCAGCGGAACTGCTACAAGCAGGAGGAGAAGCGATGACTGATGCTCTCACCATTATCTGTAACAAGATCTGGCAGAGTGGGGAATGGCCTACACCATGGACCCAGTCGCTTGTCATCACTCTTCCCAAAAAAGGTAACCTTCAGGAGTGTGAAAATTACCGCACCATCAGCCTCATCAGCCATCCCAGCAAGGTCCTCCTGAAAATAATACTCAACAGGTTGAAACCACAAGCTGAACAAATCATAGCTGAAGAACAAGCAGGATTCATGGCAGGGCGAAGTACCACTGAACAGATTTTCAACCTCAGAATAATCTGTGAGAAATACCTACAGCACCAACAACATCTATATCATGTGTTCATAGACTTCAAGAAGGCATTTGACCGAGTCTGGCATGCAGCTCTATGGGCAACCATGAAAGTTTACAACATCAGCCCTAAAATTATAGAAGTCATCAAAAGCCTGTATGACAAGGCTACCAGTGCAGTCCTCCATAACAGCGTCATCGGGAACTGGTTCAGAACAACAATCGGTGTGCGTCAAGGATGCCTACTCTCTCCAACACTCTTCAACATCTTCCTAGAGCGCATCATGTCAGATGCTCTTGCAGATCACGAAGGCACAGTCAGCATAGGGGGCAGAGCAATCTCCAATCTTCGTTTTGCGGATGATATTGATGGATTGGCTGGAGAGGAACAAGAACTTGAACAGCTTGTACAGAGGCTTGACACCACCTCCAGAGCTTATGGAATGGAAATAAGTGCAGAGAAGACCAAAATGATGACCAACAACACCAATGGCATCAACACGGACATCAAAGTACAAGGCCAATCCCTCAACACAGTGCACAGCTTCAAATATTTAGGAGCCATTGTGTCAGACAATGGGTCTCGACAGGAAGTCCTCTCCAGGATCGCACAAACAACTGCTGCCCTGACAAGGTTGAAGCCCATTTGGAAAGACAGAACCATCAGTCTACATTCCAAAGTAAGACTGCTGCGCTCTCTGGTCATCTCCATCTTCCTATATGCTTGCGAAGCATGGACCCTCACAGCAGATCTCCAACGAAGAATACAAAGCATGGAGATGAGGTGCTACAGAAGGCTTCTGTGCATTTCCTATACCCAACACATCACCAACATTGAAGTCCGACAGACCATCACACAAGCCATTGGACAACACGATGACCTGCTCACAGTGGTGAAGAAACGGAAACTCCGATGGTATGGCCACGTCACCAGATCATCAGGCCTTGCAAAGACCATTCTGCAAGGCACAGTGCAAGGAGGTAGAAGAAGGGGGAGACCGAAAAAGAGGTGGGAGGACAACATTCGAGAATGGACTGGTTTGACACTGAGCGAAGCCATGAGGGCTGCTGAGGACAGAGAAAGATGGAGTATGCTGGTTAAGCGATCATCTGTGGTGCCCCTACGACCTTCGGGTTATGGGACAGGATAGGATAGGATAGGTTTCCATATTACATATTAAATTGTCCCCTATTTGCGAGTACTGCCGTGATCCGGTTGCCCTTTGCCTCTGTTGAAAAAAGATCGACTGTTATTATTCAAAGATAGTAAATAACTACAGGCGCATGCATGACGACTAATAAATAGGTCATAAATATGCTACGGGGCTAAGCTGATTATAGTTGTATGAGTTTTGAGAATTTGTCTTTTTTTTTTCAATAGTAAGGGGTCAGTTCTTACTTATAGGCCCTTACATCAGTTTATCCACACTGAAAGGCCCGTACATCAGTTTATCCACACTGATAGGACATACATCAATCTATCAACACTGATAAGCCTATATACATCCCTTCATCATCACTGAAAGCATCTATATATCAGTTCATCAACATTGATAGGTATCTGCATCAGTTCATCAACACTGAGAGGCCACTACACCAGTACATCAACGTTGAGAGGCCTCGACATCAATTCATCAACATTGAGAGGCCTCGACATCAATTCATCAACACTGATTAGCCCCTATATCAGTTCATCAACTAACTTTAAGATAGTGGGGCCGGGTAGCTCAGTTGGTAAGAGCGTCTTGCTAGTAACCGAAAGGTCGCTGGTTCGAATCCCGGATTGGTCAACGTGTGATCATATTATTTTCCCCTTTACCAACAACTGGCCCGCTTGTGTCAGTATAAATCGGTCCAGTAGTCACCTATATGCGAAAGTGTCGTGTGACTATAATCTACAAACAACAACAACTTTAAGATTCAGCAAAAATAGTCCATGACTTTCTCTTGTTTGAAATCGTATCTGTTCCACGCTAAATCTAGCACAGCTCTGACGAACACTTCCGCGGAAGAGAGAGTTTCTTCTTCTTTAGGTTTCCCCTCTTCTCTTCTTTTCCTCTTTCTTCTTCTCTTTCTCCTCTCTTCTAGACATCTTTTGAGACTGCGTCAGACCCTTAGAAGCTCAAGCTGGGTAAAGAAGCCTTCTGTAAAATTTCTCTGGAATTCCAACCCCATGGACCACCAGAAATGTGAAGCTTGTTTGAATACACGCTGTCGTTGAAAGAGTTCTGTAGAACTCTTGTTGTTGGAAACTCCACTGTGACGTCACACCGGACGAGGGAAATAGACCCTATATATTGCTTGCGATGTGCTTTGTTTGGTGTCTGGCACAACCGTCTAAAACATGAGCGTCAGGATCTTTAAAGTCCGTGCGATTAAATGCACGCGTGTACACACTAGACTTTGGTTTATACTCCTGTCATCCAAAAGAGCAAAAGTGAGTAACCGAATGCATGCCTGACTGGCTCACTGATTGACTGACTGATCGAATGTAGTCATACTTAAAGATCAGACTGTACCAGACGATCATTGTTCTTACGGTATCGTCGAAGTAAGATACTTCTATTCAATGACATAAATTAAAAGGAAGAAAATCTAAACTCATCTTCTCTACCTATAATGTTCGTGTATATAGCAGACGGTCAAGAACGTCGATCTTCTCGTTAACTTTTGCATTCTAATAACATGAATGAACAATAATTTTCATGTATATAGCAGACGATCAAGAACGTCGATCTTCTCGTTAACTTTTGCATTCTAATAACATGAATGAACAATAATTTTCATGTATATAGCAGACGATCAAGAATGTCGACCTTCTCGTTAACTTTTGCATTCTAATAACATGAATGAACAATAATTTTCAGATAATGATTATAGGATAACAAACAGATTATCCTTACTCGTCTCTAAGCTGATTTACCCGATACATTTGATATAGGTGGTTGATAAGTAGCTCCCTATTAAACATTGCTTATAACTTTTGTAAATATGCTGCATTTGCATGAAACAAAATAGGTCTGGTGGGCCTTACTACAGCGGTAGAATGTTAACTGCTGATCTCTGAAGCCATCTCACAGCGGTAGAATGTTAACTGCTGATCTCTGAAGCCATCTCACAGTGGTAGAATGTTAACTGCTGATCTCTGAAGCCATCTCACAGTGGTAGAATGTTAACTGCTGATCTCTGAAGCCATCTCACAGTGGTAGAATGTTAACTGCTGATCTCTGAAGCCTTCTCACAGTGGTAGAATGTTAACTGCTGATCTCTGAAGCCATCTCACAGTGGTAGAATGTTAACTGCTGATCTCTGAAGCCATCTCACAGTGGTAGAATGTTAACTGCTGATCTCTGAAGCCATCTCACAGTGGTAGAATGTTAACTGCTGATCTCTGAAGCCATCTCACAGTGACGAGCGCCGCCTACATTGGTTCATCGTCTGGCACGTAGTTTAAATTATAGTCTTCTTATTTTGATGTCTTATGCATTTCGTCAGCAGAACTACCTCACGTACTGTCAGGCTACTGGCCATCAGGGTCCGCTGTCGTCACTGCCAGATGAAATCACAGGTGAGCAATCAAATCCTACCACAAAACTTTCTTTTTTTTTCTTTTTTTTTTTTCTCAAGCAAATGAAAGTTCTATTTACAAAAGCTACAAGCAATTTTTATAAATAGTAGTTTGTTTAACAAAAATTGATCTTAATCGATCCTTATTAATAATTTTATTTAAATCATGTACACTATATTCTGTTTTAAAAATGAGAGGGAGGGGAGAGGGTAGGAGTGGGGGGGGGGAAGATAATTCATTTCGAGTGCCAGTGATACCCGGTCGCCTAGGATTGTGCTCAGTTGTCTGAGTGTCAGGCGATGCGCCCAAAGGCTGCAAGTGGTCGCCTCGGGCGGCTTGTGTTAGATGTTAGATCCTATATCGTCCAGCGCCTTGAGCAGCCCTTGAGCTGGAAAAGCGCTATATAAGAAAGATTAAATAAATAAATAAATAAAAGGATCAAATTCTCTTGGGCTGTCGTTGAGGTGCTAACCCTCGCCACTCAAAGAGTATCAAATAATGGACGTGTCGATTGAGCTTCCCTAGGTTGCTAGAAGTAGAAGGAAGACGTAGAAAAATACGGAGTAGGCGTGTCTGTACAGAAGGGAGAGCATTCTAGCGCATCATAACAACCAAAAATGGCGTCACTCGATCATGAGACGTAAAAGTGAGCTTCAGCTGAAAGGTCGCGTGCTGATCAAGCAAACATCAAAAGTCGTCTGTAAAGCCTTTTTATTAGCTGCCTATGACATTCACAGTGAGTGTTGCCACACTCAAAACAATAAGCTAACAGAGCAAACAAGAACTCTTTGTCCAGGCATAGTTATTTTTTACATCAATAAATTCCATAGTTTGTGTGTGTGTGCCTTTTGATAGAAACCGCTAACCACCACTCATCAGCTAAAACAATGGCATCAAACCAAAGCCGGAAAGGGACAGAACCCATAAAAAAAAGGTTGTTGGATATAAGGTTTCTTGCTTTAGGTTGATACAACAAACCCTACCCTACACCACCCCACACACCAAACACGTATTCTTGAAGCCGAGTGGTTTATTCAAAAACAGGGTTAAAGATGATGATGATGATGATGATGATGATGATGATGATGATGATGATGATGATGATGATGATGATGTCCATCCATTGTCAAATGCTCATTGCGCGGGCTCATACAGGACCTAGCTCAAGATCATGCAGTGATGGTATTGGTGTACCGTTAAATAGGGGAAATCAATTCCTGTCAGAACAAAAATGGAAAATTGGAACGTTAGCAGTTTGTCTGGGCTACGAAAGTCCACTTGATCATTGTTTAATGTAATAACAATGCGAATCTTAGGGTAAACCCGTGTTCACAAAAGTAAACAAAGCCTTCGATTTGGGGCCCTTTAGCTTAAAACGTAATGTTGTTGTAATATAGCGCCCTTACCACATCTAAGACCTGCTCAATGCACTGGCACAGTAAGGTAAATGGCTTATCTCGTAGCAGCATGGCTTACCACATCTAAGACTGCTCAATGCACTGGCACAGTAAGGTAAATGGCTTATCTCGTAGCAGCATGATTTACCACATCTAAGACCTGCTCAGTGCACTGGCACAGTAAGGTAAATGGCTTATCTCGTAGCAGCATGGTTTACCACATCTAAGACCTGCTCAGTGCACTGGCACAGTAAGGTACATGGCTTATCTCGTAGCAGGATGGTTTAGACCTATGGCCTATTACTAACTAACCTTAACTTAGGTCTTGGGATTTACTTCTCACAATATTGGACCCTTTCTGCCAGGTGGTCACGGGGGCTTCCTATGATGTTATTATTTGGCAATATAGGCATTTTATATGTATGTGTTTCGTTGATATTTTATAATGATGTTTGTATTCTATTTTGTTTTTATTTTATTTATTGATTTTTTTAATTTATGACTCTCTTCAAAGTTACATTTGTAATTGCTATGGTAATTGTTATCTCAAAGGCCCAAAACGAAAGCGAAACCGAAAGTAGGCCTTAACCTCGACACCGCCCACTCCATCCATCAGCCTATCTGCAGTGCGTGGCAGAGAGAAAATCAAGATGGCGACGGGTGGATACGACAGAGGTCTGGATAATCGTGTTACTTGCAGTATCTGCCTAGAACCGTACAGAGGACGGCATCCAAAGATTTTACCCTGTTTCCATTCCTTCTGTCTCCCGTGTTTGACGCAGCTTGCGGACAAGGTAAGTGAACAACCGGATTCGGAGTAAAAACGTGTGGTAGGCTCTAAGACTGACGTGACCCGTCACTAGGCTTGTATATGGGACGACTCAATTTGTTTTCCTTGATATCTTTAGGCTTCTGTTCGTATTAATTACAGAGTGGGCCTATAATTCTGTAATAACTTTCATCATTTAAATCAATCTCTGTCTATCAACGAGTTGTTTACAATTGTTTACCCTATCCCATAAAATAGGTCAGTGTTACAGTGCAGTCAACTCTTTAACTAATGCACCCTTGAAGCCATTCTGTTTCATAAGCCTAACGGAGTACTTACCTTGTTGAATGCTTCAGTGTGTGCGACCAGTAAAGATTTACTTCCTTCATAGTTCTGTCACTCTATATACAAGCACACATACACATTTCAAACTATTATTTATTATTCAATTTATTTATTACAGACCAATATTATTTAATATAGCGCATATTTCTAACACAGCAGCTTTATGCACGATTGATTGATTGATTGTTGCTTTAGGTCCAGCGGACTCTTCCGAGCCAAATCAGGACCGGTATGCACGATTAAGGCTATGGGAATGCAGACCGATTTCTATTTAATATTATATAGATCAGCTACTGCATACAGAAATTAATTTTGCTTTCTTGTACTTCTAGATTAGCCTAATACTTTAAAATAGTCAAGAGTCAGAATAGTCCAAATGTCGGTCGGTTTGTCTGTTGATCGGTCCGTTGCTCGCCATAACTCAAGAACCACTGAACACATTTTTAACAAATTAATTACCTAGGTTAGTGGCCTGCCTCGCGTGCTATCATATTTCCTCTACCTCATAGGTCAAAGTCGCGGATGCTCATCTTCTTGTTTTTAACTGAGGGTGGTGGAAACCTCTACAGTTGAATTATTTGTGTGCAGTCTGTATCCAGTGCAGGAGTCACCGATGTCACAAGTGCAGGAGATGGTAATTCACCAGTCACCATCACCTGTCCCACCTGTAGAACCCTCATCCCTCTTCCTCCTGCAGGTGTCGGAGCTCTACATGTAAGTTTGTGTGTGTGTGTGGGTGTGTGTGTGTGTGTGTGTGTGGGTGTGGGTGCGTGTGTGTGTGTGTGTGTGGGTGTGTGTGTGTGTGTGTGTGTGGGTGTGGGTGTGTGTGTGTGTGTGTGCGTACTTGTTTACACGGTGTTATTTGGACAAAGCAGTGAACAGCTTTATAACTTGTTTTGACAGACCGACTTGTTTTGACGTCAAACCAATGATCCGTTAGAGTTAGGGCTGTGTTATGGCAAGGCTAGGGCCAGGGTTAGGGTTAGCATTAGAACACTTAAAAGTACTTAAAAAGGGGGACGTAATATGATCCATTGTCAGCACAACGTATGTGGCGTTTCAGGAAAGTCATAATAACACTGTGAAAACAAGTATTTGTGGGTGTGTGCGTGTGTGTGTGTGTGTGTGTGTGTGTGTGTGTGTTCCAGCAGAATGCCTTGATTCTTTTTGTTTTCATTATTTTCTTGAAATCGGCGATGTCTCATTGTATTTATAATATGCATCAGAGAACATTAATACATTTGCCAAATGTGTGTGTGTACATGTAAGTGTATGTATGTGTAGGTGTGTGTGTGTGGGTGGGTGGTTGTGATGGTAATCAATAAATGTTGTGAAGTGGTATGTATGGTGTCATCTATGAATGTCTATGTGCGATGAATGAAGTCAAAGTCGAAATCTTTAATAGGATAATAACATTAAGTCCTATGGACCTGTGCTAGTCCCTAATGAAGAATTCAGAACAAACAAAATAATGAACACAAAATAAATGTTAAAAAAACACATACCTTAACTATGGTAAGAAATGACTAAGAACACATACCTTAACTATGGTAAGAAATGACTAAGAACACATACCTTAACTATGGTAAGAAATGACTAAGAACACATACCTTAACTATGGTAAGATATGACTAAGAACACATACCTTATCTATGGTAAGAAATGACTAAGAACACATACCTTAACTATGGTAAGAAATGACTAAGAACACATACCTTAACTATGGTAAGAAATGACTAAGAACACATACCTTAACTATGGTAAGAAATGACTAAGAACACATACCTTAACTATGGTAAGAAATGACTAAGAACACATACCTTAACTATGGTAAGAAATGACTAAGAAGATGAATGCACCTCACTACACATACTCCCACAATTCCCATCCCCCACCCCCCTCACTCCGACACACCACCTCTCCTTCTCCCTCTCCTCGCAAGCACACACACCCTGCAATTACACACCTTCTCAAAATCTTAAAATTGTCGCAAGGTAGGTCAGAATAAAAAGGTTTACAATCATCTTATATACCAGGAGCAAAGGAAGATTAGAAATTTATGGAGACTAAGTTTTAAATGAAGTTAATGATTTAACCTCTTTCGGTGGGGTTGGGGAATAAAATAAATTCCTTCCTTTCATTAAATTACTTATTGAATTTTACGTTTTTAAAAGTACGTTGTCTTGTGTCCAAGATTCTCTCGAGTACTCTTGAAACTGACAGTCATTGTTTCAGACTATGAACATTAAGGCATTGTTTTCAAATTAAATCGAGCAATATGATTTGGCACAATTTATTTTCAAATCGGTTCATTTGTAGGTTCATTTTGCTAAATGTGATATTTGATTTTAAAAAATCGGAATTGATTATTGTAGATTTGTTTTTCCTAATCAGAATGTTTAAACGTGTACATTTGAAATAATTGTTCGTACAAATCAAACATAGTAATTATCTGTTTTGATATGGCTTTGTTTCAGAACAACCCCTACGTTGATGACGGTGGTGACGAAGGCTGTGACCAAAGACCTTTCGCCTGCGACCTTTGTGAGGAAGGTCAAGAAGCCAAGCTGACGTGTCCCTCGTGCAAGACCTATTTTTGCACACGCTGCCGACGAACGCACGACAAGCTATGCAAATCCATGCAGGTGACAGAGGTCAAAGTTGAGCGTGAGGAGGAGAAAGATACTGGACAATATCCAGACGTGGAGTTCCTGGAAGTAAAACAGATGTTTGAAGCATTTATGAAGAAACTGTCGAGGGGAGCACAACAGCAGCAGCGCAAAGCAGGAGGTGTTAGCAAGAGAAAAGGCGGCCAGGAGCAGAAGTTGATAAGGCCAGGTGCAGGGCAAGAAGGAGATGAGATGGATACTGAGAGTTTGATTTCAGCCGTCAAGATGCTAATGCAGAAACAGTCGGACACTGATAAACTGATGTCATCGATGCAAGGTTCACTGATCACTCTACAAAACCAAAACTCGCTTTTGTTCCGAGACCTGTCAACCGTTCAAGACCAGAACGCCAAGCTGAAGAAAGAACACGAGGCTCTGCAGCGCGAGGTGGTCAGCCTAAAAGACAAAAACGCCATCCTGTGCCAGGACAACCAGCAGCTGCATCACGAGGTCAACAAGGTGCAAGATGACGTCACTAAGTCCCAGAATGACGTCAGCAGGCTCCAGGACTACATCACTACTTTGCAGCAACAGCAGGACACTATGCTTGGTCAGATAGCAAAGTTGAATTCTAACACTGGCACGTCACAATTTCCAACTGATGTTGCAAGCCTGAAGGCTGATCAAGCCAAACTGCAAGGGGAAATAACCAGCTTGAAAACTGATCAAGCCAAACTGCAAGGGGAAATAACCAGCCTGAAAACTGACCTAGCCAAACTGCAAGGGGAACTAAGCAGTCTGAAATCTGACCCAGCCAAACTGCAAGGGGAAGTACTCAGTCTGAAAAGTGACCAGGGCAAACTACAAATAGAAGTCGCCAGTCTGAAAACTGACCAAGGCAGTCTGCAAGCAGACATGACCAAGCTCAGAACTGATAATGGCAGATTGGAGGGTGATGTCGGGAATCTGAAATCTGTCCAGGGCCAAGTGAAGCGGGATGTGAAGACACTGAGCACACAAGTGTTTTTCCATGCAGTGCTGAATGAGGCTGTAACACTACAGAGAAATGGCATTCTGTTTTGTAACTACGTTGTAACAAGTGTTGGAGGGGGGTATGATGATAAGACTGGTATGTTTACAGCTCCAGTTTCAGGTGTCTATTGTTTCATGGCTTCATCAAGTCCGTACTCGGATGACGTAAAAGTCTTTTGTAATGCACACATTGTACTTGACAATGAACACAAAGCTAACTTTTTTGCCCACGGCAAAGGAAGCAGCACTGCCCATGTTACATTGCTAGTCAAAGCTGGTCAGAAGGTGTGGCTGCGATGTTTTCAAACTGGAAATAGGTTTGCAAGAGGCTTGACATACTTCACTGGTTTACTTGTTCAACCAGAACTGTAAGACACCTGGGTCACTGAAATCAAGTAGCAGTTTCCGTTTGACTGGTGGCTGACCAACGACCAACGTGTCTTTGTTCGTTATCCATTCCATCAGGTCTTGCGGTGCTTTATACTGAGCTTGTGAAAAGCAAATACTTATATTCAAGGTGCAAAATGTGTTTGGAACCATATTTTTTTCAGTGAAACATTGACTATTTGAATGATTTACACTAACAAAAAAAATTATGAAGAAAAATGGTGTAAAATTTTGGTCAGTATCACTCGCATACGATTATTTATTTAAATTCTTTTTGTTTCAGTGTACATGACCAACAGACAAAAACAAAAGTTATACCTGTGAATTGCCTGTATGAAGTTGGGTTACAATGGAATAAAAAAAATGTGTTTGATTGAGATGTATGCCTACTCTCTCTCTCTTCCTCTCTCTCTCTCTCTCTCTCTCTCTCTCTCTCTCTCTCTCTTTCCATCTCTCTCTATCTTTCTCTTTTTCCATCTATCTCTCTTACTGCCTCTTCATCTCTCTCTCTCTTCCATCTCTCTCTCTCTCCATTCTCACTCTCTCTCCATTCTCCCTCTCTCTCCATTCTCCCTTCCCATTATCTATCTCCCCTGATCTTGTAGCTGGTCTCTCTTATATTACATAAAATGGGCCTGCATTCTCATAGCCCTAATTGTGCGTTGAGCTGTTAATAATATGCGCTATATTAAATTGGCCTGTAATAAATAAATAAATAAATTAATAATCCATTAAAATTTTTGTCTGTGCTTGTATGGTAGAGTTTTGGCTTGCGGATCTGAAGGTTTCGGGTTCGAGCCCAGGCCGGGGCATTGTGTTGTGTCCTTGGGAAAGACACTTTACTCCCGTTTCCTACTCCTTCGGATGAGAGTATAAACCGAGGTCTAGTCTGTGTTGCATACATAACATTCCATCATAACGGACTTTAAAGATCCTGACGCTCATGTCCTAGTCGGGTGAGTGCCGGAGACAAGAACACACCCAGCATGCACCTATGTCCTTCTCCCCCCATCCCTGGCTGCCCAGGATTGTGCTCAGTTCTGCCGTGAACTGACAAAACCGAGCAAGTCCACAAAACCTACTTTCGAGAAAATCGACGTTTTGTGTTGCGCTATATTACGCGATCGTTTCTGGAAGTTTAAGGGCATATTATAATGCAATTCCTCGATTTAAGAGTGCATACCTTGAATGTTAAAGAAATGTTTGATAGATTTGATGTTTTAAGACTATTTGTGGACTTGCTTTGTTTTGTCAGATTATTCTTGAGATAGGTGTTTGTTGAGAACATGACAAAACCAAGCAAGTCACCCACTTGGTTTTGTCAGTTTATTATTGAATTAAATCGTTGTTAAAAAAATTCACAAAACCAAGTAAGTCAAATCCGCTTGGTTTTGTCAGTTTATTATTAAGTAAATCCTTGTTTTCCCAAATTCACCAAACCAAGTAAGTCCCATAGGCCGTTTCTTTGTTAAAAAGTCTGACGAGATGAGTCACATAAGTTCGGTATTGTAAGATGTGGGTGCGGCAGTTAAAGTGTATGTATGTGTGTGCGTGTTTATTATTGTTTTTAGCCATTCTTCACTTAGTATTCCTCGGTTGGTATGCAGGAGTCATGGTTATGGGGTAGCCCGTAGCGCAGTGGGTAGGCGCCGGTGTTCAATGCCGATGGTCGCGGGTTCGAGTTCCGCACGGGGCAAAAATTTGTGATTCTTATGAGACTTTACGGGTCACCAAGGGTTCTCTCCGGGTACTCCGGCTTCCTCCCTCCCTTCAAAATAATATTAGATGCAGCCAATTTAATTTTAAAAATACAAAACTATTTTCCTTTCAGTTTCCTATTGTAGCGATCTTCCTGCCTTTACACCACGTGTATGTCTTGTATTTTGTTGCCCTTGTTGTGTGTCTGTAATATATTTGTTGCTGTTTGTTTGTGGGTTCGGGCACTGAACAGAATAGACCCAACGTTTCCCGGCGTGTCGTAAGAGGCGACTAACAGGGGTAATGTTAACACGGCATCACTGGGCGAAAGTCTTCTACACAGAAGTCACCTGCCAGGGCGAGGAACCTCACGTTACTACAGGTTCAACGACCACGTGCTCAGGGCCAAGGCGAGCCACACTGTATTCGTGGATTTCGGCTGTGGCCAACAGCCTGGAGAGGATTGGGCACCGTCAAGTCTTTTTTTGCCCAAGACACAGTACATAATGACACTATCCACTAATTCCATACCGGATCGGTCGTCGCCCGGCTCAAGGACCGCGCCTTCCGTTGGCCACCAGGACGGAGGTGTTAAGTATGCTACTGATGGACAATTTAGCAAGATCCGCGCGAGAAACAACATCGTCATAGGAACCTGGAATGTCAGGACCCTAACTGCGGAAGGAAAATTAGAAGAACTGGCCCACGAGTTGGACCACTATCGATGGAACGTTCTAGGCATCAGCGAACTGCGCTGGAAAGGCCCAGGTGAAACAACGACCGACAAAGGCCACAAGCTCTATTTCAGCGGTAGAGATGACAGGCACGAACACGGCGTTGGATTCGTGGTCCACAAGAACATTCTAGCCACTGTCATGGGTTGCCGCCCAGTCTCCAGTAGACTCATTACCATCCCCCTGAGAGCAGCCCCTTTCAACATCACCATCATCCAGGCCTATGCCCCAACATCAGACTATGACGACAGCGAAGTGGAGGATTTTATGAAAATCTACAGGCGGTCCTTGACCAAGTGCCGAAAAAGGACATAGTCATAGTGCAAGGCGACTGGAATGCCAAGGTTGGCCAAGATGCGCACCACAAATGGGGAGACACATGTGGACCCCACTGCAACAACGAGACAAATGACAGGGGTCTGAGATTCTTGGAGTTTGCCAGATACAACAGTCTGGTACTGGCAAACAAGCTTGGTCTCCACAAAAACTCCAGACGATGGACATGGCACAGTCCCAGCGGGGAGCATCACAACCAAATAGACTACATCATGGTCAAGAAACGCTTCAGATCAAGCATCAACATTGGCAGGACACGCACTTTTCCAGGAGAAGACATCGGAAGTGACCACGATCTCTTGATGATGTCTTTCCGGCTCCAATTGAAGAGAGTAAATACAGCAAAGTGCACTAGACTGAAGTTCGACCTGGACAAACTGCAAGACCCGGAGGTGGCAGAACTATTTCAGGCCACAATTTGAGGGAAATTTGCACCACTGCTCATTTTGGGGGCTGGTGAAGTAGATGTCAACACCATGACCACCACCTTCAACTCAGCTGTGATAGATGCCGCCACTGAGATCCTTGGCAAGCACCGACAAAAGAAAAAGCCGTGGATCACACCTGAACTTTTGGATCTGTGTGATAAACGAAGAGAGATAAAAAAAAAAAAAAAAAAAAGAACACCTCACAGGGAGCTGATATCTACCGAAAAATCAACAATGACATCCGAAAAGGCATGCGCACAGCAAAGGAGAACTGGATAGAAGATCAAGGCCAGGAAATAGAGAACAGTCTGAACAAGAACAACAGCAAGAAGACCTACCATACTGTAAAGCGGCTGACAAGTGTCAAACAGCCCAAAGTCTCCACGATCCAAAGCAAGTCTGGCATATGCCTTACAGAAGAACAAGAAGTCTTGGACAGATGGACAGAGTACTGCTCTGACCTTTACAACCATACACCAAATGGAGACCCATCAGTTCTAGCATGTCCCGAGAAGAAGAAGAAATCCTCCCAATTCTCCGGGAAGAAGTTGAGGCAGCAGTGCTATCGCTAAAGAAAGGGAAGTCAGCGGGAGTGGACAACATTCCCGCGGAACTGCTACAAGCAGGAGGAGAAGCGATGATTGATGCCCTCACTATTATCTGTAACAAGATCTGGCAGAGTGGAGAGTGGCCTATACCATGGGCCCAGTCGCTTGTCATCACTCTTCCCCAAAAAGGTAACCTTCAGGAGTGTGAAAATTACCGCACCGTCAGCCTCATCAGCCATCCCAGCAAGGTCCTCCTAAAAATAATGCTCAACAGGTTGAAACCCCAAGCTGAACAAATCATAGCTGAAGAACAAGCAGGATTCAGGGCAGGGCGAAGTACCACTGAAAAGATTTTCAACCTCAGAATAATCTGTGAGAAATACCTACCGCACCAACAACATCTATATCATGTGTTCATAGACTTCAAGAAAGCGTTTGACGAGTTTGGCATGCAGCTCTGTGGGCAATTATGAGTGTACAACATCAGCCCTAAAATTATTGAAGCCATCAAAAGCCTGTATGACAAAGCTACAAGTGAAGTCCTCCACAACAGCGCCATCCGGAACTGGTTCAGAACAACAATCGGTGTGCGTCAAGGATGCCTACTTTCTCCAACACTCTTCAACATCTTCCTAGCGCGCATCATGTCAGATGCTCTTGCAGATCACGAAGGCACAGTCAGCATCGGGGGTAGAGCAATCTCCAATCTTCGTTTTGCGGATGACATTGACGGATTGGCTGGAGAGGAACAAGAACTTGGAACAGCTGGTACAGAGGCTTGACACCACCTCGAAAGCTTACGGAATGGAAATAAGTGCAGAGAAGACCAAACTGATGAGCAACCACACCAATGGCATCAACACGGACATCAAAGTCCAAGGCCAATCCCTCAACACAGTGCATAGCTTCAAATATTTAGGAGCCATTGTATCAGACAATGGGTCCCGACAGGAAGTCCTCTCCAGGATTGCACAAACAACTGCTGCCCTGACAAGGTTGAAGCCATTTGGAAAGACAGGACCATCAGTCTACATTCCAAAGTAAGGCTGCTGCGCTCCCGTGTCATCTCCATCTTCCTATATGCTTGCGAAGCATGGACCCTCACAGCAGATCTCCAACGAAGAATACAAAGCATGGAGTGGAGGTGCTACAGAAGACTTCTGGGCATTTCCTATACCCAACACATCACCAACGACGAAGTCCGACAGACCATTACACAAGCCATTGGACAACACGATGACCTGCTCACAGTGGTGAAGAAACGGAAACTCCGAAGGTATGGCCACGTCACCAGATCATCAGACTTTGCAAAGACTATTCTGCAAGGCACAGTGCAAGGAGGTAGAAGAAGAGAGAGACCGAAAAAGAGGTGGGAGGACAACATTCGAGAATGGGCTGGTTTGACAATGAGCGAAGCCATCAGGGCTGCTGAGGACAGGGAAAGATGGAGTATGTTGGTTAAACGATCAACTGTGGTGCCCCTACGACCTCAGGGTTACGGGACAGGATAGGGTAGGATATGATAGTTTGTTTGTTTGTTTCCACACCTCGTGGAAGTTGCCGCGTAGGCGGAAGATCCACAGGATCCTTCATGGTGGGCAGGAAAGTACATGAAGAAAACTCTTTTTCAAAGAGCCGAACACGTCCTTTGCTAACTAAAATTTCGCCATCTTTTTCACAGGAAAATAATATTGCACAACAGCAATAACATGGATTCTCACTGGCCCACTTCATCGTAAGGCACTTTCTCATTGGTCGGGAGGACTTACTTTTCTTTGTCAGGTTATTATAGAAGATGACGTCATCATGCCAATTCGAGCATCAGGCAGAGTATCGCCGAAACAAAAGCGCAGTGGACTAGCTTTGTTTTATCAGTTTATTCCTTCACTTAAATGTTTTTTAACAAGGACTTACTCTATGATATCTCCAAATCTAAACATAGTTCGGATTTGATTTTTACAGGTAAGATGCGTCATTCTCTTGCAAGTTTGATGGCGCAAAAAACTCATTTTCGACCTTAGGTGGACTTACTCGGTTTTGTCAAATCACGGCAGAGTTGTCTGGGGCGTTATTACGGTGCGCCCAAAGGCTGCAAGTTGGAGCATCGGGCGTCTTGAGTTAGATCCTGAATCGGCCAGCGCCTTGAGCAGCTCTTGAGCTGAAAAAGCGCTATATAAGTACGATTAAATAATACAGTCTGTGACAGAACTCATCACACACTGAGGCATTCAACAGCTAAAGCACGCCAGTACGATACGGAATGGGTTTAAGGCCATTAGGTAAAGAGGTCACTGTACTGTCACCTTGACCCACTTTAAGGAGGTGGGTCAAACGGTGTAAACAAAACGTTGATCGACAGAGATTGATTTAAATGATGGAAGTTATTAGATAATTATAGGACCAATCTGTAACCAATATGAGCAGAAGCCTAAATAGTAAACGATATCAAGGAAACAAAACATGAGTCGTCCCATACACAAGCCTAATGACGGATCTACGTTTTAACCTCCATGTCTTGTTGTTCACTTGCCTGAGACTATGACGGCCTGATAATTACAAATATCATGAGATAATTACAAATATCATGAAATAATTACAATTATCAAGGGATAATTACAAAATCATTGAAAATTTATAAATATGTTCGCGTGATCATATTTAATTTTCAGTTTTGGCTCTAGCAATCCACCTGGAAATGCGTCAAAACCGAAAATGGTAATGAACAAATAATAATTACGATTTTCACTTCATAATTACAATTTGTACGTGATCATGCTTAATTCTGACTAAGTCGGCTTACTAGCGCCAAAACGTGCATTTACAGGTACCAGTCATAATAGTAATTAACACGTGTTCTGTGTGATTCACATTATGACGGCCTACTAGCTCTAAAACCTGATAATTACAAATATGTGATAATTACAAATATGAACGACATATTTACAATTAACACGTAAAAATTGTAATTATCAAATGAAAATTACAATTTTTGATTTGGGCCCATTTCCAGACGGATTGCTAGAGCCAAAACTGAAAATTAAACATGATCACACGAAGATATTTGTAATTTTTCAATAATAATTGTAATTATCCCTTGCTAATTTTAATTTTGCTATAATATTTGTAATTATCTCATGATAATAATTATCAGCTTTTGGCGCTAGGGAGGCGTGACAAATATAGGTAATTATTAATTAACACTGAATTACCGGTATCTCTATAAATGACACAGAACAGGTGTTACTTTCAATTATCTAGTGATAATGGTAACTCGCGGTTTTGGTGCTAGTAGGCCGTCATATGAGACCACTCCTTGGTCACAAGCTGCTTCAAACATGGGAGACAGAAGGAATGGAAACACGAAAAAAATCTTAGGACACCGTCTTGTGTACGGTTCCAGGCAGATACTGCAAGTAACACGATTATCCATACCTCTGTCGCAAGTATCCATCCGTCGCCATCTTGGTTCTCTCTCTCACTGGATGAAGATAGACCTAAATAAAAGCGAGGCTCTATCTAGTGGGTGTTGCTCGTCCCCTATACGCTAATGTGTTGGTTGGTTGGTTGGTTGTTTTATTAAAGTCTTCGTCATCGTGATGATAAGATGCTAATGTGTCTGGGGACGTTAATTTACACAATGAATGAATGAAAAAGTGTGTGTTGCAGTGTTTTTATCTGGCTGAGTAGGCGGTGTCAGGTAAGACCTACTTTCGGTTCACGGTAATGATAGGCGCTTAATGGAGCAATTATTTCCTTTGATAAGTGTCATCTATATATATATAAATTGCTTAGCCGGAAGTCCTTCTTCGCCACTACTATAAAGTTTGTCTCCTATGGACGCTGATCTGGGCAGGTGCTGGAGGCCGCCGATCGGCCTGCTGTGTGCTCAAAACCCACCAAATCGTTATAGCCGACATTTCCTTACCGAACATGTAACCGTTTTTGAGATAAATAAATAAACAAAATGTCCACAAACTGCAATAGCCTCATTCCGCGCGCTTCCATTAAAAATCAAATTGAGGTATCAGCATGTTTTCCCATATAGACCAAAAAATTTATTCTTTTTGTACGAAGCATTGATAGCTCAGTTGGTAACACTTTCGCCTACCGTTTAGGGCGACCCAAGTTCGAATCAGATGCGGGCCATATTTTTTTTATGTTTTTTTTCCCACTACAATGTGGATATTTTTCTTTTTAATTTAGGCTTATTATTATTATTATTATTATTATTATTATTATTATTATTACTATTATTATTATTATTATTATTTATAATATTATATCTTATATCAAATTTTCTTTTAAAACCTTAGTGTTTATGATTTCTATTTGTATTATTCTTTATTCAATATTATTATTATTATTATTATTATTATTATTATTATTATTATTATTATTATTATTATTATTATTATTATTATTATTACCAAGGATCGGGATGGGGTGGTACGTTATTATTATTATTATTATTATTATTATTATTATTATTATTATTATTATTATTATTATTATTATTATGATTTGTATTATTATTATTATTATTATTATTATTATTATTATTATTATTATTATTATTATTATTATTATTTATAAACTAATAATAATAATTAGTATTATTATAATTATAATATCTTATATCAAATTTTATTTTAAAACCTTGGTGTTTTTTATGATTTCTATTTGTATTATTCAATATTATTATTATTGTTATTATTATTATTATTATTATTATTATTATTATTATTATTATTATTATTATTATTATCAAGGATCGGGATGGGGTGGTACGTGTAGGTAAAAGGGGGCTACGGGTAGGTTTAAAGGGGCATGGGTAGGCATAACGGGGATACGGGTATATATAAGGGGGTATGGTGATGGTCGATTCCTTTCATCCATACCTGCGAAACGATCAACGGGGAAGTATCAAGGAGGGTACAGGTAGGTTACAAGGGGGGTACGAAAGGTATCAAGGGGTTATGGGGAGGTATCAAGTGGGTTCGGGGAGGTATCAAGGGGGTATGATGAGGCATCATGGGGGGGGGACGGGGAGATATCAGAGGGGGGGGGGTATGGTGAGGTATCAAGGGGGATATGGGGAGGTATCATCGTCCAAATGAAACTCGCAGACAACAGTTGTCTCTCTGTCTACATTTTAAACAGCAACCTGTGTACCCTGGCTTGCCAGGGTACAAAAACCACTAGTCAATAAATAAATAAATAAAACTTAGGAGGTAGCGGTGATTTCCTAGGTGCATGGTTTAAACCTTTTGCCTCCTTTGTGCAGTGGTTTACCCAAACATTGGCATTGTTATTACATTAAACAATGATACAGCGGGCATTGTTATTACATTAAACAATGATACAGTGGACTTTGTTATTACATTAAACAATGATACAGTGGGCATGAATTGTTATTACATTAAGCAATGATACCGTGGACTTTGTTATTACATTAAGCAATGATACAGTGGGCATTGTTATTACATTAAGCAATGATAAAGTGGGCATTGTTATTACATTAAACAATGATACAGTGGACTTTGATATTACATTAAAAAATGATACAGTAGACTTTGTTATTACATTAAGCAATGATACAATGGACTTTGTTATTCCATTAAACAATGATAAAGTGGGCATTGTTATTACATTAAGCAATGATACAGTGGACTTTGGTATTATATTAAACAATGATACAGTGGACATTGTTATTACATTAAGCAATGATACAGTAGACTTTGTTATTATTACATTAAACAATGATACAGTGGATTTTGTTATTACATTAAGCAATGATACAGTAGGCATTGTTATTACATTAAACAATGATACAGTGGACTTTGTTATTACATTAAACAATGATAAAGTGGACTTTGTTATTACATTAAACAATGATACTGTGGACTTTGTTATTACATTAAACAATGATAAAGTGGACTTTGTTATTACATTAAACAATGATACTGTGGACTTTGTTATTACATTAAGCAATGATAAAATGGACTTTGTTATTACATTAAGCAATGATACAGTGGACTTTGTTATTATATTAAACAATGATACAGTGGACTTTGTTATTATTACAATAAACAATGATACAGTGGGCATTGTTATTACATTAAGCAATGATAAAGTGGGCATTGTTATTACATTAAACAATGATACAGTGGACTTTGATATTACATTAAACAATGATACAGTGGGCTTTGTTATTACATTAAAAAATGATACAGTAGACTTTGTTATTACATTAAGCAATGATACAATGGACTTTGTTATTCCATTAAACAATGATAAAGTGGGCATTGTTATTACATTAAGCAATGATACAGTGGACTTTGTTATTATATTAAACAATGATACAGTGGACTTTGTTATTACATTACACAATGATACAATGGACTTTGTTATTACATTAAACAATGATACAGTGGACTTTGTTATTACATTAAGCAATGATACAGTGGGCATTGTTATTACATTAAACAATGATACAGTGGACTTTGTTATTACATTAAGCAATGATACAGTGGACTTTGTTATTACATTAAACAATGATACAGTGGACTTTGTTATTACATTAAACAATGATACAGTAGGCATTTTTATTACATTAAACAATGATACAATGGACTTTGTTATTACATTAAGCAATGATTAAGTGGACTTTGTTATTACATTAAACAATGATACAGTGGACTTTGTTATTACATTAAGCAATAATACAGCGGACTTTGTTATTACATTAAACAATGATACAGTGGACTTTGTTATTACATTAAACAATGATACAGTGGACTTTGTTATTACATTAAACAATGATACAGTGGACTTTGTTATTACATTAAGCAATGATAAAGTGGGCATTGTTAATACATTAAACAATGATACTGTGGGCATTATTATTACATTAAACAATGATAGGGCATACAGTGAGCATTGTTATTGCATTAAACAATGATACAGTGGGCATTGTTATTACATTAAACAATGATACAGTGGGCATTGTTATTACATTAAACAATGATACAGTAAAGGTAAGGTAAGGTAAAGGTTGTCCAATAGCCTTGTGGCCGTAGGGAAGCGTGATGTTGGAGATCACACTTATCTTGGGCCAGCGTAATGAGGGTGATGTCCATCTCTCTCCCTCGCTGCTTTACCTTCCCGACCCTTAAGAGAGTAGGTACTCAGTCACAGTTGAGTCAACTGGGGGCGTTGTTATTTGTCGCTTCACGTTTTGCGGTCACCCATCCAAGTGCTAACCGCACTGGATGGTGCTTAACGTGCGACACAGTAGCGAGTGCTCCAACCACTGCGCTATCCGACACCCCAATGATACAGTGGGCATTGTTATTACATTAAACAATGATACAGTGGACTTGGGTTGCTCAAACCACCCTCTAAAGTTTCATTCTTTCCATTTCTGTTTAAAAGGGAGAGATTTGATGATCATGATGATCATGATCATGATGATGCATGGTGATGATGTCCATCCATTGCTCACTGCAGGGGCCGATACAGGATCTAGCTCAAGATCACGCAGTGATGGTATTGGTGTACCGTTAAATAGGGGAAATCAATTCCTGTGGGAACAAAATTTGAAAATTCGAACGTCAGCAGTTGGTCTGGGCTACGAATTAAAGTCCACTTGATCATTGTTTAATATAATAACAATGCGAATCTTAGGGTTAACCCGTTTCTACAAAAGTGAACAAAGACTTCGATTTGGGGCCCTTTAGCTTAAAACGTAATATTGTTGTAATATAGCGCCCTTACTACATCTAAGACCTGCTCAGTGCACTGGCACAGTAAGGTAAATGGCTTATCTCGTAGCAGCATGATTTAGACCTTTGACCTATTACAAACTAACCCTAACTTGGGTCTTGAGATTTACTTCCCACAAGACTTGCGCAATGGGAGGTAATAGGTTTGAAACCATGCTCCTAGGAAATCACCACCACTACCTCTAAAGTTTTATTTTTTTTTTTTTATTTATCTATGACTCTTTTCAAAGTTACATTTGTAATTCTTATCTCAAACACCCAATACGAAAGTGAACTGAAAGTAGGCCTTAACTTCGACACCGCCAATTACATCCATCAGGCTATCGTCAGCGCGTGGCAGAGAAAAAACAAGATGGCGACGGGTGGGTATGACAGAGATCTGGATAATCGTGTTACTTGCAGTATCTGCCTAGAACCGTACAGAGGACGGCATCCTAAGATTTTACCATGTTTCCATTCCTTCTGTCTCCCGTGTTTGACGCAGCTTGCGGACAAGGAGGCCTCTCAGGTAAGTGAACAACAGGATTCGGGGTTGAAACGTACTTAGTAGCGGTAGGCCTAGCCCTAGCCGCTCTAAGACTGACGTGACCCGTCACTTGGCTTGTGTATGGGACGAATCATTTTGTTTCCTTGATATTTTTGTACTATATAGGCTTCTGTTCATATTAGTTACAGAGTTGGACTATATTTCTCTAATAAATTTCATCATTTAAATCAATCTGTCTCTATCAACGGTTTGTTTACATTTTTTGACCCTCCCCCGTAAATTAGGTCAGTGTGACAGTGCAGTCACCTGTTTACCCAATGGCCTTGAAGCCATTCTGTTTCATAGGCCTAATGGAGTACTTTACCTTGTGGAATGCCTCAAGTGTGTGTAACCAGTAAAGATTTACTTCTTTCATAGTTGTGTCACTGTATATAAAAGCACACACACAAATTTCAAACTATTATTTATTTATTAAACAATTTATTACAGGCCAATTTAATATAGCGCATATTTCTAACACAGCAGCTGTATGCACGATTAAGGCTATGGGAATGCAGACCCATTTCTATTTAATATGATATAGACCAGCTACTGCATACATAAATGAATTCTGCTTTCTTATATTTCTAGATAATACTTTAAAATAGGCGAGAATCAGAATAGTCCAAACGTCGGTCGGTTTGATTGTTAATCAGTCCGTTGCTCGCCATAATTTAAGAACCACTGAACACATTTTGAACATATTAATTACCTAGGTTAGTGGCTTGGCTGTGGTGCTATACTATTTTCTCTACCTCAGAGGTCAAGGGTGCTCATCTTTTTAACTGAGGGTATTGGAAACCTCTACAGTTGAATTATTTGTGTGCAGTCTGTATCCAGTGCAGGAGCCTCTGATGTCACAAGTGCAGGAGATGGTGTTTCACCAGTCACCATTACCTGTCCCACCTGTAGAGCCCTCATCCCTCTTCCTCCTGCAGGTGTCGGCGCTCTACATGTATGTGTGTGTGTGTGTTTGTGGGTGTGTGTGTGTGTTTGTGGGTGTGTGTGTGTGAGTTCCAGCAGAATGCCTTGATTCTGGTTGTTTTCATTATTTTCTCTAAATCGGCGATGTCTCATTGTATTTATAATATGCATCAGAGGACCTGAATACATTCGCAAAATGTGTGTGTACATGTAAGTGTGTGTGTGTGGATGGGTGGTTGTGAGTGTAATCAATGAGTGTTTGAAGTGGTATATATGATGTCGTCTATGTATGTCTGTGTACGATGAAGGATGTCGAAGTCCAAACCTTTAATTGGATAATAGCATTAAGTCCTATGGACCTGTCTTACCACTAGTCCTTAATGAAGAACTCAGAACAAACAAAATAATGGACATAAATGAACATAAAATAACTGGGAAACTAACACATACCTTAACTATGGTAAGAAATGACTAAGAATATGAATGCACCTCACTACACATACTCCCACAATTCCCCTCCCCCACACCACTCACTCCGACACACCACCTCTCCTCCCTCCTCTCCCCGCACGCACACACACCATGCATTTCACGCAATTTCTCAACAACTTAAAATTGTCGCAAGGTGGGTAAGAATAAAAAGGTATAAAATCATCTTACATACATGCAAAATGGAGAATACAAATTTGTGGAGGCTTATTTTTAAATGAAGTTAATGATTTAACCTCTTTCGGTGGGGTTGGGGCATGACAAGAAATTCCTGCCTTCCATGAAATTACTTACTGGATTTTACGTTTTTAAAAGTAATTTGTCTTTTGTCCTAGATTCTCTCTAGCACTCTTGAATATGACAGTCAATGTTCCAGACTACGAAGGAACATTAAGGCAGTGTTTTCAAACTAAACCGAGCAATATGATTTGGAACAATTTTTTTTCAGACCAGTTCATGTGTAGGTTTATTGCGCTGACTGTGATATTTGGTTAAAAATTCGGAATTGCACGTTTGTTTTTCCTAATCAGAATGTTTAAACGTGCACTTTGGAAATAATTGTTCATACAAATCAAACATTATTTTGATTATCTGTTTTGGATATTTCTTTGTTTCAGAACAACCCCTACGTTGATGATGGTGGTGACCAAGAGCGTGACCGAAGACCTTTCGCCTGCGACCTTTGTGAGGAAGGTCAAGAAGCCAAGCTGAAGTGTTCCGTGTGCAAGACCTATTTTTGCACACGCTGCCGACGAACGCACGACAAGTTATGCAAATCCATGCAGGTGACAGAGGTCAAAGTTAAGCGTGAGGAGGAGAAAGATAGTGGACAGTATCCAGAAGTGGAGTCCCTGGAAGTAAAACAGATGTTGGAAGCAGTTATGAAGAAACTGTCGGGGGAAGCACAACAGCAGCAGCGCAAAGCAGGAGGTGTTAGCAAGAGGAAAGGCGCCCAGGAGCAGAAACTCATAGGGCCAGGTGTGGGCCAAGAAGGCGACGAGATGGATGCTGAGAGTTTGACTTCAGTCGTCAAGATGCTAATGTTGAAACAGTCAGACACTGATAAACTGGTATCCACGCTGCAAGGTTCACTGTTAACTCTACAAAACCAAAACTCGCTTTTGTTCCGAGACCTGTCAACCGTTCAAGACCAGAACGCCAAGCTAAAGAAAGAACACGAGGCTCTGCAGCGTGAGGTGGTCAGCCTAAAAGACAAGAACGCCATCCTATGCCAGGACAACCAGCAGCTGCGTCACGAGGTCACCAAGCTGCAAGATGACGTCACAAAGGCCCAGAATGACGTCAGCAGGCTCCAGGACTGTAACACCATTGTACAGCAACAGCAGGACATTATGCTAGATCGAGTTGCAAAGTTGGATTCTAACACATTTCAACTTCAAACTGATGTTGCAAACCTGAAAGCTGATCAAACCAAACTGCAAGGGGAAATAACCAGTGTAAAAACTGACCAACCAAGACTTCAAGGGGAAATAACCAGTGTCAAAACTGACCAAGGCAAACTGCAAGGGGAAATAACCATTCTGAAATCTGACTCCGCCAAAATGCAAGGGGAAGTACTCAGTCTGAAAAGGGACCAGGGCAACCTACAACTAGAAGTCGCAAGTCTGAAAACTGATCAAGGCAGTCTGCAAGCAGAGATGACCAAGCTCAGAACAGACAATGGCAGATTGAAGGGTGATGTCGGGAATCTGAAATCTGTCCAGGACCAAGTGAAGCGGGATGTGAAGACACTGAGCTTACAAGTGTTTTTCCATGCATGGCTGAGTGAGGCTGTAACACTACAGAAAAATGACATTCTGATTTGTAACAACGTTGTAACAAATGTTGGAGAGGGGTATGACGATGAGACTGGTATGTTTACAGCTCCAGTTTCAGGTGTCTATTGTTTCATGGCTTCATCAAGTCCGTACTCTGAGGTAAATGTCTTTTGTAATGCACACATTGTACTTGACAATGAAAACATAGGTTACTTTCTTGCCCTCGGCAAAGGAAGCAGCACTGCTCATGTTACATTGCTAGTCAAAGCTGGTCAGAAGGTGTGGCTGCAATGTTTTCAAAATGGAAGTAGGTTTCAGAATGGGTGGATAACATCCTTCACTGGTTATCTTGTTCAGCCACAACTGTAAGACAGCTATATCACTGAGGTCAAGTAGCAGTTTCTGTTTGACAGATGACTGACCAATGACCAATGCAGCTTTTTTTGTTATCTGCCTTTTACACACATCTGGCTCTTGAGGGTGATCTTGCAAAAGCGTGTGAAAGTCTAGTGAAATTTTGCGAAAACCAAATATATTCACGATGCAAAATGTGTTTGTAACCAAATGTAGAGACACATTTACTATTTGAATGCCGTATGCTAGTCAAAAATGTATTAAGAAAAATTGTATAAAATAAGTATTCACAATTTTCAGGTCACATAGAAATGTCACTGTTTGCTCCATCTATGAATGAAATTGCAAATGTTATTAATGGATCAAATGTAAACAAATAATAATTGTTAAATATGTATGTGTGTGTGTGCGTGTGCGTGCGTGTGTTTATGATATGACATTCAGTGAAAAGACCTTATATTTACTATTGAATTGAATTGATTCTCTCATAGTCATATCATTACCATCAAACATTTCTGTTTCCCTCTAACAATACTGTCGTTTGTGTGCTTACATGTACCACTTATATAAACTTTCATACTGAACAATGATAAGTATCACTAACTTAAGATTATTTCTTTACATTCTAATGGTTGTGAGTGTATGACCAAAAAAGAAAGTTGTACTTGTCAATGGCCTGTATAAAAGTTGGGTTACGATGTAATAACAGTTATTTTTGTTTGTTTGGGATTTATGCCTAGAGTTACATGCTGTCTCTCTCTCTCTCTCACTCTCTCTCTCTCTCTCTTTCTCTCTCCCTATCTCTCTCTTTCTCTCTCCCTCTCTCTCTCTCCCCCTCTCTTTCTCTCTCTCCCCCTCTCTTTCTCTTTCTCTCTCTCTCCCTCTCTTTCTCTCTCTCTCCCTCTCTTTCTCTCTCTCCCCCTCTCTTTCTCTCTCTCTCCCTCTCTTTATCTCTCTCTCTTTCTTTCTCTCTCTCCCCCTCTCTTTCTCTCCCTCATTTGCAATTTGTTGTACTGTATAATTCATTGTAGTGATTTCATACTACTATTTCAGGTGTTGTCATACAAAGACATTGATACATCTCCTAACACCTACTTAATGACTTGCTGCAAAGACTTGAGTGGATATTGATCAGTATTTTACTGTATCTCGTGACTTTCAGTATTGAGCGTATTGTGATTTGACATTCCCGTCCAGCATTTGAATCCAGTATTTGTTGATAATATTAATTGTTCATGCCAATTCTCTTTTAACTTAATATATATATTGTATTGTACTTGTTCTGGTTCCCTCGCACCCATCCGTCTTCTCTCCCAACTATTTTTTTCTGCAAAACCTCCTTCCCCAACCCCTGCCCACCTTCCTCCATTGTTCTACCTCTCTCTCTATATATATCTATATATGAAATGTCGCTTACAACATGGCCTTCCAAAGATGGTTTTCGAATTGGCCATCTTAATATATGTCACGCAAACAACAAAACACACAAAATAGCATCAATTTTAAACAACCATAATACACCATTTCACATATTTGGCTTCTCTGAATCCTGGCTGTGCAATAAGACTGTTGAGTCTGAAATGTCGGTACCAGGTTATTCTTCAATAATACGTCATAGAACAAAAGTTCAAGAAACTGGTTTATTAATATACATTAGCGAAACAATTAATTGCAAGCGTCTGCATCACATTGAACAGCATCAGATTGAGTCTATTTGGCTTGAAGTAAATATAAAACATTCAGCACCAATAATCATCGGATTCTTATACAGACATCCTGATGTACATGTAGACTGGATTAATAACTTCACTTCTATGATCGATGCTCTAATATTAGAATCTAAAGATTTCTTCATTTTAGGGGATTTTAATATTGACCTGTATAAACCTAATAAACACTGGACTGATACTATCAAACTTTGCAACATTGATCAACTAGTATCAGGACCAACCAGAGTAGCTGCGACTTCTAGCACACTCATTGATCATATATATACAAATAACAAGACGCATGTTGTAGAAGTTTGTGTGCCAGTATTTGCTTGCAGTGATCATTATCCTGTTTGTTTAACCTGGAAAAAGAAAGGAGCTAAAATTCCAAAACCAGGACATAAAACAATAACATACAGATCTTTTTCAAAATTTAATGAAAATGATTTTCTCTTTGATCTCAGCAACAGCGGTCTCTCAAATGTTTATAATTTTACTGACCCTGAAAATGCTTTATCATACTGGTATGATACATTTATGAATATATACAATATGCATGCTCCTATCTATACCAAAAGAGTTAAATACTATACTAAACCGCCATGGCTAGACACAGAACTACAAAAGGCCATTTATTTGAGAGATTATTTAAAGAAAAGCGGTAAAGAATATGAATATAAGAAACAAAGAAATGCAGTAACTTCACTAAAAAGAAAGAAAATGAAAACATTTATTACAAATTTAATATCGTCCAAAAACAGTTCTAAAAAGATTTGGACAGCAATTCATCACTTAACAAACAAATCAAGTATATCAAAGGTAATTACAGATATTTCTCCTAATACTCTGAATTTACATTTTATTAAAACGTCTGACAGAATTATTACTATTGACAAATCGAAAGAAAACACTCTAAAAAAATTAACAGACTTTTGTCACTCTAAGAATATTAAAAACAAGAGAGATATTCCGTATTTGTCTACAGAATTTGTATATAAAGCACTAAGAAACCTTAAGCAAACAAACTCAAAAGGTGTTGATGAATTGGATAGTAAAATATTAAAATTGTCCGCGTCATTCATTACTAACACTTTAACGTATATATACAACTTATGCATAGCCAGATCATATTTTCCTAAAATGTTTAAAAATGCTAAAGTTATACCCCTTTTTAAGAATGGTGATAGCACTGACCCATCGAACTATAGACCTATTTCGATTCTTTCTACTCTCTCTAAGCCTCTTGAAAAGCACTTAAATAATAATATTCTTGATAATTTCACTAAAAACAGCCTCTTACATGAAAATCAATCAGGTTTTAGAGCTAAACATTCTTGTCACACGGCTCTTACATCTATGATAGAACAATGGCTAAATAATATTAATCAGGGAAAATTGTCTGGAACATTATTTGTTGACTTTGCAAAAGCTTTTGATGTAATAGATCATGACCTTCTTCTACGTAAATTACAATTATATGGCATTCATTCTAAATCGCTTGAATTTCTAAAATCGTTTATTTCTGACAGAGAACAGTGTGTTTATATAAATTAAAAAAATCACAATTTGAAATTGTTAAAGCTGGAGTACCACAAGGATCTCTTTTAGGACCTTTGTTATTTTCTATCTACATAAATGATCTCCCCCTTCATATTTCTACTTCTTGTGAACTCTTTGCTGATGACACTACATTACACTCTCAAAATACAGACTTGAATCATCTGTGCTCCTCCTTACAACAAGGGGCTATTGAACTACAAGAGTGGACTGAATCCAACCACATGGCCCTCAATCCAGACAAAATGAAATCCATGCTAATTACAACAAGACAAAAAAGACAAAATTTATCTATAAAGCTTCGTCCATTAAAAATTTGCAATAAAACAATTGATGAAGCACAATTTTATAAACTTCTTGGTATAACTTTAGACAATAATTTGTCCTGGATCAATCATATTTTAAATGTTAGTAAAACCATTTCGAAAAGGACTTATCAGTTATCAAGAATTAAACATTTATTAAATTTACATTCTCGTAAACTTTTTTATTCTGGTCATATTCAACCATTTATTGATTATTCCTCTACTATTTGGGATTCTGCTAGTGGCAATGCAATGAAGCCTTTAATTAGAGTTCACAAACGTGCAATTAAACAAATTATTCTTAAACAAAAAATATCTCCAGATGATTATAAACGGATTAATATTCTACCTCTTGCCAACAGACTAAAATTTAATAAAGGGGTTTTCATGCACAAGATCCTTTCTTGCAATGCACCTTCCTATCTTTGTTCTCTTTTTTCCCAAATAACCAGATCGTCCACAAAATTAAATGTTCCACTTCCAAGAATTGATCTTTTCAAAACTAGTCTAGCTTATTCTGGTTCAACTCTGTGGAATAACTTTCCTGACGATCTTCGCACTCCAGACTATAAAATTACATCATTTAGAACACGTCTCTTAAAACACATTAAAAATTAAATAAACGTTATTTGTTGTTAAAATTAACAACAATAATATGATTTAATATTTTTTTTAAAATATTTAAAATATTTATTCCATGATGATATTGTTTATTTGTTATTGTTCCATGATGTTAATGTTCTAACATTCATTTGTTGTATTTAATAGTTCTTGTTACAAGCCCCAAGGGCAAGATGTAAAAAAGCGCATCCAGCGCTTACTCTTTTACCCTTGCAAAATAAAATTGTTATCTTATCTTATTATCTTATCCTCTCTTTCTCTCTCTCTTTCTCTCTCTCTCCCTCTCTTTCTCTCTCTCTCTCTCCCTCTCTCTCTCTCTTTCTCTCTCTCTCCCTCTCTCTCTCCCCCTCTCTCTCCTTCTCTTTCTCTCTCTTTCCCTCTCTCTCTCCCTCTCTCTCCCTCTCTCTCTCTTTCCATTCCCCCCCATCCTCCCTTCCACCCTGTCCTCTGTCTTGTTTTTGTTTTGGCAGTAAAACGTCATCTCCAGTAGGGAGACTCCAAAGGCCTATGACATTCCCACGCTCACACAATAAAATCAATGTGTGCACACGCAAACGCCTATGAATAAACAGTTCACCATATTGCTATAATCGTATGACATAGGCTTACAAACATTACGCGTCCTTGAAAGGTCGCGTGCTGATCAAGCACAAATCAATGGTTGTCGGCAACCCTTATTTTTTTTTTAAGCTGCCAGTGATTGTACAACGCTTTTGCCTTAGTTTACTTTAGTTTAGTAGATGGAGGATTTTAAAAAAAAAATTTTTTAAGGTCTCACGATTTATCCTACGGCTTTTCCTTCATACTTTGAAGTGAGGGTCACGCTAGCGCAATGTGGACTAAATTAAATGTAATCGTCATATTCTTTAATCTTAACTATACATTTTGGTAACCCTGTGGGTTAGGGCACTGAATAGAATAGACCCAACGATTCCCGGCGTGTCTTAAGAGGCGACCAACAGGGGTGATGTCAGCACGGCTTCACTGGGCGAAAGTCTGCTACACAAACGTCACCGGCCAGGACGGAGGAACCTCACGTTACTACAGGTTCAACGACCACGTGCTCAGGGCCAAGGCGAGCCAGACTGTACCCGTGGATTTCGGCTTTGGCCAACAACCTGGAGAGGATTGGACCCCCCCCCCCAGGTTTTTCTTGCCCAAGTCCGTATGATAAAACACAGGCGCTTATATCTGGACACGCGAGCGCCTATGCCTGTGACGCGCCTCCCAATTTTTAAACACGCCGCGAGCGCCTATGCCTGTGACGCGTCTCCCTTTGGTATTATAGATAACAAAAGGGAGACGCGTCACAGGCATAGGCGCTCGCGTGTCCAGATACAAGCGCTTGTGTGATGTGTGATGAAAAGATCCACTCACTCCAAAGCTGATCGGTCGTCGCCCGTGTCATCAAAGACCGCGCCTTCCGTTGGCCCCCAGGACGGAGGTAATAATTGTGTTACTGATGGACAACTTAGCAAGATCCGCACAAGAGACAAAATCGTCATAGAAATCTGGAAGGCCAGAACCTTAACTGCGGAGGGAAAATTAGAAGAACTTACCCACGAGCTGGAACACTTTCCATGGAACATTTTAGGTATCGGCGAACTGCGCTGAAAATGCCTAGGTGAAACAACGACCGACAAAGGCCACCACCTTTATTTCAGCGGGAGAGATCACAGGCACGAACACGGTGTTGGATTCTCGGTCCACAAAGATTTTCTAGCCACTGTCATGGGTTACCGCCCAGTCTCCAGTTTCCTCATTACCATCCATCTGAGAGCAGCCCCTTTCAACATAACCATCATTCAGGCCAATGCCCCAACATCAGACTCAGACTATGACGACAACGAAGTCCAGGATTTCAACGAACATCTACAGGCTGTCCTTGACCAAGTGCCGAAGAAGGACATAGTTGTAGTGGAAGGCGACTGGAATGCCAAGGTTGGCCAAGATGGGCACCACAACTGGAGAGACACATGTGGATTGCAACAACGAGACAAATGACAGGGGTCTGAGACTCTTTGAGTTTGCCAGATACAACAGTCTCATACTGGCAAACCCTATTGGTCTCCACACAAAATCCAGACAATGGACATGGCACAGTACCAGCGGGGAGCATCACAATCAGATTGACTACATCATGGTCAAGACACGCTTCAGATCAAGAATCAACATTGGCAGGACACGCACTTTTCCAGGAGCAGACATCGGAAGTGACCACGATCTCGTGATGATGTCCTTCCGGCTCCACTTAAAGAGAGTAAACACAGCAAAGTGCACCAGACTAAAGTTCGACCTGGACAAACTGCAAGATCCGGAGGTGGCAGAAATATTCCAAGCCACAATTGGAGGAAAATTTGCACCACTGCTCATTTTGGGAGCTAGTGAAGTAGATGTCTACACCATGACCACCACCTTCAATTCAGCTGTGACAGATGCCCTCACTGAGATCCTTGGCAAGCTCCGCCCAAAGAAGAAGCTGTGGATCACACCTGAACTTTTGGATCTGTGTGATAAACGAAGAGAGATTAAAAAAAAAAAAAAAAAAAAGAATAGCTCACAGAGAGCTGATGCCTACCGAAAAATCAACAATGACGTCCGAAAAGGCATGCGCACAGCTAAGGACAACTGGATAGAAAAGCAGTGCCAGGAAATACACAACAGTCTGAACAAGAACAACAGCAAGAAGACCTATTAGACTGTGAAACGGCTGACAAGTTTTAAACAGCCCAAGGACTCTACGATCCAAAGCAAGTCTGGCATATGACTTACAAAAGAACAAGAAGTCTGTATAGATGGACGAAGTACTGCTATGACCTTTACAACCACACACCAAAAGGAGACCCATCAGTTCTAGCATGTCCCCAGAACAGAGAAGAGGAAGAAATCCTCCCAATTCTCCGATAAGAAGTTGAGGCAGCAGTGCAATCATTGAAGAAGGGGAAGTCAGCGTATGTTACCCGTGGAATTACTTCAAGCAAGAGGAGAAACGATGATTGACGCCCTCACCATTATCTGTAACAAGATCTGTCAGAGTGGGAGTAACCTACACCATGGACCCAGTCGCTTGTCATCACTCTTCCCAAAAAGGGTAACCTTCAGGAGAGTCAAAATTCGGCGACATTGATGACTTTTCGGCAAAGTCCTCCTGAAAATAATATATCAACAGGTTGAAACCCCAAGCTGAACAGATCCTATCTGAAGAACAAGCGGATTCAGGGCAGGGCGAAGTACCACTGAACAGATTTTCAACCTCAGAATAATCCGCAAGAAATACCTACAGCACCAACAACATCTATATGATGTGTTTGTAGACTTCAAGAAAGCTTTTGACCAAGTCTGGCATGCAGCTCTGTGGGCAACCATGAGAGTTTACAACATCAGTCCTGAAATTATTAAAGTCATCAAAAGCCTGTATGACAAGGCTACCAGTGCAGTCCTTCACATCAGTGCCATCGGAAAATGGTTCAGAACAACAATCGGTATGCGTCAAGGATTCCTACTCTCTCCAACACTCTTCAACATCTTCCCAGAGCGCATCATGTCAGATGCCTTTGCAGACCACGAAGGCACAGTCAGCATAGGGGGTAGAGCAATCACAAAACTTACGTTTTGCGGATGACATTGATGGATTGGCTAGAGAGGAACAAGAACTTGAATAGCTGGTACAGAGGTTTGACATCCATAGCATTGGCTATAATGTCTTTGTGGACCAAGATTCCAACGCCGTGTTCATGCATGTCATCTCTCCCGCTGAAATAAAGCTTGTGGCCTTTGTCGGTCGTTGTTTCACCTAGGCCTTTCCAGCGCAGTTCGCTGATGCCTAAAATGTTCCATCGATATTGGTCCAGCTCGTGGGCCAGTTCTTCTAATTTTCCCTCCTCAGTTAAGGTCCTGACATTCCAGGTTCCTATGACGATGTTGTCTCTCCTGCTAAGTTGTCCATCAGCAGCACACTTATCACCTCCGTCCTGGAGGCCAAGGGAAGGTGCGGTCCTTGGTGACACGGGCGACGACCGATCCGGTATGGAGTGAGTGATTCTTTTCATCGTACGGTGTGTTTTGGGCAAGAAAGACCTGGCATTGCCCAATCCTCTCCAGACTGTTGGCCACAGCCGAAATCCACGAGAACAGTGTGGCTCACCTTGGCCCCGAGCACATGGTCTGTGAACCTGTAGAAACGTGAGGTTCTTCCATCCTGGCCGATGACTTCTGTGTAGAAGACTTTCGCCCAGTGATGTGCTGTCATTACCCCTGTTAGTCGCTTCTTGCGACACGCCGGGAAACGTTGGGTCTATTCTATTCAGCGCCCGAACCCACAGGGCTGAAAATGTACTTGTTTACAATAAAACGTAATGTTGTTCTGATATAGCGCCCTAACCAGATGTAAGAACTGCTTAAGGCGCTGGTAGGATAAAGTAATCCTTCATGTGTATTTCACATTCGCTAAGTCAAAAGAGCTGCTCACGGCGCTGGTAGGATATAGTAATCCTTCATGTGTATTTCACATTTGCTAAGTCAAAAGATCTGCTCACGGCGCTGGCATAATAAAGTAATCCTTCATGTAGGCTATATTTCACATTCGCTAAGTCAAAAGAGCTGCTCACGGCAAAGGCAGAATAAAGTAATCCTTCATGTATATTTCACATTCGCTAAGTCAAAAGAGCTGCTCACGGCGCTGGTAGAATAAAGTAATCCTTCATGTATATTTCACATTCGCTAAGTTAAAAGAGCTGCTCACGGCACTGGCAGAATAAAGTAATCCTTCATGTGTATTTCACATTCGCTAAGTCAAAAGAGCTGCTCACGGCACTGGCAGAATAAAGTAATCCTTCATGTGTATTTCACATTCGCTAAGTCAAAAGAGCTGCTTACGGCGCTGGCCGCTTCGGATTGACCACAAGTCAACTAAGTTGCCAACTTTTGATCTGCTCACTGCCTCAAGTGACAGACCCTTCAATCATTACAGCAATACCATACAGTGGTTAACTATACTCCTTCTTCACTGGGATGGTTAACCAATAGCAGAGGTAGACGTTAAACCTCAATGTTCATTCATTCATACTGTACGTGTATAGGCTACATTATTTTAGCTCATTTGACCCAATGGCAGGGTTCTTTATCGTACCCCCAGGCGGGCTCTTTGGATAGAAGATGGGAGGGCGAGCACAACAGTGTAAAGTACTAGGTCAAAATATGACTTTTAGTTTATATTCAGCAACCTAAATTCAGCGAGCGATATTTTCAACTCAGCAAAATGGCACCTCGGGGGGATTGGGTTATATCCTAGATACTGTATCACCAGCGCCTTGAGCAGCTCTTGAGCTTGAAAAGCGGCTATATAAGAACGATTACATAAATAAGTAAAACCTGACAAAACACCCTTACACAGTCAAAGGTTATTGTTGTCCACAGACTGTGCAACGCAAGGTCTGACACAATGCAGTCTTAAGGTTAATTTAGTTTAGTGCTGTTATTCACAGTGTTTTTAATCACCGGAAGTTGTTTAAAAAAAAAAAAAAGTCATGTCATAAATATTTGATCGCGTCAATATATATTAGAGGTATAGGACAGAATCAATAATACAATCAGTTAAACGATAAATAAATCAGGGTTTTTAGACTCGGAAACAAGTTCAATTTGCAATAAAGACCCAACCTTGTGGTTAACCTATCATTGCAACCAATACTCTGTATGCAGTCGCATGCGCAGCCACGACTGACGAAACCGGTGTGCAAAGATTAACCCAGAGAGGAGGTATGTGACGTCACGGACCTTATAAAAACGATAGCGCGGGCCCGCACCGGCATTCACACTCACTATACCATACACATCCGGTTCCGGCTTCATGGTTGAAGGACGTGCTCGTCTGTGTCTGCCGATATTACTGTGTGAAATCTATTGTCATCCTTGTTGGAGATTATCCGTTTGCGTGCTTGGACACTTTTTGTGCCTTGTTTGTGATATTTGTGAACTCGACGTGGTGGTGGTGTGAGGAGACAGTGACTCTTGTTCAGTGATATCGAGAATTTGATATACCTGTGAATTTCCGCCATTTGCAAATTGGATGTTGACTGTTGTGTTTGACTTTCTCGGAACCGGATATTTTATTGGAAAACGTCAATTTTTTATGACTATTTTAATCAACGAAAGGGTCGGGGGTCTCTAGCCTGCCTCCTGGGGACTGCATTGTTTGACTTTATCATTCTGTGGAGGACTTCTTCATCGTATTCTTTGGAGATTGTTATTACCAGAGTATATAACTGTGACTGTGTCATGGCGGGACATGTGCTTTGACTGTGTTTGACTTTTTCCGCTGGTGACGTTGGACATATTGTGCGAGCTTATACAATAGTATCGACTCCCTTTTATCATTGTTTTTAATTGGTCCTGAATCGGATTTTAATTTTTTCAGTGTGCTCTTGCGGTCGGGCCCCCTCTTTTTTTTTTTTTTTTTTTTTTTTTTTTTTTTTTTTTTTTTTGGTCTGGCACTGAGCAATGGAGGGTAGGGCTGGTCTCGCGACCGCCTCTTGTTCTTCTCCTAAGCGACATCGCGTTGTGGGTGGAGTCAGGAAAGACTCGCCGGTGATCAAAACTCGAACTGACTCGAATGATGCTGTCTCTAAAGTTAGAGACTTAGATTGTTCTGCCACTCAAGCTTCGGGCAGCCTGGCTGTCGGCGCTTTACCTGATTTGGCCCCTGGTGGCCGAAAGCGACCTCATGTGACTCTGTCTGAGTCGTCCCCCTCTTCTGGGGGTATTGACGGGACCTCCTCTGAGGGCGAGGATTCTCTCTCAGCTTCCGGCTCTGATGCCGAGCTTATGGAGGTCCCGGATATCGCGCCGGCTGCTCAGCCCCCCTTGTGTCCGCCGCCGGCCGGGGTGGATGATCAGGCTAAGAACACGGAAGGTGACTGGATTACGGCCACAGGCAAACGGAAAAATAAATCCAAGGGACCCTTGAGACCCCCCACGGTGCCTAACTATGGTTTGTGTACACATCCGGTTATTATTAAGCAAATAGGTGATACCTCTGCTGTGTCTCTGAAGGCTATGCAGTGGAAACTGGCGGACCTCTTGAAGGCGCTAGTGGGCACTGTTGACCGTATAAGACCCCTGAGGGATGGATTCCTCATAGCCTGCACATCAAAAACACAGCAGACTAAACTAATTGAAGTTTCACAGATTGGTCAGATAACTGTGGCATAACTTTGTTATTACATTAAACAATGATACAGTGGACTTTGTTATTACATTAAGCAATGATAAAGTGGGCATTGTTAATACATTAAACAATGATACTGTGGGCATTATTATTACATTAAACAATGATAGGGCATACAGTGAGCATTGTTATTGCATTAAACAATGATACAGTGGGCATTGTTATTACATTAAACAATGATACAGTGGGCATTGTTATTACATTAAACAATGATACAGTAAAGGTAAGGTAAGGTAAAGGTTGTCCAATAGCCTTGTGGCCGTAGGGAAGCGTGATGTTGGAGATCACACTTATCTTGGGCCAGCGTAATGAGGGTGATGTCCATCTCTCTCCCTCGCTGCTTTACCTTCCCGACCCTTAAGAGAGTAGGTACTCAGTCACAGTTGAGTCAACTGGGGGCGTTGTTATTTGTCGCTTCACGTTTTGCGGTCACCCATCCAAGTGCTAACCGCACTGGATGGTGCTTAACGTGCGACACAGTAGCGAGTGCTCCAACCACTGCGCTATCCGACACCCCAATGATACAGTGGGCATTGTTATTACATTAAACAATGATACAGTGGACTTGGGTTGCTCAAACCACCCTCTAAAGTTTCATTCTTTCCATTTCTGTTTAAAAGGGAGAGATTTGATGATCATGATGATCATGATCATGATGATGCATGGTGATGATGTCCATCCATTGCTCACTGCAGGGGCCGATACAGGATCTAGCTCAAGATCACGCAGTGATGGTATTGGTGTACCGTTAAATAGGGGAAATCAATTCCTGTGGGAACAAAATTTGAAAATTCGAACGTCAGCAGTTGGTCTGGGCTACGAATTAAAGTCCACTTGATCATTGTTTAATATAATAACAATGCGAATCTTAGGGTTAACCCGTTTCTACAAAAGTGAACAAAGACTTCGATTTGGGGCCCTTTAGCTTAAAACGTAATATTGTTGTAATATAGCGCCCTTACTACATCTAAGACCTGCTCAGTGCACTGGCACAGTAAGGTAAATGGCTTATCTCGTAGCAGCATGATTTAGACCTTTGACCTATTACAAACTAACCCTAACTTGGGTCTTGAGATTTACTTCCCACAAGACTTGCGCAATGGGAGGTAATAGGTTTGAAACCATGCTCCTAGGAAATCACCACCACTACCTCTAAAGTTTTATTTTTTTTTTTTTATTTATCTATGACTCTTTTCAAAGTTACATTTGTAATTCTTATCTCAAACACCCAATACGAAAGTGAACTGAAAGTAGGCCTTAACTTCGACACCGCCAATTACATCCATCAGGCTATCGTCAGCGCGTGGCAGAGAAAAAACAAGATGGCGACGGGTGGGTATGACAGAGATCTGGATAATCGTGTTACTTGCAGTATCTGCCTAGAACCGTACAGAGGACGGCATCCTAAGATTTTACCATGTTTCCATTCCTTCTGTCTCCCGTGTTTGACGCAGCTTGCGGACAAGGAGGCCTCTCAGGTAAGTGAACAACAGGATTCGGGGTTGAAACGTACTTAGTAGCGGTAGGCCTAGCCCTAGCCGCTCTAAGACTGACGTGACCCGTCACTTGGCTTGTGTATGGGACGAATCATTTTGTTTCCTTGATATTTTTGTACTATATAGGCTTCTGTTCATATTAGTTACAGAGTTGGACTATATTTCTCTAATAAATTTCATCATTTAAATCAATCTGTCTCTATCAACGGTTTGTTTACATTTTTTGACCCTCCCCCGTAAATTAGGTCAGTGTGACAGTGCAGTCACCTGTTTACCCAATGGCCTTGAAGCCATTCTGTTTCATAGGCCTAATGGAGTACTTTACCTTGTGGAATGCCTCAAGTGTGTGTAACCAGTAAAGATTTACTTCTTTCATAGTTGTGTCACTGTATATAAAAGCACACACACAAATTTCAAACTATTATTTATTTATTAAACAATTTATTACAGGCCAATTTAATATAGCGCATATTTCTAACACAGCAGCTGTATGCACGATTAAGGCTATGGGAATGCAGACCCATTTCTATTTAATATGATATAGACCAGCTACTGCATACATAAATGAATTCTGCTTTCTTATATTTCTAGATAATACTTTAAAATAGGCGAGAATCAGAATAGTCCAAACGTCGGTCGGTTTGATTGTTAATCAGTCCGTTGCTCGCCATAATTTAAGAACCACTGAACACATTTTGAACATATTAATTACCTAGGTTAGTGGCTTGGCTGTGGTGCTATACTATTTTCTCTACCTCAGAGGTCAAGGGTGCTCATCTTTTTAACTGAGGGTATTGGAAACCTCTACAGTTGAATTATTTGTGTGCAGTCTGTATCCAGTGCAGGAGCCTCTGATGTCACAAGTGCAGGAGATGGTGTTTCACCAGTCACCATTACCTGTCCCACCTGTAGAGCCCTCATCCCTCTTCCTCCTGCAGGTGTCGGCGCTCTACATGTATGTGTGTGTGTGTGTTTGTGGGTGTGTGTGTGTGTTTGTGGGTGTGTGTGTGTGAGTTCCAGCAGAATGCCTTGATTCTGGTTGTTTTCATTATTTTCTCTAAATCGGCGATGTCTCATTGTATTTATAATATGCATCAGAGGACCTGAATACATTCGCAAAATGTGTGTGTACATGTAAGTGTGTGTGTGTGGATGGGTGGTTGTGAGTGTAATCAATGAGTGTTTGAAGTGGTATATATGATGTCGTCTATGTATGTCTGTGTACGATGAAGGATGTCGAAGTCCAAACCTTTAATTGGATAATAGCATTAAGTCCTATGGACCTGTCTTACCACTAGTCCTTAATGAAGAACTCAGAACAAACAAAATAATGGACATAAATGAACATAAAATAACTGGGAAACTAACACATACCTTAACTATGGTAAGAAATGACTAAGAATATGAATGCACCTCACTACACATACTCCCACAATTCCCCTCCCCCACACCACTCACTCCGACACACCACCTCTCCTCCCTCCTCTCCCCGCACGCACACACACCATGCATTTCACGCAATTTCTCAACAACTTAAAATTGTCGCAAGGTGGGTAAGAATAAAAAGGTATAAAATCATCTTACATACATGCAAAATGGAGAATACAAATTTGTGGAGGCTTATTTTTAAATGAAGTTAATGATTTAACCTCTTTCGGTGGGGTTGGGGCATGACAAGAAATTCCTGCCTTCCATGAAATTACTTACTGGATTTTACGTTTTTAAAAGTAATTTGTCTTTTGTCCTAGATTCTCTCTAGCACTCTTGAATATGACAGTCAATGTTCCAGACTACGAAGGAACATTAAGGCAGTGTTTTCAAACTAAACCGAGCAATATGATTTGGAACAATTTTTTTTCAGACCAGTTCATGTGTAGGTTTATTGCGCTGACTGTGATATTTGGTTAAAAATTCGGAATTGCACGTTTGTTTTTCCTAATCAGAATGTTTAAACGTGCACTTTGGAAATAATTGTTCATACAAATCAAACATTATTTTGATTATCTGTTTTGGATATTTCTTTGTTTCAGAACAACCCCTACGTTGATGATGGTGGTGACCAAGAGCGTGACCGAAGACCTTTCGCCTGCGACCTTTGTGAGGAAGGTCAAGAAGCCAAGCTGAAGTGTTCCGTGTGCAAGACCTATTTTTGCACACGCTGCCGACGAACGCACGACAAGTTATGCAAATCCATGCAGGTGACAGAGGTCAAAGTTAAGCGTGAGGAGGAGAAAGATAGTGGACAGTATCCAGAAGTGGAGTCCCTGGAAGTAAAACAGATGTTGGAAGCAGTTATGAAGAAACTGTCGGGGGAAGCACAACAGCAGCAGCGCAAAGCAGGAGGTGTTAGCAAGAGGAAAGGCGCCCAGGAGCAGAAACTCATAGGGCCAGGTGTGGGCCAAGAAGGCGACGAGATGGATGCTGAGAGTTTGACTTCAGTCGTCAAGATGCTAATGTTGAAACAGTCAGACACTGATAAACTGGTATCCACGCTGCAAGGTTCACTGTTAACTCTACAAAACCAAAACTCGCTTTTGTTCCGAGACCTGTCAACCGTTCAAGACCAGAACGCCAAGCTAAAGAAAGAACACGAGGCTCTGCAGCGTGAGGTGGTCAGCCTAAAAGACAAGAACGCCATCCTATGCCAGGACAACCAGCAGCTGCGTCACGAGGTCACCAAGCTGCAAGATGACGTCACAAAGGCCCAGAATGACGTCAGCAGGCTCCAGGACTGTAACACCATTGTACAGCAACAGCAGGACATTATGCTAGATCGAGTTGCAAAGTTGGATTCTAACACATTTCAACTTCAAACTGATGTTGCAAACCTGAAAGCTGATCAAACCAAACTGCAAGGGGAAATAACCAGTGTAAAAACTGACCAACCAAGACTTCAAGGGGAAATAACCAGTGTCAAAACTGACCAAGGCAAACTGCAAGGGGAAATAACCATTCTGAAATCTGACTCCGCCAAAATGCAAGGGGAAGTACTCAGTCTGAAAAGGGACCAGGGCAACCTACAACTAGAAGTCGCAAGTCTGAAAACTGATCAAGGCAGTCTGCAAGCAGAGATGACCAAGCTCAGAACAGACAATGGCAGATTGAAGGGTGATGTCGGGAATCTGAAATCTGTCCAGGACCAAGTGAAGCGGGATGTGAAGACACTGAGCTTACAAGTGTTTTTCCATGCATGGCTGAGTGAGGCTGTAACACTACAGAAAAATGACATTCTGATTTGTAACAACGTTGTAACAAATGTTGGAGAGGGGTATGACGATGAGACTGGTATGTTTACAGCTCCAGTTTCAGGTGTCTATTGTTTCATGGCTTCATCAAGTCCGTACTCTGAGGTAAATGTCTTTTGTAATGCACACATTGTACTTGACAATGAAAACATAGGTTACTTTCTTGCCCTCGGCAAAGGAAGCAGCACTGCTCATGTTACATTGCTAGTCAAAGCTGGTCAGAAGGTGTGGCTGCAATGTTTTCAAAATGGAAGTAGGTTTCAGAATGGGTGGATAACATCCTTCACTGGTTATCTTGTTCAGCCACAACTGTAAGACAGCTATATCACTGAGGTCAAGTAGCAGTTTCTGTTTGACAGATGACTGACCAATGACCAATGCAGCTTTTTTTGTTATCTGCCTTTTACACACATCTGGCTCTTGAGGGTGATCTTGCAAAAGCGTGTGAAAGTCTAGTGAAATTTTGCGAAAACCAAATATATTCACGATGCAAAATGTGTTTGTAACCAAATGTAGAGACACATTTACTATTTGAATGCCGTATGCTAGTCAAAAATGTATTAAGAAAAATTGTATAAAATAAGTATTCACAATTTTCAGGTCACATAGAAATGTCACTGTTTGCTCCATCTATGAATGAAATTGCAAATGTTATTAATGGATCAAATGTAAACAAATAATAATTGTTAAATATGTATGTGTGTGTGTGCGTGTGCGTGCGTGTGTTTATGATATGACATTCAGTGAAAAGACCTTATATTTACTATTGAATTGAATTGATTCTCTCATAGTCATATCATTACCATCAAACATTTCTGTTTCCCTCTAACAATACTGTCGTTTGTGTGCTTACATGTACCACTTATATAAACTTTCATACTGAACAATGATAAGTATCACTAACTTAAGATTATTTCTTTACATTCTAATGGTTGTGAGTGTATGACCAAAAAAGAAAGTTGTACTTGTCAATGGCCTGTATAAAAGTTGGGTTACGATGTAATAACAGTTATTTTTGTTTGTTTGGGATTTATGCCTAGAGTTACATGCTGTCTCTCTCTCTCTCTCACTCTCTCTCTCTCTCTCTTTCTCTCTCCCTATCTCTCTCTTTCTCTCTCCCTCTCTCTCTCTCTCCCCCTCTCTCTCTCTCTCACTCTCTCTCTCTCTCTCTCTCTTTCTCTCTCCCTATCTCTCTCTTTCTCTCTCCCTCTCTCTCTCTCCCCCTCTCTTTCTCTCTCTCCCCCTCTCTTTCTCTTTCTCTCTCTCTCCCTCTCTTTCTCTCTCTCTCCCTCTCTTTCTCTCTCTCCCCCTCTCTTTCTCTCTCTCTCTCCCTCTCTTTATCTCTCTCTCTTTCTTTCTCTCTCTCCCCCTCTCTTTCTCTCCCTCATTTGCAATTTGTTGTACTGTATAATTCATTGTAGTGATTTCATACTACTATTTCAGGTGTTGTCATACAAAGACATTGATACATCTCCTAACACCTACTTAATGACTTGCTGCAAAGACTTGAGTGGATATTGATCAGTATTTTACTGTATCTCGTGACTTTCAGTATTGAGCGTATTGTGATTTGACATTCCCGTCCAGCATTTGAATCCAGTATTTGTTGATAATATTAATTGTTCATGCCAATTCTCTTTTAACTTAATATATATATTGTATTGTACTTGTTCTGGTTCCCTCGCACCCATCCGTCTTCTCTCCCAACTATTTTTTTCTGCAAAACCTCCTTCCCCAACCCCTGCCCACCTTCCTCCATTGTTCTACCTCTCTCTCTATATATATCTATATATGAAATGTCGCTTACAACATGGCCTTCCAAAGATGGTTTTCGAATTGGCCATCTTAATATATGTCACGCAAACAACAAAACACACAAAATAGCATCAATTTTAAACAACCATAATACACCATTTCACATATTTGGCTTCTCTGAATCCTGGCTGTGCAATAAGACTGTTGAGTCTGAAATGTCGGTACCAGGTTATTCTTCAATAATACGTCATAGAACAAAAGTTCAAGAAACTGGTTTATTAATATACATTAGCGAAACAATTAATTGCAAGCGTCTGCATCACATTGAACAGCATCAGATTGAGTCTATTTGGCTTGAAGTAAATATAAAACATTCAGCACCAATAATCATCGGATTCTTATACAGACATCCTGATGTACATGTAGACTGGATTAATAACTTCACTTCTATGATCGATGCTCTAATATTAGAATCTAAAGATTTCTTCATTTTAGGGGATTTTAATATTGACCTGTATAAACCTAATAAACACTGGACTGATACTATCAAACTTTGCAACATTGATCAACTAGTATCAGGACCAACCAGAGTAGCTGCGACTTCTAGCACACTCATTGATCATATATATACAAATAACAAGACGCATGTTGTAGAAGTTTGTGTGCCAGTATTTGCTTGCAGTGATCATTATCCTGTTTGTTTAACCTGGAAAAAGAAAGGAGCTAAAATTCCAAAACCAGGACATAAAACAATAACATACAGATCTTTTTCAAAATTTAATGAAAATGATTTTCTCTTTGATCTCAGCAACAGCGGTCTCTCAAATGTTTATAATTTTACTGACCCTGAAAATGCTTTATCATACTGGTATGATACATTTATGAATATATACAATATGCATGCTCCTATCTATACCAAAAGAGTTAAATACTATACTAAACCGCCATGGCTAGACACAGAACTACAAAAGGCCATTTATTTGAGAGATTATTTAAAGAAAAGCGGTAAAGAATATGAATATAAGAAACAAAGAAATGCAGTAACTTCACTAAAAAGAAAGAAAATGAAAACATTTATTACAAATTTAATATCGTCCAAAAACAGTTCTAAAAAGATTTGGACAGCAATTCATCACTTAACAAACAAATCAAGTATATCAAAGGTAATTACAGATATTTCTCCTAATACTCTGAATTTACATTTTATTAAAACGTCTGACAGAATTATTACTATTGACAAATCGAAAGAAAACACTCTAAAAAAATTAACAGACTTTTGTCACTCTAAGAATATTAAAAACAAGAGAGATATTCCGTATTTGTCTACAGAATTTGTATATAAAGCACTAAGAAACCTTAAGCAAACAAACTCAAAAGGTGTTGATGAATTGGATAGTAAAATATTAAAATTGTCCGCGTCATTCATTACTAACACTTTAACGTATATATACAACTTATGCATAGCCAGATCATATTTTCCTAAAATGTTTAAAAATGCTAAAGTTATACCCCTTTTTAAGAATGGTGATAGCACTGACCCATCGAACTATAGACCTATTTCGATTCTTTCTACTCTCTCTAAGCCTCTTGAAAAGCACTTAAATAATAATATTCTTGATAATTTCACTAAAAACAGCCTCTTACATGAAAATCAATCAGGTTTTAGAGCTAAACATTCTTGTCACACGGCTCTTACATCTATGATAGAACAATGGCTAAATAATATTAATCAGGGAAAATTGTCTGGAACATTATTTGTTGACTTTGCAAAAGCTTTTGATGTAATAGATCATGACCTTCTTCTACGTAAATTACAATTATATGGCATTCATTCTAAATCGCTTGAATTTCTAAAATCGTTTATTTCTGACAGAGAACAGTGTGTTTATATAAATTAAAAAAATCACAATTTGAAATTGTTAAAGCTGGAGTACCACAAGGATCTCTTTTAGGACCTTTGTTATTTTCTATCTACATAAATGATCTCCCCCTTCATATTTCTACTTCTTGTGAACTCTTTGCTGATGACACTACATTACACTCTCAAAATACAGACTTGAATCATCTGTGCTCCTCCTTACAACAAGGGGCTATTGAACTACAAGAGTGGACTGAATCCAACCACATGGCCCTCAATCCAGACAAAATGAAATCCATGCTAATTACAACAAGACAAAAAAGACAAAATTTATCTATAAAGCTTCGTCCATTAAAAATTTGCAATAAAACAATTGATGAAGCACAATTTTATAAACTTCTTGGTATAACTTTAGACAATAATTTGTCCTGGATCAATCATATTTTAAATGTTAGTAAAACCATTTCGAAAAGGACTTATCAGTTATCAAGAATTAAACATTTATTAAATTTACATTCTCGTAAACTTTTTTATTCTGGTCATATTCAACCATTTATTGATTATTCCTCTACTATTTGGGATTCTGCTAGTGGCAATGCAATGAAGCCTTTAATTAGAGTTCACAAACGTGCAATTAAACAAATTATTCTTAAACAAAAAATATCTCCAGATGATTATAAACGGATTAATATTCTACCTCTTGCCAACAGACTAAAATTTAATAAAGGGGTTTTCATGCACAAGATCCTTTCTTGCAATGCACCTTCCTATCTTTGTTCTCTTTTTTCCCAAATAACCAGATCGTCCACAAAATTAAATGTTCCACTTCCAAGAATTGATCTTTTCAAAACTAGTCTAGCTTATTCTGGTTCAACTCTGTGGAATAACTTTCCTGACGATCTTCGCACTCCAGACTATAAAATTACATCATTTAGAACACGTCTCTTAAAACACATTAAAAATTAAATAAACGTTATTTGTTGTTAAAATTAACAACAATAATATGATTTAATATTTTTTTTAAAATATTTAAAATATTTATTCCATGATGATATTGTTTATTTGTTATTGTTCCATGATGTTAATGTTCTAACATTCATTTGTTGTATTTAATAGTTCTTGTTACAAGCCCCAAGGGCAAGATGTAAAAAAGCGCATCCAGCGCTTACTCTTTTACCCTTGCAAAATAAAATTGTTATCTTATCTTATTATCTTATCCTCTCTTTCTCTCTCTCTTTCTCTCTCTCTCCCTCTCTTTCTCTCTCTCTCTCTCCCTCTCTCTCTCTCTTTCTCTCTCTCTCCCTCTCTCTCTCCCCCTCTCTCTCCTTCTCTTTCTCTCTCTTTCCCTCTCTCTCTCCCTCTCTCTCCCTCTCTCTCTCTTTCCATTCCCCCCCATCCTCCCTTCCACCCTGTCCTCTGTCTTGTTTTTGTTTTGGCAGTAAAACGTCATCTCCAGTAGGGAGACTCCAAAGGCCTATGACATTCCCACGCTCACACAATAAAATCAATGTGTGCACACGCAAACGCCTATGAATAAACAGTTCACCATATTGCTATAATCGTATGACATAGGCTTACAAACATTACGCGTCCTTGAAAGGTCGCGTGCTGATCAAGCACAAATCAATGGTTGTCGGCAACCCTTATTTTTTTTTTAAGCTGCCAGTGATTGTACAACGCTTTTGCCTTAGTTTACTTTAGTTTAGTAGATGGAGGATTTTAAAAAAAAAATTTTTTAAGGTCTCACGATTTATCCTACGGCTTTTCCTTCATACTTTGAAGTGAGGGTCACGCTAGCGCAATGTGGACTAAATTAAATGTAATCGTCATATTCTTTAATCTTAACTATACATTTTGGTAACCCTGTGGGTTAGGGCACTGAATAGAATAGACCCAACGATTCCCGGCGTGTCTTAAGAGGCGACCAACAGGGGTGATGTCAGCACGGCTTCACTGGGCGAAAGTCTGCTACACAAACGTCACCGGCCAGGACGGAGGAACCTCACGTTACTACAGGTTCAACGACCACGTGCTCAGGGCCAAGGCGAGCCAGACTGTACCCGTGGATTTCGGCTTTGGCCAACAACCTGGAGAGGATTGGACCCCCCCCCCCCCAGGTTTTTCTTGCCCAAGTCCGTATGATAAAACACAGGCGCTTATATCTGGACACGCGAGCGCCTATGCCTGTGACGCGCCTCCCAATTTTTAAACACGCCGCGAGCGCCTATGCCTGTGACGCGTCTCCCTTTGGTATTATAGATAACAAAAGGGAGACGCGTCACAGGCATAGGCGCTCGCGTGTCCAGATACAAGCGCTTGTGTGATGTGTGATGAAAAGATCCACTCACTCCAAAGCTGATCGGTCGTCGCCCGTGTCATCAAAGACCGCGCCTTCCGTTGGCCCCCAGGACGGAGGTAATAATTGTGTTACTGATGGACAACTTAGCAAGATCCGCACAAGAGACAAAATCGTCATAGAAATCTGGAAGGCCAGAACCTTAACTGCGGAGGGAAAATTAGAAGAACTTACCCACGAGCTGGAACACTTTCCATGGAACATTTTAGGTATCGGCGAACTGCGCTGAAAATGCCTAGGTGAAACAACGACCGACAAAGGCCACCACCTTTATTTCAGCGGGAGAGATCACAGGCACGAACACGGTGTTGGATTCTCGGTCCACAAAGATTTTCTAGCCACTGTCATGGGTTACCGCCCAGTCTCCAGTTTCCTCATTACCATCCATCTGAGAGCAGCCCCTTTCAACATAACCATCATTCAGGCCAATGCCCCAACATCAGACTCAGACTATGACGACAACGAAGTCCAGGATTTCAACGAACATCTACAGGCTGTCCTTGACCAAGTGCCGAAGAAGGACATAGTTGTAGTGGAAGGCGACTGGAATGCCAAGGTTGGCCAAGATGGGCACCACAACTGGAGAGACACATGTGGATTGCAACAACGAGACAAATGACAGGGGTCTGAGACTCTTTGAGTTTGCCAGATACAACAGTCTCATACTGGCAAACCCTATTGGTCTCCACACAAAATCCAGACAATGGACATGGCACAGTACCAGCGGGGAGCATCACAATCAGATTGACTACATCATGGTCAAGACACGCTTCAGATCAAGAATCAACATTGGCAGGACACGCACTTTTCCAGGAGCAGACATCGGAAGTGACCACGATCTCGTGATGATGTCCTTCCGGCTCCACTTAAAGAGAGTAAACACAGCAAAGTGCACCAGACTAAAGTTCGACCTGGACAAACTGCAAGATCCGGAGGTGGCAGAAATATTCCAAGCCACAATTGGAGGAAAATTTGCACCACTGCTCATTTTGGGAGCTAGTGAAGTAGATGTCTACACCATGACCACCACCTTCAATTCAGCTGTGACAGATGCCCTCACTGAGATCCTTGGCAAGCTCCGCCCAAAGAAGAAGCTGTGGATCACACCTGAACTTTTGGATCTGTGTGATAAACGAAGAGAGATTAAAAAAAAAAAAAAAAAAAAGAATAGCTCACAGAGAGCTGATGCCTACCGAAAAATCAACAATGACGTCCGAAAAGGCATGCGCACAGCTAAGGACAACTGGATAGAAAAGCAGTGCCAGGAAATACACAACAGTCTGAACAAGAACAACAGCAAGAAGACCTATTAGACTGTGAAACGGCTGACAAGTTTTAAACAGCCCAAGGACTCTACGATCCAAAGCAAGTCTGGCATATGACTTACAAAAGAACAAGAAGTCTGTATAGATGGACGAAGTACTGCTATGACCTTTACAACCACACACCAAAAGGAGACCCATCAGTTCTAGCATGTCCCCAGAACAGAGAAGAGGAAGAAATCCTCCCAATTCTCCGATAAGAAGTTGAGGCAGCAGTGCAATCATTGAAGAAGGGGAAGTCAGCGTATGTTACCCGTGGAATTACTTCAAGCAAGAGGAGAAACGATGATTGACGCCCTCACCATTATCTGTAACAAGATCTGTCAGAGTGGGAGTAACCTACACCATGGACCCAGTCGCTTGTCATCACTCTTCCCAAAAAGGGTAACCTTCAGGAGAGTCAAAATTCGGCGACATTGATGACTTTTCGGCAAAGTCCTCCTGAAAATAATATATCAACAGGTTGAAACCCCAAGCTGAACAGATCCTATCTGAAGAACAAGCGGGATTCAGGGCAGGGCGAAGTACCACTGAACAGATTTTCAACCTCAGAATAATCCGCAAGAAATACCTACAGCACCAACAACATCTATATGATGTGTTTGTAGACTTCAAGAAAGCTTTTGACCAAGTCTGGCATGCAGCTCTGTGGGCAACCATGAGAGTTTACAACATCAGTCCTGAAATTATTAAAGTCATCAAAAGCCTGTATGACAAGGCTACCAGTGCAGTCCTTCACATCAGTGCCATCGGAAAATGGTTCAGAACAACAATCGGTATGCGTCAAGGATTCCTACTCTCTCCAACACTCTTCAACATCTTCCCAGAGCGCATCATGTCAGATGCCTTTGCAGACCACGAAGGCACAGTCAGCATAGGGGGTAGAGCAATCACAAAACTTACGTTTTGCGGATGACATTGATGGATTGGCTAGAGAGGAACAAGAACTTGAATAGCTGGTACAGAGGTTTGACATCCATAGCATTGGCTATAATGTCTTTGTGGACCAAGATTCCAACGCCGTGTTCATGCATGTCATCTCTCCCGCTGAAATAAAGCTTGTGGCCTTTGTCGGTCGTTGTTTCACCTAGGCCTTTCCAGCGCAGTTCGCTGATGCCTAAAATGTTCCATCGATATTGGTCCAGCTCGTGGGCCAGTTCTTCTAATTTTCCCTCCTCAGTTAAGGTCCTGACATTCCAGGTTCCTATGACGATGTTGTCTCTCCTGCTAAGTTGTCCATCAGCAGCACACTTATCACCTCCGTCCTGGAGGCCAAGGGAAGGTGCGGTCCTTGGTGACACGGGCGACGACCGATCCGGTATGGAGTGAGTGATTCTTTTCATCGTACGGTGTGTTTTGGGCAAGAAAGACCTGGCATTGCCCAATCCTCTCCAGACTGTTGGCCACAGCCGAAATCCACGAGAACAGTGTGGCTCACCTTGGCCCCGAGCACATGGTCTGTGAACCTGTAGAAACGTGAGGTTCTTCCATCCTGGCCGATGACTTCTGTGTAGAAGACTTTCGCCCAGTGATGTGCTGTCATTACCCCTGTTAGTCGCTTCTTGCGACACGCCGGGAAACGTTGGGTCTATTCTATTCAGCGCCCGAACCCACAGGGCTGAAAATGTACTTGTTTACAATAAAACGTAATGTTGTTCTGATATAGCGCCCTAACCAGATGTAAGAACTGCTTAAGGCGCTGGTAGGATAAAGTAATCCTTCATGTGTATTTCACATTCGCTAAGTCAAAAGAGCTGCTCACGGCGCTGGTAGGATATAGTAATCCTTCATGTGTATTTCACATTTGCTAAGTCAAAAGATCTGCTCACGGCGCTGGCATAATAAAGTAATCCTTCATGTAGGCTATATTTCACATTCGCTAAGTCAAAAGAGCTGCTCACGGCAAAGGCAGAATAAAGTAATCCTTCATGTATATTTCACATTCGCTAAGTCAAAAGAGCTGCTCACGGCGCTGGTAGAATAAAGTAATCCTTCATGTATATTTCACATTCGCTAAGTTAAAAGAGCTGCTCACGGCACTGGCAGAATAAAGTAATCCTTCATGTGTATTTCACATTCGCTAAGTCAAAAGAGCTGCTCACGGCACTGGCAGAATAAAGTAATCCTTCATGTGTATTTCACATTCGCTAAGTCAAAAGAGCTGCTTACGGCGCTGGCCGCTTCGGATTGACCACAAGTCAACTAAGTTGCCAACTTTTGATCTGCTCACTGCCTCAAGTGACAGACCCTTCAATCATTACAGCAATACCATACAGTGGTTAACTATACTCCTTCTTCACTGGGATGGTTAACCAATAGCAGAGGTAGACGTTAAACCTCAATGTTCATTCATTCATACTGTACGTGTATAGGCTACATTATTTTAGCTCATTTGACCCAATGGCAGGGTTCTTTATCGTACCCCCAGGCGGGCTCTTTGGATAGAAGATGGGAGGGCGAGCACAACAGTGTAAAGTACTAGGTCAAAATATGACTTTTAGTTTATATTCAGCAACCTAAATTCAGCGAGCGATATTTTCAACTCAGCAAAATGGCACCTCGGGGGGATTGGGTTATATCCTAGATACTGTATCACCAGCGCCTTGAGCAGCTCTTGAGCTTGAAAAGCGGCTATATAAGAACGATTACATAAATAAGTAAAACCTGACAAAACACCCTTACACAGTCAAAGGTTATTGTTGTCCACATACTGTGCAACGCAAGGTCTGACACAATGCAGTCTTAAGGTTAATTTAGTTTAGTGCTGTTATTCACAGTGTTTTTAATCACCGGAAGTTGTTTAAAAAAAAAAAAAGTCATGTCATAAATATTTGATCGCGTCAATATATATTAGAGGTATAGGACAGAATCAATAATACAATCAGTTAAACGATAAATAAATCAGGGTTTTTAGACTCGGAAACAAGTTCAATTTGCAATAAAGACCCAACCTTGTGGTTAACCTATCATTGCAACCAATACTCTGTATGCAGTCGCATGCGCAGCCACGACTGACGAAACCGGTGTGCAAAGATTAACCCAGAGAGGAGGTATGTGACGTCACGGACCTTATAAAAACGATAGCGCGGGCCCGCACCGGCATTCACACTCACTATACCATACACATCCGGTTCCGGCTTCATGGTTGAAGGACGTGCTCGTCTGTGTCTGCCGATATTACTGTGTGAAATCTATTGTCATCCTTGTTGGAGATTATCCGTTTGCGTGCTTGGACACTTTTTGTGCCTTGTTTGTGATATTTGTGAACTCGACGTGGTGGTGGTGTGAGGAGACAGTGACTCTTGTTCAGTGATATCGAGAATTTGATATACCTGTGAATTTCCGCCATTTGCAAATTGGATGTTGACTGTTGTGTTTGACTTTCTCGGAACCGGATATTTTATTGGAAAACGTCAATTTTTTATGACTATTTTAATCAACGAAAGGGTCGGGGGTCTCTAGCCTGCCTCCTGGGGACTGCATTGTTTGACTTTATCATTCTGTGGAGGACTTCTTCATCGTATTCTTTGGAGATTGTTATTACCAGAGTATATAACTGTGACTGTGTCATGGCGGGACATGTGCTTTGACTGTGTTTGACTTTTTCCGCTGGTGACGTTGGACATATTGTGCGAGCTTATACAATAGTATCGACTCCCTTTTATCATTGTTTTTAATTGGTCCTGAATCGGATTTTAATTTTTTCAGTGTGCTCTTGCGGTCGGGCCCCCTCTTTTTTTTTTTTTTTTTTTTTTTTTTTTTTTTTTTTTTTTTTTTTGGTCTGGCACTGAGCAATGGAGGGTAGGGCTGGTCTCGCGACCGCCTCTTGTTCTTCTCCTAAGCGACATCGCGTTGTGGGTGGAGTCAGGAAAGACTCGCCGGTGATCAAAACTCGAACTGACTCGAATGATGCTGTCTCTAAAGTTAGAGACTTAGATTGTTCTGCCACTCAAGCTTCGGGCAGCCTGGCTGTCGGCGCTTTACCTGATTTGGCCCCTGGTGGCCGAAAGCGACCTCATGTGACTCTGTCTGAGTCGTCCCCCTCTTCTGGGGGTATTGACGGGACCTCCTCTGAGGGCGAGGATTCTCTCTCAGCTTCCGGCTCTGATGCCGAGCTTATGGAGGTCCCGGATATCGCGCCGGCTGCTCAGCCCCCCTTGTGTCCGCCGCCGGCCGGGGTGGATGATCAGGCTAAGAACACGGAAGGTGACTGGATTACGGCCACAGGCAAACGGAAAAATAAATCCAAGGGACCCTTGAGACCCCCCACGGTGCCTAACTATGGTTTGTGTACACATCCGGTTATTATTAAGCAAATAGGTGATACCTCTGCTGTGTCTCTGAAGGCTATGCAGTGGAAACTGGCGGACCTCTTGAAGGCGCTAGTGGGCACTGTTGACCGTATAAGACCCCTGAGGGATGGATTCCTCATAGCCTGCACATCAAAAACACAGCAGACTAAACTAATTGAAGTTTCACAGATTGGTCAGATAACTGTGGCATGTTCCATTCCTGTACCTACGGTGGACGGGGTCGTCCTTGGTGTCCCCCCCCACGGTTCCTGATACTGAGATCCTGGACAAATATGAAGGGGTCGTTGGCGCCGATGGCATGACTCGGCCTTGCGCTGTTCGCTTCTTTCGAAGGCTTTCTAATTCTAATGGGCAAGCCTCCACGTCGGTCCGTGTCGTGTTAGAAGCGTCGACTCTTCCGCACGCAATTCTTCTGAACCGGAGAGAGTTCGCGGTAGCCCCGTTTGTAGCTCCTGCGGTCCGTTGTCATCAGTGCCAGAAATTTGGGCACACCAAAAAACAATGTACATCTAAACGTATTTGTCCTTCTTGTGGGTCTGCCGGGCACACTGGAATCCAGTGTACGGCTGCAAAACGTCGTTGCGTAAATTGCAGAGGTGATCACTCTGCGTCAAATAACAACTGCCCTGCCCGACGTGAGCGCCTGCTGGCAAACCAGTTGAGGGCAGCCACATACATGCCTCGTGTCCAGGCTTTACACCTGGCGAAAAAACAATCTGCTTTGGAATCGACTCAGTTGTCGGATGACGTGGGGGCTTCTCCTGTGGCCTCTGTAGCGGCCTCTGTTCCGCCTGCGGGGTCTGAACGCGATTTTGTGGGTCCCTCTTGTCACTCGGCCTCAGCGACAGGTGGGGCGTGGGGGGCCCGGGCGCGGCCCTTGGCGCTGCATGCCCACTCTGTGGGCTCCGCGCTGCCTGCGGCGGGTGTTGCAGCCCCGGCTGCTCCCCCCAGGGACCCCTGGGAAGCGATAGGGAGGCTTGAGGGCCTGGTTGCGAACTTAGCACAATCTGTTACGGATCTTACGGACATCGTTCGTGGTTTGATTACCAAAAACATAACCCTCTCCACGGAGGAGAAGGAGCCTGCCGATGGCCTGGCTATGAAGCAGAGACAGTGCCTCGAGGTTTCGGTGGGCACTGAGCTCATAAGACATGAGACTCGCTGTACGCAGATCAATGTTCCTACTGTGACTAGTACTAGTGGGCTAATTAAGCTCATTCGCGACTACGAGCCTAGACCATCTGACGGGCTCTCAAAAAAGGATGCAGATGCCCTTGTCCGTGCGATCGGTGTGGTAACTAACCACATTAAAAACACAGAGTCAGCCCCGAATGAACCCATTCCGGAGGTATCCCCGCCTAGTCATGGGAACTTTGGGTGGAGATGAGGTGTGGGTGGACCCCATGACGGGAAATAATTGTAAAGGCCAACTTTAGATTGTTCTTTCTTAGATTTTTGCTTTTAACTCAGTTTTTAAAATTTTTTAACATGAATGTTTACTAACATATGTAAATAAAACGAAGATATAATAAATTTTTTAACTTTTAAATTATTTTAACTAAGGAAATAAGATATTTTTAAAATAAATGTGGTTTCATTATAATTGGCTCTTAACCTTTGGGGGGGGCCCCGCCGCTTGTTTGCACACTTATATTTTATAAGTTTTAATCCTTCTTGCTCGGCGCTGCGCCGGCCTTTTCCTCCCTTCCCTTCGTTCTAGATGCCAGACCTGGTCTGGTTATATATGACATGATGGCTTTTGCCAGTTTTTATTGTCCTTAACACTAATTAATAGGACGTTAAGCTTCGCTTCGCTCGCACCGGCATTCACACACTCGATGCTTTGCTGTGAAAGGGTCGGGACGTCTGCCTTGCCTCCCTCGATATTTACATTACCTGCGCATTGTGTTTGCCGTCTGTGCTCGAACATTTGTGGACTGACATTGTTCTGCTCCCTCTTCGCTTCATGTGACTGGGAAATTATTATAGTGAGACTTCTTCTTGCCTGGACATTGAATGCGAAGGCTGGTTTTTTGTGTGTGATAAACTGTTGGTGTATTCTTCGCTGCGCTACGGTGGTGACGCTTTGGGGACACCTGTTTGACTTTCTACTTTACACACTGACTGCGGGCGTGTAACCTGTCTCCGCACGCTGTATATTGTGAGCAGCGCACAGACTGCCGTTGAACGTTATTCTGCGACACGCGAGCTTTTGCGTCGGTAAAATTTTAATCTTTTAACCCTGTTTTTAGGTTCTGAAAAGGATTTTTAAATTTATTGTGGTGTGTGGTTTTGTGGCTAGGTACCATCCCTATTTCTTTTTCTTATTTTTTATGTTTAGGTTTTTTTATTATTAAATGTTATCTTAAGATTATTCTTATGAATAGCAAGTTTGTAAATGCGCAAGGGGTCAATCCCCGGTCGCCTGCCAAGCGACATCGCTCGGTCGAGAAAGGGAGAAGGGATTCACCGGTTATTAAAAGTAGAGTTGAAACTGAGGATGTGGGCTCCACTCTTGGAAGCCTCGTAAAAACCATGACAAGTACTCCAACCTCGAGTAACCTGGTTACTCCGGTCGAAAATGGTACTAAAACTGTGCCTACTGACAGAAAGAGACCCTATCAAACACTCTCGGCTTCCTCCTCGATTTCTGAAGGAGGGACCGACAATATGTCAGAAGAAGAGGATTTTTCCTCAAAGTCTGCTGTTGGCCTGGGTGATGGGTGCGCTACACCTGAGGTCGGACCTGCGGTGGTGGCATCCTCCCCTAAGGTTGCTGACCCAATTGAGGGTCAGGATGGAAACTGGACTGCCGTTACCGGCAAGCGAAAAAACAAAACTAAAGGACTGCCGCGTCCTCCTGTTGCTCCAAACTATGGAATCGTGGCTCATCCGGTAATTATAAAGCAAACCGGAGACAAAACTTCGTCGACTCTTAAAGCGCTGAGCTGGAGACTAGCTGAGCTGCTTCGAACTGCGATTGGTACGGTGGATCGCGTAAAACCACTAAATGAAGGTTTTCTGATAGGCTGTGTGTCGGCCGAGCAACAACTTAGGCTGGTCGGGCTGACGCGTATTGACCAAGTGAGTATAGAATGCACCATTCCGAAGCCTTTCGTGGACGGAGTGGTGACGGGCATTCCCACTTCGGTGTCTAATGAAGAGATACTGGAAAGTTGCGAGGGCGCCGTTGATCCGGACGGCGCGGTTAGACCATGCGCGGTGCGATGTTTCCGGCGGCTGCCCATGTCGGATGGTCGCCCCTCCACCTCGGTTCGTGTTACGATAGAGGCCGACACGCTGCCAAGCACTTTGCTTCTAAATCGAAATGAATATGTGCTCGTGCCCTTTGTGGCCAGAGTTGTGCGATGTTACAATTGCCAGAAACTGGGGCACATAAGGAAATACTGTAAATCTAAACCGACTTGTTCGTCCTGTGGTGCCACGGGTCACTCCGGGGCCCAATGCAAAAAGAACATCTATTCCTGCGCAAATTGTAAAGGAAAACACTCCGCCGCCAATCCTGGCTGCCCCGCCATGCGGGAGCGCTTGCTCGCAAACCAGCTCCGAGCTGCTACTTATATGCCGCGGGCTCAGGCCTTGCATACTGCAAAAAAACAACTATTGTCCGATTCGGATCGGACAACGGATACCAAATTGGGAGCCCCGGTAACTTCTGCCGGAGCTCCTACTCTTTCCCGGACAGCGGCTGTGAGCGTGGCTCGCCCGCCTCCTGGCCTGGCCAGGAGGTGGGAGACAGCTGCGCGGACACAAGTCACGATGCCCTCCGCTGCGGTGTCTCTGCCGTCGGTAGATCACTCAAAGGAAGAGGTTAGCCCACCGCGGGATCCCTGGGTAGCCATTCAAAGACTTGAGGCGATGGTTGAGAAGTTGACCCAGACGGTCACTAACCTCACAGAAATGGTTTGTGGCCTGGTTACCAAACCTGTAATCACACCTACTCAGGCGCCGGTGGTTATTGAGACCTCGGATGGCTCTACTCAGGTAAGAGCTGACTACACAGTTACGGACGAAAGGCTTGTTCAATATATCGAAGAATACATCCCTGATCCGGAGGATGAAATCCCTGAAAAAGAAGCGATCAATATTAGCCGAGCAATTAAGATCGTGATAAAACGAATTAGGGATCACGGGTTGGCCTCGGCTGAATCCCCCCCCCCCCCCCCCCGAAGATGTCTCCAGAAAATTCGGTCAGTGAAGGAAAGAGGATAAGGTAACATCGAAGGGGAAAGTCCTCTGGTGTGAAAATCTGAGGTAAATGATTCTTCAACTAGTCATAATTTTAAATTTTAACCGAAATAATGATTTTAGACCTTGACGGTTTCATCACCGATGTTGGAGAGATGTGATAGGTGACTGAACTAAAATTTTAAGCCTTGTATAGGTGACTTTTGAGTCGACCTTTTTCTAGATGGCAATGCCGCTCGCCTAGTGGCATGTTGGCGCCTTGAGAAGGTCTCGGACCGGGCTATAATAACAATATTTCTTAATGGAAATTTTTAAAATATATACATATGGACACGACTTGTGTCCAACTTTTTTATAACCTTATATATAATCTATCTTATGTAATATAGTTTTAACAGCTTTAGGTATTGACAATTTTTAATTATGTCTGCCTTTTAATTAATTTTATTAATCTCCCTAGCCTTGGGATGGGGCCCGGCCATAACACCACACGGTTCACAATTCTGTAACTTTTTTAATTCTATGCTCGGCGCTGCGCCGACTTTTCCCTCCTCTTCCTCTCTAGACACCAGACCTGGTCTGGTACTATTATTTAAAAGAGGGCCGCTTTTGGCCTAGTCTTATTGTCCTTAACATATAAATCATAGGACGTGAAGCTTCGCTTACTCGCACCGGCATTGGAGGGGCCGGGTAGCTCAGTTGGTAAGAGCGTCTTGCTAGTAACCGAAAGGTCGCTGGTTCGAATCCCGGATTGGTCAACGTGTGATCATATTATTTTCCCCTTTACCAACAACTGGCCCGCTGGTGTCAGTATAAATCGGTCCAGTAGTCGCCTATATGCGAAAGTGTCGTGTGACTATAATCTACAAACAACAACAACAACAACGCACCGGCACACGTCTCAGCTCTATCGGCCTGATCGCGGCGCTCAGAGTAAACCGGGAAAGAAAGTCGGTGGTTGCAGCGTTGCTCCACCTGCTCTTTCCCACTATGGTTTTTCGGTTTGTTGGGTCTAAGCCGCTGTGCTAAGATGGTGTGGTCGCCGCTTACTTCGTGCGAACTCAAGACTGCACGATGTTTGAGATAACCGGGATGGCCCGGCAGCTTCTTTTCTAAGAGGTTTGCTGGGCCGGGGGAGGAGAGTGGGGCCAGGTGAAGTTTCACCCCCGGCTCCCGTCTTCTCTCTCCCCCCTTCAAGCTGTCTCCAAAACAAGCGAAGTCACCTGGGTCCCGGGTTCGAACCCTCGTCACAATAGCGGCCGCGCCATCACGCCCGTTTTCACAGGTGTGCTTTGCAGGTGGCGAGAGGTAAGAACCTGGGACCCCCCCTAGGGTCAGAAGGCTGGGAGTTGAGTGCAGTGTGTCAGGTCAGTGTCAGATGGCCATGTCAGTCATGACAGGTCACTGCCATTTTGGCCTCTCGCTGTGTTAGAATGCTCGCTCCAGTCGGCTGGTTTTGGGGGAATGTTTGTCAACAGCACCATTCGACGAGAAATTGTTACGTTTTGTAGCTGTGTTAAGGCTACTTGCCATTCGCCTGCATATAATGCGTTCTCTCCGAAGATTTAACTAGTGAGAAGTCTATAGTAGATTTACTATTCGGATGTGTGCTTATACGTGCGTGCAGGTTGACTAGCTGGTTGGAAGAGCTCAAGCATGTGTGTGTGGTTTCCTGTGTTTTTTGGCAGGTTAATCGGTCAATTTGTCCAAACATTTTTATGTTATGTTATTGATTTTATGTTTTAGATGTTAACCATTAACTTCCTTCAGTTCTTTTGAAGTTGAAATCTGTATAAATATACTGCCCATATTTGCATGTAGGTTTTTTTACGGCTTGTTTAAAACTACTTTACAATTTTTTTTCGTTAGTTATGTAGTTTTGTATGTGTATTTTAATGGTTTTACGTTTAATTGTATTTTGCCGACTCTTAAATTTTGTGACTGCTTGTGCGAGAGTATGCGTGTGAGAGCTTTGAGTAGACTTGTTAGTTTACAAACGTGATTTATAAAAGTTATTATTTATTTATTTAAATATTTTTAGTTTGGAATCGCGCTTTATAAAATATATAATTATTTCTTTATTTATTTTACACGAATTAATTTATTCTATTTATTTATTTTGTGGTCCAAATATTGAAAAACGATTTAGGTCTCTTGGACTTGCACTGTTGTGGATGTGTGTGTTGTCGAATGGCGAGTCGGTGCGTGCGTGTACTTGATCATGCGGGATCCAAAGGTTACAGTGTATAAGTGTGTGTGTGTGTGTGGGTGTGAGCGTGTGTGTGTATATATATTTCCTGTGTTAGAAGCACGGATAAGGAAAAGGTAGCATACAAAACAGTTTTTGGAGCGTATGAAACGGTGGTGGTGTGTTGTTGGGGTGTGCGCGCGCACGCGTGAGTATGACAGATTGAATGGAAGAGAGCGCGAAATACACAGATAGGCCTACTGTACATCCACAATCAAACCCAAGCAATTCGTAAAACATGCTTCCATTATTATTATTATTATTATTATTATTATTATTATTATTATTATTATTATACTACACACACCAACACCCACACCCACATCCACGCACACACACACCTCATTTTTATGAGAAACGTTTAATTTCATTTTTCCACATCATAATTTCAATTCAAAATCCCAAGTACAAGTTAGACCTATCTGTTACCTACACCAAAGATAATATATTCCCTTCTTTGCCTACACACATGATAATTTCCTTTCAGATAGACTATCGCTGACCCAGGTGCCAATGAATTCCAGGTCGGGCAATAAAATAGAAGTGGTTACTGTCATTGTTCACTCACTGCACATCTTAGCAATGTGAGTTTTGGTGGTTCAGTGTTGATGTAGGTCCTTAACATATACCAGTACCCCATCTTTCCTGGGAAGGTTAACCCTGTTTGCCCTCTTTGCCAATAAGGGATGTGGACGTGCGTGAACACGATCATTATGGTTGAAGTAACTACACTAAATTATATTACAAATAATGGTCCTTTGTTAGCATGACAATAACACTTTTTAAAAAAAAAGTTTAGGCCTGCCACGAAATGGACTAAACTACTTTGCATAAAACTACAGTGCCACTTTGGTACAGATATGAAACCCGATACAGCCAGATAGTGACACAAGACTATTGATATTATCTGATCAGCACGAACACGAATGTGCACAGCGTGGCCGAGAGAGTCAGAATAGCTTTTGTCTAATCTCTTCAATTTATTGATAGGCTCATCATTCAACAGATAAAAGAAAGCGAAAACAACTACCATACCATGATTATCATCCAATACAAATGCTGATGGGGCAGCCTTATATGCCGACTTAGCAGCTGTTAGATTGTTTACAGGGTGGTTGGAAAGTAACTCCCTATTGAACATTGCTGACAACGTTTGTAAACAGCGCTGCATTTGCATCAAACTAAAAGTATCGGGATCCCTACAGTGGTGGAATTTAAACTGCTGACCTCTGCTGTCATTTCACAGTAGCCATAGCAGCCTACAGTGGCCCGTTATCCGGACACTGCGTGAAGGAGCTCCGACGTCGCACAGACTAATAATGGACGTGGTAAGAATTAAGAAGCTAAAAGACCAAGTGTAACGTAGACGTCGCACAGACTAGTAATGGACGTGGTAAGAATTAAGAAGCTAAAAGACCAAGTGTAACGTAGACGTCGCACAGACTAGTAATGGACGTGGTAAGAATTAAGAAGCTAAAAGACCAAGTGTAACGTAGACGTCGCACAGACTAGTAATGGACGTCGTAAGAATTAAGAAGCTAAAAGACCAAGTGTAACGTAGACGAAGCAGTACTATTTTACGAAAGTTGTAAGCAATTTTCAGTAAGGAGTAACGTTTCAACTATACATAATATATAACATACTCCGTACAATAACTAATCATACATTTAATCAATGACTCATGAGCGTGCAGACTCTCTCTTTAGGATTTCGGCACATTGCAAGCTAACCAGAAACTAGACCCAATCAATGTTCAGGCTATGGGGCGCCATGTGTCCATTTATTCTATGTGACTATTCTATATATAGAATAAATTCTATGGACATAGAAAGCATTCTATGCACACAAAAAGCATTCATTAGTTGAAATTCCATTTATAAAAAAGAAACCAATATTGTAAGTCATAGAATAAAATTCTTTGTATAGAATAACATTCTATAATATAGTGTAAAATTCTATGTCCATAATAAAATTCTATGTAAAGAATAACATTTTATAATAGAGAATAAGATTCTATGTATGTAATACAATTCTATATTATAGAATGCACTTGTATGCATAGAATTATATTCTATAACATAGAATGAATTCTATTACAAAGAATGAATTCTATAACATAGAATTTATTCTATGTGCATACAATTCATTCTATAACATAGAATGAATTCTTTAACATAAAATAAATTATATGACATAAAATGAATTCTATGTGCATAGAATAAATTGTATAACATAGAATGAATTCTATAATAAAGAATGAATTCTATATGCATAGAATGAATTTTATAGCATAGAATGAATTCTATGACATAGAATTCATTCTATGACATAGAATGAATTCTATAGGCATAGAATGAATAGTATAACATAGAATTAATAAGATGACATAGAATGAATTCTATGACAAAGAATGAATTCTATAACATAGAATGAATTCTATAGCATAGAATGAATTCTATGTTACAGAATGAATTCTATGTCGTAGAATTCATTCTATGCTATAGAATTCATTCTATGCTATAGAATAAATTCTATGTCATAGAATTCATTCTTTGCTATAGAATTCATTCTATGTTATAGAATTCATTCTATGTCATAGAATTCATTCTATGTCATCTTATCCGGTTTTATTAAAACATGATTCAGATAACCTTGAGCAAACTCATGGCAGGTGGAAACTGAGACAAGCTAACTGGAGTCTGTTTTCTAACCTGTCTGAGGCCCAGCTACGTGCTAAGAACCAGGAATTTTCAAATGCCTTAGATCCAATACAGCTTTATACTGACATAGTTATTAACAGTGCCAAGGAGTCCATTCCGCAAACTTCGTCAAACCCTCACACACTTAAAAAACCCTGGTTTGACGATGAATGTAGAAAACTTCAGCAAGCTCGTAAAAAAGCTTTAAGAACTATGTTTTTACACCCAAGCACTGACAATAAACAAAACCACCAACGTTTGCGAGCGCAATGCCGACAGCTCTTCAAACGAAAGAGAAGGGAATCGTGGAGAGGTTTCTGCTCCACGCTTAATTCGAAAGCGAAACTGTCGAAGGTGTGGAAAGTGGTCCGCAAACTCAAAAATAGAAGTAACAAACAGGTGAGCCCATGCCTTACTGTGCAGGGTGACGTAATCGGAGATAAAAAATTAGTAGCTGATCTTTTGGCTTCTTCTTTTGCTGCAAATTCTTCCTCTGAAAATTATTCTGTCCCTTTTCAAACAGTTAAAACCCGTAAAGAAAAACAACAGTTAAATTTTACCTCCGATAATTCTGAAGATTACAACATTCCGTTTTCATTAGTCGAGCTTGACGATGCAATTAACAAAAGTGCAGATTCAGCAGTTGGACCGGATGATGTACATTATCAATTTCTCAGACATTTAACGAGATACTCACGGTCTCAACTGCTGGACATCTTCAATCAGCTGTGGATCACTGGCACCTTTCCTCCCTCCTGGAGAAAGGCCATTATTGTACCCATCCCTAAACCTGGCAAAGACCATACTAACCCGACAAACTATAGACCAATAGCCTTAACGTCTTGCTTATGCAAGACGCTAGAAAGAATGGTTTATTCTCGCTTACTGTGGTATCTAGAAACAAATAATATTTTATCCAACACTCAGTGTGGCTTTCGAAGTGGTCGAAGTACTGTTGACCACCTGGTGCGACTGGAAACTTTTATCCGTAACGCGTTCGTCCAGGGTGAACATGTCGTTGCCATCATGTTTGATTTGGAAAAAGCTTATGATACCACATGGAAATATGGCATTCTTTCAGATTTACAAGAAATGGGTTTGAAGGGACATTTACCTCTGTTTATATCCAATTTTCTAACGGACAGACTCTTTCAGGTTAAGGTTGGGGGATCTTTGTCAGATATGAGGGAACAGGAGATGGGAGTGCCTCAGGGTAGCATCTTGTCTCCCTTGCTGTTTAATATTAAAATAAATAACATTGTTCGTTCCGTTAAACGGGGAATTGACAATTCTTTATTTGTCGACGATTTTGCATTGGTAGCCAAAGGTAAAACTTTGGCATCTGCAGAACGTCAGCTACAGTTATGTGTCAAGGCCGTTGAAGACTGGGTTTTACAAAATGGTTTTAAATTTTCTGAAGCAAAAACTGAATGTATTCACTTTTCCCAGCACCGGGGAATTATTCAAGACCCTACTATTCTCCTCAATAAAACTCCAATAAAGGCGGTCCAACAAGTCAAATTTTTGGGTGTTATTTTTTATCAAAAGCTATCCTTCATTCCTCATCTGAAAATTTTGAAAACTAAATGTCAACAGGCCTGCAATTTGCTCAAGGTTATCAGTGGTACAGACTGGGGTGCTGACAAGAAAACTTTATTGCTGCTATATCGTTCTTTAATCAGATCCAAGTTAGACTATGGTTGCATTGTTTATGGTTCTGCTAGAAAATCTTATCTTAAGATGCTAGATCCAGTTGCCCATCAGGCACTACGCATTGCTTTGGGTGCGTTTCGCACTTCCCCTTGTGAAAGCCTTTACGTGGAAGCTAACGAACCCCCGCTGGAGCTGAGACGTACAAAATTGTCAATGAATTACTATTTAAAATTAAAAACTGATCCTATGAACCCTGCTTATGACTGTGTTTTCAACCCAGATTTTGTTCAGAAATTTGAATCCAAACCTAACACAATCCCTCCGTTTGGCATCAGAATGCAAGTTCATCTGGAAAAAGCAGGCATTGATGTTGCTTCCATCAACGACGATGAACTTCGGACTGAAGCTCCCCCATGGAAATTATGTACCCCAAACATTAATTGGCAGTTGTCCGCTTTCCTTAAAAACAATACCTCTGAAACCGTATATAACCAACTTTATTTAGAACAGTGTGCATTATACCCAGGATATGAACAACTTTTTACAGACGGGTCAAAGAAAGGAGATTCAGTTGCTGCTGCGTCTGTCTCCGAGAGACACTTAGACCAGCCTTTGCAACAGCGTTTACCTGATTTTTGTTCTGTTTATACAGCTGAGCTCAAGGCAATTCATTTAGCTCTGAAACAAGTTTATCAATCCAAAAGAACCTCATTTTTAATCATGTCCGATTCATTGTCAGCACTTCAGGCTCTTTCCACGAGAAAGATATCACACCCTTTTCTGGCAGAGATCCATGACCTCCATACACAACTTGTTTCTGAGGGTAAAAAGATAGTTTTTATGTGGGTCCCTGGTCATATGGGCATCCGCGGCAATATTGTAGTAGACAGGGCGGCTAAAGATGCTCTGCATCTCGATTTCCCTCCAGAGATTTTCCAGTTTGTGCCCTACTCTGACCTACGTTGTATGACTGGTTCTTATTGTAAACGACTGTGGCAGACTGACTGGTCTAACCATGTCAACAACAAATTATTTCAAATTCTTCCCGATTTGTCCACTTCTTTGCCTAACTTTGCATCCACTCGCAAAGAAGAAACAGTGTTATCTCGCCTTCATATTGGGCATACTTATGTCACCCACAGTTTCCTTTTAAAAGGAGAAGAACCACCATGGTGCTTTGCATGTGATCAATCCTTTTCCGTTCGACATTTCATGTCTGAGTGTGCTGATTTGATTGAGGAAAGGGAAACATATTTTGGTTCCATACCTTTCAAAGAGATTTTTAAAGTATGTAATGGTCAACATCTGTTTCAATTTTTACATGATGTTGGTTTGTTTTATCGCATATAAATCGTATCGACATGTTTTGTTTAGTTTGGATTTTATTAGGACTGAATTTAGTGATTTGATTGAAGAAAGAGAATATATTTTTAATCCATCAGTTTTAAAGAAGTCTCTTAAAGAGGTGTCATGTGAAAGTTTGTTTGTGTATTTAAGAGTAACAGGCTCGTTTTTTAAGACTTGAATCATTTTATAATATTTTAAGATAACGTCTCTCTGGTCCTGATTTGGCTCGGAAGAGTCCGCTGGACCTAAAGCAATAACCTTGTATTGTATTGTATGTCATCTTATTCATTCTATGTTATACTATTTATTCTATGCTATAGAATTCATTCTATGTCATAGAATTCATTCTATGTCATAGAATTCATTCTATGTCATAGACTTCATTCTATGTTATAGAATGAAATAATAATAATAATAATAATAATAATAATAACGGATTTTTATATAGCGGATACTCCAGCCTATGACCAGACTCACCACGCTTTACATAGTCATTACATATAAGTACATGCACTCGATAAAACATCGCTTTCGCTACAATACACCAAAAGACAGAACAGTAAGGGTACAAATTATTTACACTTATGTACACAAATTACAAATTTACAACTATGTACACAAATAACAGAAAAGACAAATAGAATAGCAAAAACATATTCACAGCTATTTATATGCCCGGTTAGGCCCAGGAGGAAAAACAGTATAAATATGTACAGCCGTGTATACACTTACGGATCAGACAGAGACAAAGAGGAGAGAATGGCAGCGGGATACAGATCATTCTGAATAGTGAAGTTTGAAGAGGTGGGTTTTGAGGGCCTTTTTGAATGCTTGTGATGATTGTATGTTGCGGATATGGGAGGGAAGGGAGTTCCACTGCTTAGGTGCGGAGTAAGCGAATGCACGTTGGCCGTATGTCTTAGTGCGGGTGACGGGAACCTTGAGTGTGCGAGTGTCAGCAGAAGATCTAAAAGTGCGTGAGGGGGAATAGACAGACAGTAGATCAGCAAGGTATGAGGGACAAGAATCTGTGAAGAAGTTGTGACAGAGAACAGAGAGTTTGTACTCTATGCGTGCTTGCACAGGAAGCCAGTGAAGGGAATGTAGTAGAGGTGTGATGTGATCGCGTTTCTTGGCTCGGAATACTAGTCTAGCTGCTGAGTTCTGGACCTTTTGTAGCTTGTCAATGATGTGTTTTGGGGAGCCAGCGAGGAGAGAGTTGCAATAGTCAAGACGAGAAAGGACGAGAGCGCAGACTAGGGTTTTGGTGGCAGTGAGCGTAAGATAGTGGCGAAAGGAGCTGATTTGGCGTATGGCCGTGTATGCAGATCGACAGATGTTGGAGATGTGGTTGTTGAGGGACAGGTCATCGGAGAGAATGTAGCCAAGATTTCTTGCTGAGGATGAGAACTGAATGTTTGTTGTCCCTACCGTAAGCGATGTTGGGAGAGGCGGGAGTGAGGAGGAGGTGTTGTGCTTGTGAATGAGGAGGGCTTCGGTTTTATCATCATTAAGCTTAAGCTTGTTGCGTGTCATCCATGACTTAATGTCTGTGATGCAGTTCTCCAAAGTCTGAACAGTGGAATTAATGAGAGAAGGGGCTGTGGATTTATACAGTTGTGTGTCGTCTGCAAATGACTGACTCTCAACAGCATGCTTTCTAAGCAGGAGAAGCAGTGGCTTGGTGTACAGAGTGAATAACACCGGCCCTAAAACGGAACCCTGAGGCACGCCGCACACCAAGTCTGCTGTGCTGGAGAAACAGCCATCGACAGTGACTGCTTGTGATCTGTCGGAAAGATATGAATGGAACCAAGCCAGGACCGAGCCGGAGATTCCAAAGTAGTGTTGAATAGTGTTAAAGAGAATGTGGTGGTCGACTGTGTCAAAAGCGGCTGAGAGGTCTAGTAAGGTGAGAACGGAGACGTTACCATTATCTAAGGCCAGCAACAAATCGTTGGTTACCTTTAGGAGGGCTGTCTCAGTGCTGTGGAAGGGTCGGTAGGCAGACTGGTTGGGGCAAAGTAAAGCGTTATCATATAGGTAGGCAAACAGTTGTTTGAGAACAATTTTTTCTATGACTTTGGACAGGAAGGAGAGGTTTGAAACAGGTCTATAGTTCTTGAGATTATTTTTGTCTAAACTTGGCTTTTTAAGGAGGGGTTTGATGACAGCCGTTTTGAGCACAGACGGAACAACACCAGAGGACAGACTCTCGTTGATAATGTGGGTAATGGTCGGGAGTAGAGGGTCAAGATTCTCTATCAACATGGGGGTAGGAATGGGGTCAAGAGAGCAAGATGTTGGTTTTGAGCTTAAGATGACTTTCTTGACTTCTTGCTCTGTTACTGGTTGAAAAACTTCCATTTTTGCGGTAGTGAGGGAAGGTGAGAATGGGTTAATGAGTGGGATCTCATGGCTGTCAAGAGCGTCCCTTATGTCAGCCACTTTCTGTGTGAAATAATTACAAAATACATCTGGTAGCTGACATGGTGGATGCGTGGATGGGAGTGATGTTGCATTGCTCTTACCCCTTAGCTGATTGCAAATGTTGAACAACTGTTTACAAGTTTCGCTGCTGCTAATTCTGTCGCTAAAGTACCGGGTTTTGGCAGTCTGGACTATTTTAGTGACCCGTTTTTTTGCAGCGGTGAAAATCTGCTTGCTGACTTCTAAACCCGATTTAAGCCACTTTTTCTCTGCTTTGCGTCGGTGTTTCTTCGCCTCGGAGAGCTCGTCCTTGATAGACTCGTACCAGGGTGCTGAGCGTGTTGCCTTGACCTTTTTCTGGGCCACGGGGGCGTGCCGATCAAGCACCGCATGAAGTGTACTATTCAGCTGATCCACAGTGGGGCAGAGTTCTGGGGTCACTTTAGCGGTAAGCTCTTGCTTGAAAGCATCCCTATCCATGGTACGCAGGCTGCGAGCCTCCCTGAACATGGGGGGAGGAGGGGGGGCTGCGACGTTTAGTTCGCACACGACACAGAAATGGTCAGATGTTAATTCCTGGGTGACTGAAGTTGATCTAACCACATTATCCTGAGGCCTATGCATAACCCAATCTATGATGTGACCACGGCTGTGGGTGGGTTCTGTGACTGACTGAGAAAGACTAAACTGATCTAAAAGTTCAATCATTTTTGCGGTGGAAGGTTGCTGGGGTTGGTCAAAGTGAAAGTTAATGTCTCCTAAAACTATGTATGTTCCTGACAGTGTGTTGCAATAATCGAGTAGGACTGGACATTCTTGGTGAAAAATTGCATCAGTTAATTTATTCTTCTTGCTTGGAAAGGTGCGATATATGCATATGAAGTGAATGTTCTGCTGTGGGACGGACAAACTGAGGTGAACAACTTCAAAGGACGAGTGAGTGAATGCGAAGTCTGTGATGAAGCCAAGGTGACGGGACAGACTGTTTCTGTAAATGATAGCGAGGCCTCCACCACGATTTGAGCGAGGTAACGAACATACAGAATAGCCAGAAGGGGTTAAATCAGAGCATTTACCCTCGTCACCAGTCTGCCGAATATACATACACTTTTTTTTAAATAGTAAAAATTGGGGCACTGTCGAGGTATAGAGAACATTTTTTATGGCATGGGACTGTATTGCAGAGAGATATACACATTGCCACATCCCATCACCACACCACATCACTCTACATCACACTGCACCACAAATGTGATGGGTAGGTGTGGTGGAGTGATTAGGTTATGTGATGATGTGGTCTGATTCACTCGCTTTTAAGGCATAATAGAACTGTATTGCAGATACATACATACACATTACCACATCACATCACCACACTACATCACTCTAAATCACACCACACTGCACCACAAATGTGATGGGTGGGAGGGGTGGGGTGATTAGATTATGTGATGTGATTCACTGATGCCAGGATATGTGCTGTCTGCTGCAATGTGAAGATGTGCTGCTGCTGTGATGTCGGCTGATGTGATGTGATGATTTGTTGATGTGATGTGATTTTATGTGGTGGTGCGTTTTCACGATGATGGTGATGAAGCAATGTGATGCAGTGATGTGATGTGATGATGTGATCGATGTGGTGATGATGCGATGTGGAGATGTGTCATACAATATCTTTTTTTAAATTCTAAATTTCGTTACAATTTATTAGTTGTGTTTTTTTAATTTTATGTGAGTGAAATGAATTATATGTATATAGAATTAATTGTATAACACAGCAAGAATTGTATGACATAAAATACCTTTTTTTAACATAAAATGGATTTTTTTTGCAACACTGAATACACTCATAGAATTCTTTTTTAACATTTGGTGCACATAGAATGCATTCTATGTTATAGAATGTTCATTCTATAACATAGAATGTTCATTCTATAACATAGGATCCATTCTATAACATAGAATGTTCATTCTATAACATAGAATGGTCATTCTATAACGTAGAATTCATTCTATAACATAGAATGTTCATTCTATAACATAGAATACATTCTATAACTTAGAATGTTCATTCTATAACATAGAATCCATTCTATAACATAGAATGTGCATTCTTTAACATAGAATGCATTCTATAATATAGAATGTTCATTCTATAACATAGAATCCATTCTATAACATAGAATGTGCATTCTTTAACATAGAATGCATTCTATAATATAGAATGTTCATTCTATGCGCAACTAGGTCATTCTTTGTGAAACGAGGCTTTGAGGCTTTGACGAATAAAGGGACATGTGCGCGCGCGCGAGAACTGAAGAAATGGCTGACGTGCCAAGCGTTCTGCAGGCTTTAGAACAGGCTCAAATCGCACGATACCGAGCCGATTGCAAATCGGACCGCAGGCAAGCAGTAGTTCTGACGTCATCACGTAGCAATCGGGATTCCATCGCAAACAACATCGTTGCACAATCGGCATGTGTGGCGGGGCCTTTAGGTTTCTTGATGCAGACGACTTCGACGGCAGTGTGAGTAAAGCAATATAAATAATTGACGTCACACCCTCCCCTCCCCCCTCCCTCCGCCCCTGCGTGCTTACTTTTTCATTACATTGTGCTGAGGTTCTGTAAGGGTTTATAGTGACAAAATCTAATGAAATAATCAGTTCTTTTTGCTCAATACCGAAGAAATAACCGTACTGTACACTCATAAAAAGCAATATTAATATAATTAAAGGTCGAATATTGCGATACAACTCTGAGACATAATAATTATTGCAAAAAAAACCTATGTCACCCCAGGCGTCCCCCCATAACCTATTTTCAGCTATGTTGCGAATTTGGCCTCCCTTTGTGAGAACACCCACATTTATGTATAGTTCCTTCCGTTAATAAAATGGATAGCATAATAGCATTAGGAACGTACATCAGCCATTGATGTAGAGTGATGTGGTGTGGTGATGGGATGTGGCAATGTGTATCTCTCTGCAATACAGTTCCATGCCATACAAAATGTTCTCTATACCTTGACAGTGCCCCAGTTTTTACTATTTAAAAAAAGGTTTTTATATTGATTTCATTCTATAACATAGAATGAATTCTATGACATAGAATGAATTCTATGACATAGAATGAATTCTATGACATAGAATGAATTCTATAGCATAGAATGAATAGTATAACATAGAATGAATAAGATGACATAGAATGAATTCTATGACATAGAATGAATTCTATAACATAGAATGAATTCTATGACATAGAATGAATTCTATTACATAGAATTTATTCTATAGCATAGAATGAATTCTATAACATAGAATGAATTGTATAGCATAGAATGAATTCTATGACATAGAATTCTATGCTATAGAATAAATTATATGTCATAGAATTCATTCTATGCTATAGAATTCATTCTGTCATAGAATTCATTCTATGTAATCTTATTCATTCTATGTTATACTATTCATTCTTTGCCTATAGAATTCATTCTATGTCATAGAATGAATTCTATGTTATAGGATTCATTCTATGCTATAAAATTCATTCTATGCATATAGAATTCATTATTTATTATAGAATTCATTCTATGTTATACAATTTATTCTATGCACATAGAATTAATTCTATGTCATGCAATTTATTTTATGTTAAAGAATTCATTCTATGTTATAGAATTCATTCTTTGTAATAGAATTCTTTCTATGTTATAGAATATAGTTCTATGCATACAAGTGCATTCTATAATATAGAATTGTATTACATACATAGAATCTTATTCTCTATTATAAAATGTTATTCTATACATAGAATTTTATTATGGACATAGAATTTTACACTATATTATAGAATGTTATTCTATACAAAGAATTTTATTCTATGACTTACAATATTGGTTTCTTTTTTTTTATAAATGGAATTTCAACTAATGAATGCTTTTTGTGTGCATAGAATGCTTTCTATGTGCATAGAATTTATTCTATGTATAGAATGGTCACATAGAATTAATGGACACATGGCGCCCCATACAGGCTGTATACTAAGAAATAACGCTTAATAACGCCTAGCGCTTCAACTGTCCAAAGATTGTAACGGTGCATTAGAACTTCGCTGCACATTGTTCACTCCCTCTTCTCCCTCCTCTCCACCTCTCCTCTCTTCGCTTCTGACTAAGAAACTAAAAATAGCTTCTTCCTCAATCATCAGAATAAGCATACTGTGTAACACCCCCGGTTGAACACGTTTTCCTGACCTACCCTTGAGGTAAATCAATACTAGCTATTGACCGATTAGAGACTGCTGGTCTTATTACATATTAAATTGTCCCCTATTTGGTACGTACTGCCGTGATCCGGTTGCCCTTTGCCTCTGTTGAAAAAAGATAGACTATTATTATTCAAAGATAATAGATAACTACAGGCGCATGCATGACGACTAGTAAATAGGTCATAAATATGCTACGGTGCTAAGCTGATTATAGTTGTATGAGTTTTGAGAATTTGTCTTTTTTTTTTTTTTCAATAGTAAGGGGTCAGTTCTTACTTATAGGCCCTTACATCAGTTTATCCACACTGAAAGGTCCGTACATCAGTTTATCCACACTGATAGGACACACATCAATCTATCAACACTGATAGGCCTATATACATCCCTTCATCATCACTGAAAGCCTCTATATCAGTTCATCAACATTGATAGGTATCTGCATCAGTTCATCAACACTGAGAGGCCACTACACCAGTACATCAACATTGAGAGGCCTCGACATCAATTCATCAACATTGAGAGGCCTATATCTATTAATGTATGTTTTGGTTTTAAGTATACCCATGGACTAATTCTTTGGTCCATGGTATACCTGAACACCAGGACCTAAAACAAATGCTGTACCTGTGAATGGCCTGTGTGAAGCTGTGTTCTGGGAGAACAATAAAAATAAATTTAAAATAGTTTGTTTCAGATTTATTAATAGACTAGTTACGTGTTTTTTTCTCTTTCTGTCTGTCTGTCTGTCTGTCTGTCTCTGTCTCTCTCTCTGTCTCTCTCTCTGTCTCTCTCTCTGTCTCTCTGTCTGTCTCTCTCTCTCTCTCTCTCTCTCTCTCTCTCTCTCATTATTGTTCCATGATGTGAATGTTATAACCTTGAGTTGTATTTAATAGTTATTGTTAAAGCCCCAAGGGCAAGATGTAAAAAAGTGCATCCAGCGCTTATTCTTTTACCCTTGCAAAATAAAATTGTTATCTTATCTTATCTTATCTTATCTCTCTAGGACCTAAAACAAATGCTGTACCTGTGAATGGCCTGTGTGAAGCTGTGTTCTGGGAGAACAATAAAAATAAATTTAAAATAGTTTGTTTCAGATTTATTAATAGACTAGTTACGTGTTTTCTCTCTTTCTGTCTGTCTGTCTGTCTGTCTGTCTGTCTCTGTCTGTCTCTCTCTCTGTCTCTCTCTCTGTCTCTCTCTCTCTCTCTCTCTCTCTCTCTCTCTCTCTCTCTCTCTTTCTCTTCTCGGTATACTGTTATCTCCAATCGGGAGACTGAAGACCGATGACAATCCCACACACTGACAATAAATTCAATTTTGTGCACATGTATTCACCTATGAATAAACAGTTTTCAATGTTGCTATAGATTTAAAAACGTTGACGTGTCCTGAAAAGTCGTGTGCTGATCAAGCAAACATGAAATATCGTCTGTAACGCCTTTTTATTAGCTGGCTATGACATTCACAGTGAATGTTGCCACACTCAAAACAATAAGCTAACAAAGCAAAACAAGAACTCTTTTTCAAAGCATAGTCATTTTTAAAATCAATAAATTCCATAGTTTGTGTGTGCCTTTTAATAGAAACCGCTAACCACCACTGATGAGCTCAAACAATGACATCAAACCACAGCTAGGATCTGGATCTGGATCTGGATAGCCCGCCTGTGGATGTTGATTGGCGGGTGCGCCACAGAAGCCGATGACGACTATCAACGTGAGTAAGAGACAGAATCCGCAAAAAAAAAGGTGTTGGATAAGGTTTCTTGCTTTAGGTTGATACAACAGACCCTACCCTACCCCACCCCACACACCAACAACGTATTCTTGAAACCGAGTGGTTTATTAAAAAAATAGGGTCAATGATGATGATGATGATGATGATGATGATGATGATGATGATGATGATGATGATGATGATGATGATGATGACGTCCATCCATTGTTAAATGCTCACTGAGCGGGCTGATACAGGATCTATAGCTCAAGATCACGTAGTGATGGTATTGGTGTACCGTTAAATAGGGGAAATCAATTCCTGTCAAAACAAAAAATGTAAAATTGGAACGTTAGCAGTTGGTCTGGGCTACGAAAGTCCACTTTATCATCGTTTAATGTCATAACAATGGGAATCTTAGGGTAAACCCGTTTCCAGATTTAGGGCCCTGTCGCGTGAAGCTAGATTTAACCAGCACTACGAATACTCGCCTTGAATAAGTCAGCCTACTAGCCTATGTAAATTAACGTTGTTGTGCAGCAGACGACGAAAGTCAATGGGGTACTAAGCGTTGGTATGCTGATGCTGGCTCAGTTAGGCAATGACTTCATTCAGCTGACGTATACACCCCCTGGCCAGAGGGCGCTCAGGTATACTAGTTCTACCCGGTTTAGGCGGACCACAGGCTAGGTAGATTCATTCTGTGTTCGAACTGCATCGAGGAAGGAGCTAGGCTCTAATAGATCTCTCTACTGGAAGACTAAAAGCAGGAACTGGTGAAATTCTATTCAAACTAGTTAGCCACAGCCTCACATTGTCAAAAAGGTAAATGATCTATCTTTTGTCTCCTCGCGAGTTATTGATATTATTGTTGAATTATATTTGTGAAGTTTGCCATGTTAGAATTGTGAATGTTAGTCAAACTTTGCGTGACCACGTGGCGGACACACGACCGGCTTCGCCACCATGAAGTATCCCCTACAAGATAAGTATAAGATGGGTGTTAGCGGTTTAGACAAACCGTTACAATCATGTGAAGAAGAAAAAGACCTTGGAGTAACTTTTAATATGTCCTTAAATTTTGACACTCATATTCAGAACAGCATAAACAAAGCAAATAAAATGATTGGACTAATTAAAAGAACTTTCAAATTTATCAATAAAGAATCATTTTGTATGTTGTATAAGGCTTTGGTGAGGCCCCATCTGGAATATGCAAATTCTGTATGGTATCCTAAACTTAAACGGCAGTCTATTGCTATAGAGAAAGTTCAAAGAAGGGCAACAAAGTTACTTATAGACTGTAGAAAAAAATCCTATAAAGAGCGACTTTTATTCCTTGGTTTACATTCACTGTCTGGTAGGAGATTACGAGGTGACCTAATACAAGTATTCAAAATTTATAATAACATTGATGACTTAGAATGGAATGACTTTTTTGCTAATCCTCATAGTAATACAACACGCTTATCTGAAGGCAAAATCTTTGTTAGACACTGTAACACTAATATTAGGAAATTCTCTTTTTCATATAGAACTGTAAGACATTGGAATGACCTTCCAATGTCTTTAAAGAGTGCTAAAACTACTAATCAGTTCAAAAACCAGTTGGATGCAATTCCAAAATTTATAGACTTATTTTACAGCTATGATTAATATGTAGGCAAATTGCATGCAAGGCAGACCATTGTAAATAAATATAAAAGATGGGACGTTCAGAAAGGCTTCACGGCCTACATCTGTCCCTACTACTACTACTACTACTACTACTACTACTACTACTACTACTACTACTACAGACCCACTGTTGTTTTTCCTATGTGTATTCTTGCAGACCAGTGGCTGTACCTGAGAATATGTAGATGGTTGATTAATTGTCCATGTGTTTAATTTAGCCATGCTGTATAGATGTATAAGAATTAGAGTGGAGATTCCAGTGGACCACTAACGTAGAAAAATGATCGTCCATTGTTTGTATTAGTGGAGCGGTCACAGAGGGCTATTTTTGCCGTCAGTGAGACGCTCTGCACACACCTAGTATACTCGGTGTTGCAGAAATTCGTCTCATATTCTGCAGACGAGCAGGCATCGTTGGCCCGAAGCTGAAGGAAGACCATTGCGCGTCACCTCTGACATTCGGTCTGCAGTGAATTCGAGCACTGAGCTACGATAACACAACAGTCGGCCAGCCAGGAGAACACTCCACCACAACACAGCTCTTCAACTGAATAAAGCTAAGTGCTAACGAAATCGTGCACCAAAACGGTCTTAGACGGAATGTGTGATACTCTCCTCTTCCAGAAACCAGAATAGGAAGACAGGCAGATCGAGTAGCCCTTTGATGAGACAATAGCTGCAGATACCTATCAAGGACCGAACTATTCGAAGTGAATTTGGACATTTAAGTTAGTATAAGTGATTAGAAGATTTTGTATAGAGTAGAGGAAATAAATGTGTGATATTTACTGTTAACATGTGGCTGGACTACCTATATGTTTCATAGCCGTGTGACAGCTAGTGTGACAGTGAATCTTTTACCATTTTCTTTCTATCTCTGTAACCCCAGCCTAAACACAGACCGAGCTAAACTTATAAATGTATTAAGATTAGTCACCGGGAGATGAACTAGCGATCTCCATCGACGAAAGACGAGTGGGTAATAGCATTCCATTGTGCAGAGCCCAGCAACAATAGACCCACCGTCACAGGCCCTTTAGCTTAAAACGTAATGTTGTTGTGATATAGCGCCCTTACCACATCTAAGACCTGCTCAGTGCACTGGCACAGTAAGGTAAATGGCTTATCTCGTAGCAGCATGATTGAGACCAGCTATGACCTATTACAAACTAACCCTAACTTGGGTCTTGGGATTTATTTCCCACAAGACTTGCGCTGCAAGGGAGGTAATAGGTTTTAAACCATGCTCCTAGGAAATCATCACTACCTCTAAAGTGTAATTAATTAATTAATTTTTTTAAATTTTTTTATGACTCTTTTTAAAGTTACATTTGTAATTATTATCTCAAAGGCCAAATACGAAAGTGAACCGGAAGTAGGCCTTACCTCGACACCGCCTATTTAACGCGTGGCAGAGAGAAAGTGTCCAGGGACGTTAATCTAACTAACAAACAAACAAAACCAAGATGGCGACCAATGGGTACGACAGAGGTCTGGATAATCGTGTTACTTGCAGTATCTGCCTAGAACCGTACAGAGGACGGCATCCTAAGATTTTACCCTGTTTCCATTCCTTCTGTCTCCCGTGTTTGACGCAGCTTGCAGACAAGGAGGCCTTTCAGGTAAGTAGCCTAAACAACAGGATTCGGAGTTAAAACGTAGCCTACTTTCAACTTTGTAAGTTTGTAGCGGTCTAAGAGTAAGACTGACGTGACCCGTCACTAGGCTTGTGTGTGGGACGAATCATTTTATTTCCTTGATATTCTTTACTATTTAGGCTTATGTTAATATTATTTAAAGAGTGGGCCTATAATTCTCTAATAAATTTCATCATTTAAATCAATCTCTGTCTATCAACGATTTGTTTACAATTTTTGACCCTTCCCCGTAAAATAGGTCAGTGTGACAGTGCAGTCACCTCTTTACCTAATGGCCTTGAAGCCATTCTGTTTCATAGGCCTAATCATGGACCCTAGCTCCATGGCCTAATGGAGTACTTTACCTTGTTGAATGCCTCAGTGTGTACGACCAGTAAAGATTTACTTCCTTCACAGTTCTGTTGCTGTATACAAGCACACACAAAAATGTCAAACTATATTATTTATTTATTAATTTATTTATTACAGGCCAATTTAATATAGTGCATATTTCTATCACAGCTTTATGCACGATTAAGGCTATGCCTATGGGAATGTAGACCCATTTCTGTTTAATATGATATAGACCAGCTACTTCATACAGAAATTAATTTTGCTTTCTTGTATTTCTAGATAATACTTTAAATGATTGTAGGAGCTCCAGAGATGATTCGCAGATCATCAAGTTTTCAGACGATGCCGCAGTAGTGGACACTTCCGACTCGGCCATAAGCTTTGAGAGGAGTGTGGTTGACTTCGTCACCTGGTGCGAAGGTAACCATCTGGAGCTCAATGTCGGCAAAACGAAAGAGATGTTGGTGGATTTCAGAAAGAATCGGACAGATGTGGCTGCACTTCACCTCAGAAATCAAACTGTAGAGAGAGTGGAACAATATAAATACCTTGGGACCATGATTGACCACAAGCTTTCTTTCACAGCTAATGCCGAAATGATATTTAAGAAATGCAGGCAGCGTATGTACATGTTGTACCAACTCCGATCTCTTCTGGTTTCGCAGAGCATACTTAAAAATTGTTATCGTGCCTACGTGGAATCAGTTCTTACGTTTTCATTCATTTGCTGGTTTCAATCTCTCAGTGTCAAAAGTAGGAATTCCTTGAACAGTATTACCAATACCTGCAGCAAAATCATTGGTGAAAAGCAGACACCTCTGTGTGAATTGTTTCAGAGAAGGGCCCTATGCAAAGCCATCAGCATCAAGGATGATTCCACCCACCCTCTCTCTTCTTGGTTTAAAATTCTACCTTCTGGGAAACGCCTCATGAGCCTTAAGACACGCACTGTACGTTACCGATCCAGTTTTCTCCCCTCTGCTGTGGCATTGATCAACTCAAACCTGACGCGCTGATGGCTCTGCTTGAGGCTCCTTCCTCTTCCTCTTGCTTGTTGTAATCGGCTCTACAGTGTGTAAGTGTGCGTGTGGTTGTGCATGTGTGGTTTGATGAAGCGGAAGGGGGAGGGAGGATTACTTTATACTATGTTTAATTTTTTATTTGCATTTTTCTTTTTATTTGTTTTATTTTAGTGATCAAGTGCCTGTCATAATTCCTTGTAAGAGGTAATAAAGATTAATTGAATTGAAATTGAAAAATAGGCTAGAATCAGAATGTTTCAAATGTCGGTCAGTTTGTCTGTTGGCCAGTGCGTTGCTCACCATAACTCAAGAGCCACTGACTGAAGACATTTTTTAACAAATTAATTACCTAGGTTAGTGGCCTGGCTCTCGTGCTATAATTATTCTCTCAGAGGTCAAGGACGCGGGTGCTCATCTTCTTGTTTTTTAACTGAGGGTGGTGGAAACCTCTACAGTTGAATTCTTTGTGTGCAGTCTGTATCCAGTCCAGGGGTCTCAGATATCACAAGTGCAGGAGATGGTGATTCACCAGTCACCATCACCTGTCCCACCTGTAGAACCCTCATCCCTCTTCCTCCTGCAGGTGTCGGTGCTCTACATGTAAGTTTGTGTGTGTGTAAGTGTGTGTGTGTGTGTGGCCTGGAGGGGGTGGGTTCAAGATGGCGGATGATGTAGTCGGGTCTATCCTATTGAGTACTATTATCGCCTTCCTTGAACGTCCAGCCGTCGTGTCGACAATACAGCGTCAAAGAAAGGAAAACTTTATTGTCAACATGCGTCCTTTTTCGAACTCGAGAACGTCCTCAAGTCCATGTCACAGACTGGCAAAATCAGGCAAGTCACCCAGCCTTTGAAGAAGAATTTAAACAACATGGTGACGTCCATACAGACCTAAGGTACATCAACCACAGCCGACAACAGCAACATTCTTCAAAAGCCAGCTAGTGAAAGCACTTTATCACAAACCACAGACTTTCCACTGCATTGTTATTTATTTATTTACTTGTTTACACTAAATTGACTGTCAGCACCATCAGTTTTGCCCTCAGAGGTAGACTACAGTTACTGCAGTGTACTAGCTTGATGGCACTGTGTACTACCCTCAGGAATGCAGTCAATGGTGTGGCCTATATGCCAAACAACATGGCGGCGTCCCTACGGACCGAAGGTACATCAGCCACAGCCGACAACAGCATCATTCTTCAAGTCAACTAATGAAATCGCTTCAAACAAAACCGCAGACATTCCACTGCCATCAGAGGTAGACTACAGTTACTGCAGTGTAGAAGATTGATGGTACTGTATACTACCCTCAGGAATGAGGTCGGCGGTGTATCCTATAATGCAACCACCCAACAGAGACTGTATCGCAAGAGATGAATGGGTATGCACGATACTATCAGACTAGGTGTAACAGAGTTGTTGGTGTTGTATTTTTTGAACATTTGTATTATATAAGTGTAATGATAACTATGTATAATCGGTGCTGCATTTAATTTGAATGCTCTCTATGTAACAAGTATCCCACACTGCACTGAATTGAATAAGTACTGTATTGCATGCATAATCCTTCTTTGTACAACATCATGTTGTAATCTGTATTGCATTTTGTATGTATTCCGCTCTTCATTTTCTATGTAATTTGAACTTATTGATGTATGTTCTGTGGTCTTCACTGCATAGTTCAGGTAGGAAGAATTTTGTATGATTAATTTGGTATTAACTGTCTTGTTTTGGTACTTATCATAATTTTAATTAAAATTTTGTTATTGTTCTTCCCATGGTGATTGTGTGTGTGTGTGTGCGTATTAGGGAGAGAGTTCAAATAACGGTATTTAATTAAAATTAAATAATATCTTTCATTTGTATTTATATATATTCCTGTTATAATGTTATTGTTCCCACACATTTGTCCAGCTGCTTAGTCAAGTCAAGTCAAGTTAAGAAATCTTTATTCACACAAAAAATGCAATGAAAATGTATACCACATGTTTATATGACATTTGTTTCATGCGGAGTGGGAACGGTAAGCAGTGAGGAACTGTTGCCTGTATGAAATGATTAGCATTCAGAATAATGGCTTCCCGGGTTCCAGTAGAATGCTTTGATTCTGGTCGTTTTCATTATTTTCCCTAAATCGGTGATGTCTCATTGTATTTATAATATGCATCAGAGAACCTGAATACATTTGCAAAATGTTAGTTAGTTATTCATTGCTTACAGGGTCCAGCAGACTGCAAAGAACCGAATCAGGACCACAAAATCAAGACCACAACTTCGCTGAAAGGGGACTCACCTCTGATCCGCAAAAAAGATCTGCTGAAACAACCCTGGTGGTAACACTGAAGGCACTCCACGAGCCAGTAGATTGATAGAACAGAGTATGAATGAGAAAGAACCAAGGAGAAAGACAGCGACAGTGGGAATTTAAAGCACTAAATTTCCAGAAAGTGGGGATACTATTTATACCGAAACCCCCGGCACCTCCACAGGGGTTTGGAAAATGTGTGTGTGTAAATGTAAGTGAGTGGGTGGTTGTGAGTGTAATCCATGAGTGTTGTGAAGTGGTATGCATGACGTCATCTATGTATGTCCGTGTACGATAAAGGTTGTCAAAGTCCAAACCTTTAAGAGGATAATAGCATTAAGTCCTATGGACCTGTCTTAGCTCTAGTCCTTAATGAAGAATTCAGAACAAACAAAATAATGAACATAAAATAAGTGTGAAACTAACACATACCTTAACTATGGTAAGAAATGATTAAGAAGATGAATGCACCTCAATACACGTGCTCCCACAATTCTCCTACCCCACCCCCCTCACTCCGACACACCACCTCTCCTCTCCCCGCACGCACACACACCCTGCAATTTCACACCTTCTCAAAATCTTAAGTTAATGATTTAACCTCTTTCAGTGGGGTTGGGGCATAAAAAAAATTCCTTCCTTCCATGAAATTACTTACTGGATTTTACGTTTTTAAAAGTAATTTGTCTTGTGTCCAAGATTCTGTCAGGCACTCTTGAATCTAACAGTCATTGTTCCGGACTATGAAGGAATATTAAGGCAGTGTTTTCAAATTAAATCGAGCAATATGATTTGGCACAATTTATTTTCAAACCAGTTGATTTGTAGGTTCATTTTGCTGAATGTGATATTTGGTTATAAAATCGGAATTGAACATTGTAGGTTTGTTTTTCCTAATCAGAATGTTTAAACGTGTACATTGGAAATAATTATTCATATAATTCAAACATTATTTTGATTATCTGTTTTCGATATTTTTTTGTTTCAGAACAACCCCTACGTTGATGATGGTGGTGATCAAGGGTGTGACCAAAGACCTTTCGCCTGCGATCTTTGTGAGGAAGGTGAAGAAGCCAAGCTGACGTGTTCCGCGTGCAAGACCTATTTTTGCAGACGCTGCCGGCATCACTGGGCGAAAGTCTTCTACACAGAAGTCACCGGCCAGGGCGGAGGAACCTCACGTTACTACAGGTTCAACGACCACGTGCTCAGGGCCAAGGCGAGCCACACTGTATTTGTGGATTTCGGCTGTGGCCAACAGCCTGGAGAGGATTGGGCCCTGCCAGGTCTTTTTTGCCCAAGACACAACACATGATGAGGCTATCCACTAATTCCATGCCGGATTGGTCGTCGCCAGGAACAAGGACCGCGCCTTCCGTTGGCCACCAGGACGGAGGTGAAAAGTCTGCTACTGATGGACAAGGAACAAGAACTTGAACAGCTTGTACAGAGGCTTGACACCACCTCCAGAGCTTATGGAATGGAAATAAGTGCAGAGAAGACCAAAATGATGACCAACAACACCAATGGCATCAACACGGACATCAAAGTACAAGGCCAATCCCTCAACACAGTGCACAGCTTCAAATATTTAGGAGCCATTGTGTCAGACAATGGGTCTCGACAGGAAGTCCTCTCCAGGATCGCACAAACAACTGCTGCCCTGACAAGGTTGAAGCCCATTTGGAAAGACAGAACCATCAGTCTACATTCCAAAGTAAGACTGCTGCGCTCTCTGGTCATCTCCATCTTCCTATATGCTTGCGAAGCATGGACCCTCGCAGCAGATCTCCAACGAAGAATACAAAGCATGGAGATGAGGTGCTACAGAAGACTTCTGTGCATTTCCTATACCCAACACATCACCAACGACGAAGTCCGACAGACCATCGCACAAGCCATTGGACAACACGATGACCTGCTCACAGTGGTGAAGAAACGGAAACTCCGATGGTATGGCCACGTCACCAGATCATCAGGCCTTGCAGAGGCCATTCTGCAAGGCACAGTGCAAGGAGGTAGAAGAAGGGGGAGACCGAAAAAGAGGTGGGAGGACAACATTCGAGAATGGACTGGTTTGACACTGAGCGAAGCCATGAGGGCTACTGAGGACAGAGAAAGATGGAGTATGCTGGTTAAACGATCATCTGTGGTGCCCCTACGACCTTCGGGTTATGGGACAGGAAAGGATAGGATAGGGCTGCCGGCGAACACACGACAAGCTATGTAAATCCATGCAGGTGACAGAGGTCAAAGTTGAGCATGAGGAGGAGAAAGATAGTGGACAATATCCTGAGGTGGAGTCACTGGAATTAAAACAGATGTTGGAAGCAGTTATGAAGAAACTGTCGGGGGAAGCACAACAGCAGCAGCGCAAAGCAGGAGGTGTTAACAAGAGGAAAGGCTGTCAGGAGCAGAAGTTGATAGGGCCAGGTGTGGGGCAAAAAGGTGACGAGATGGATGCTGAAAGTTTGACTTCAGCCGTCAAGATGCTAATGTTGAAACAGTCGGACACTGATAAACTGGTATCCACGCTGCAAGGTTCTCTGATCACCCTACAAAACCAAAACTCGCTTTTGTTCCGAGATCTGTCAATCGTTCAAGACCAGAACGCCAATCTGAAGAAAGAGCATGAGGCTCTGCAGCGTGAGGTGGTCAGCCTGAAAGACAAGAATGCCATCCTGTGCCAGGACAACCAGCAGCTGCGTCACGAGGTCACCAAGCTGGAAGATGACATCACTAAGGCCCAGAATGACGTCAGCAGGCTCCAGGACTGCGGAACCATTGTGCAGCAACAGCAGGACACTATGCTAGATCGAGTAGCAAAGTTGGATTCTAACGCATTACAACTTCAAACTGATGTTGCAAGCCTGAAAGCTGATCAAGTCAAACTGCAAGGGGAAATAACCAGTGTAAAAACTGACCAACCAAGACTTCAAGGGGAAATAACCAATCTGAAAACTGACCAAGGCAAACTGCAAGGGGAAATAACCAGCCTGAAAACTGTGCAAGCCGAACTGCAAAGGGAAATAATCAGTCTGAAAAGTGACCAAGCCAAATTACAAGGGGAAAGAACCAGTCTGAAAACTGCTGACCAAAGCAATCTTCAAATAGAAGTCGCCAGTCTATAATCTGACCAAGGCAGTCTGCAAAGGGAGATGACCAAGCTCAGAACGGACAATGGCAAATTGAAGGGTGATGTCGGGAATCTGAAATCTGTCCAGGGCCAAGTGAAGCGGGATGTGAAGACACTGAGCACACGAGTGTTTTTCCGAGCAATACTGAGTGGGTATGTAACACTACAGAAAAATGACATTTGTATTTGTAACATTGTTAAAACTAATTTTGGAGGGGGGTATGACGATAAGACTGGTATTTTCACAGCTCCGATTTCAGGTGTCTATTGTTTCATGGTCTCAGGCAGTCCGTTTTCCGATGACGTAAATATGTTTTGTAACGCAGAGATTGTGCTTGAGAATCATCCGAAAGCTTACCTTATTGCCGTAGGCAAAGGAATCACCACTGCTCATGTTACATTGCTAGTCAAAGCTGGTCAGAAGGTGTGGCTGGGGTGTTCTCAAAATGGAAGTATGTTTCATTTTGGGCGCGTAACCTCCTTCACTGGCTTTCTTGTTCAGCCAGAACTCTAAGACAGCTAGTTGATTGATTTCAAGTAGCAGTTTCTGTTTGACTGATGGCTGACCAATGACCAATGGGGCTTTGTTCGTTATCCATTCCATCAAGCATTGCATGGGTGTGGTGCTTTATACTGAGCTTGTGAAAAGCAAATGTACTCAAAATGCAAAATGTGTTTGTGGACCAATTGGACCAATAAACAAATGTGTTTGTAACCATATGTTACCAATGAAACATTTACTATTTGAATGCCTTAGGCTAACAAAAACCCCTTGGGGTCATGAGCAATCTTGCCACTGTAGATTGTTATAACCTATAAAGGGAAAAGTGAAAGCCCCAGTTGAAAACCTGTCTTTCCTTTGTAGGCAAGACCGATTCACTGCGGCAACAGTACCCCCGTTGGAGTGCCGAGGGTTTCAGTATAAATAGTATCCCCACTTTATGGAAATTTAGTGCTTTAAATTCCCACTGTCGCTGTCTTCCTCATTTACTCTTTCCCATTCCTGCTCTGTCCTATCACTCTGCTATACTATTTTCTTCTTCGCTAGATCAATGACCTACCTTTTTTCTTGAAAACTCTTCCTGGACAAGACTCCTTGTTTGTGTATGAGGTCTGTTGGATCAGCTTGGGAATGTTGGACGCTTTCTGCCGGGTGGTCACTAGGGCTTCCTATGATGTTATTATTTAGCAATATAGGCATTTTATATGTATATGTTTTGTTGATAATTTATAATGATGTTTGTATTCTATTTTGGTTTTGTAACCGGGGGTTCGAGTAGTTGGGGTAAAGCCTCAGCCGTCCCCTGCGTGGGATGTCTTTATTGTAAAGTGACTGGCCGGTGGAGGGCATTCGATTTTCCCACTAGGGTTGTTTCAGCAGATCTTTTATGCGGATCAGGGGTTGTCCGGTCCTGATTTGGCTCGGAAGAGTCCGCTGGACCTAAAGCAACAATCAATCAATCAATCAATAGGCTGACAAAAATGTTATGAAGAAAAAGGGTATATAATAAATATTCACTATTTTCAGTTCACATAGAAAATTTTACTGTTCGACCCATCTATGTATGAAATTGCAAATGTTATCAATGAACTAAAGTCTTTCTGGAAGTGTAATGATTGAAATTTCTTCTTTTCTGTCACTCCTTATATATCTGCCTTCACTGTTCTTTTCTGTGATGAATTCATGTTTGTGTTTTTTTTCCACTTATTATATTTGATGCGATGGTTAATATACACATTTCAGAGATTTGTCTGGGACCTATGGAGCAGTCTTTTTTGTGTCATTAAAATTTTCTGTATAAATAGTATCCCCCACTTTGTGGAAATTTGGTGCTTTGAATTACCACTGTTTTTTTTTCATTCTCATTTGTTCTTTCTCGTCCCTAATCTTTCCTATCAATCTACTATCTTCTTCACTAGGCCAGTCACCTACCTCATTTGTGTTTAGGGTCAATGGGGACTATTGGACGCTTTCTGCCAAACTGTCACTAGGGCTTTCTATGGTATTATTATATAACAATTAAGGCATTTTATATGTATGTGTTTTGTTAATATTTTATCATGATGTTTATATTGTTTATATTCTATATTGTTTTTGTAAACGAGGGTTCGATAAATTAGAGTACAGCCTCAGCGTCCCCTACATGGGATACCTTTATTGTAAAGTGACCGGCTGGTGGAGTGCCTTCAGTGTTACCATTAAGGTTGTTTCAGCAGATCTTTTATACGGATCGGGGGTGAGCCCTCTTTCAACCAAGTTGTGGTCCTGATTCGGGTCTTTGCAGTCCGCTGGACCCTATAAATAATGACTAACTAACTCATTCACTTCAACCCTTCCCAACCGTCCACCCCCACCCCCCCCCACCCCACTTTGAGCTTTGTTTTATGCTTGGAATTGTGTGTGGTTTTGTTAAGAAAAGGACAAAGTTCCAATATGTCATTCACCTGGGGTTTTTTCAGTCAATTTATTTTCACTGTTTTTCTCAGCATTTTTATTATGTTCTTGTTGGCCTTCTTGGTTGGCTAGGTAGTGAAATTGTACACACCGGGATGATATTTGGGTCTGTCAGGGGTTATTTGCCAATTCGACCTGTTTGAGTCTTTTGAATATTTGTCATATATATTTTGTAAACTTTTTTGTAATCTGGGGGTTACAAATTAACTGGCAGGGCTTACGCCCTCAGCATTACCTGGCTTTATTTACCGGTAGGGTAGTCATAGTATCATGAATTTGTATGTGTGTTTTTGGTGTATCATATACGTGTTTCTGATCTTGTGAGAGATAGACCCGGTTCGTGTGCCAGCTATGACCGTTGAAAGGTTCACTGGATCCCATAAACAACAAATCCAACCCAATCCCTTTGTATCATTTATATAACTTTCATTCTGAGTTGTGATAATGACAAGTATAATTCTCTAACGATTATTTCTTTAAATTCTAATTTTTGTTTTAGTGAACATGAACCAATGGACAAAATTTTTGTTAGACCTGTCAATGGCAGGTTTGAAGTTTGGTTTTGATGGAATAAAAAATTGTTTGTTTGATTGAGATTTATGCCTCGAGTTTCTCTCTCTCTCTCTCTCTCTCTCTCTCTCTCTCTCTCTCTCTCTCTCTCTCTCTCTCTCTCTCTCTCTCTTCCCCTCTCTCTCTTCCCCTCTCTCTCTTCCCCTCTCTATCTTCCCCTCTCTCTTCATCCCTCTCTCTCTCTCTTCCCTGATACCTCAACCCTTTCCTCTGTCTCGCTTTTTTCCCTCAGTAAATTTTATCTCCGCTAGGGAGATAATCCCACACTCTCACGATGAAATCATTATGTGCACATGCAGACGCCTATTAATAAACAGTTTACCACGTTGTTATAGCCGTATGATATAGGCTTACAAACAATGAGCGTCCATTGAAGTTCGCGTGCTGATCAAGTTCAAATCAACTGTCGTCTGCTACACCTTAATTTTTTTTAGCTGCCTATGACTATGCAACGTTTTCGCCTTAGTTTAGTTTAGTAGTTAGTTGTTTTTTTTATGTTTTTTTTTAAAGGCCTCGTGGTTTATCCTACGTACGCCTCTTCCTTCATACTATCAAGTGAGGGTCACGCTAGCGCAATTTAGCCTAATTGACATTTAATGGTCATATTCTTCAATCTGAACTATATATTTTGGATCGCTGTCCAGTAGGTTCTTGACTGAATTGACGTTTTCTTTATTGCTAATCTTATGTTGATTGGGAGAGCATTCCAGTTTTCAACAGCCCTAATTAGGAATATTTTCTTATATTTGTCCGACTATAGTTATCTGCTAACTTTCCCTGCTGATTTCTCGTGAGGGTATTGTTTAATTACCACCCGTGGGGTGCTGGGGGTTTCCGTAGAAATAGTATCCCCACTTTCTGGACATTTAGTGCTTTAAATTCCCACTGTCGCCGTCTTTCTCCTTTGTTATTTCTCATTTCTACTCTGTTCTATCAATCTACTATACTATCTTCTTCTTCGCTAGACCAATCACCTACCTTTTTTTTCTCTTATAAATAGTTTTTTTTTTTATTTTATATAAAATGATCTTAATTGATCCTTATTAATAATTTTATTTTAATCATGTGTATATTCTATATCTGTTTTAAAAATTAGAGCGCGGGGGGAGGAGGTCGGGGAGGGGGGAAGGGAAGATAATTCATTTCGAGTGTCAGTGATGACCCGGTCGCCCAGGATCGTGCTCAGTAGTCTGGGGTGTCAGACGATGCTCCCAAAGGCTGCAAGTGCGCGCCTCGGGCGGCCTGTTCTAGATCCTGTATCGGCCAGCGCCTTGAGCAGCCATTGAGCTGGAAAAGCGCTAAATAAGAAAGATTAAATAAAGAAATAAAAGGATCAAACTCTCTTTGGCAGTCGTTGAGGCGCTACCTTCGCTACTCAAAAAGTATCAAATAATCTTGTCTTCTTCTTGTCTTGTCTTGCCGTGTACGCCCACAATCAATCGTGTTGATCATTATGGCATTTGAGAGGAAGATTTTGTACGCATGTCAAGTACGGATACGGAGCTAATAACATTTAAATCGTGCCGCTACATAGGAAATGTGAGTGAAGGGGGGAAATGCTGGTGAAATAAGGGTAAGGAGACTGGGGGGCATGGCGGGTGGTTTGTAGGAGGGGAGGGGGGGGGAACTGGAGGGTTTTACTGGGAGACTCCTGACACCAAGGTGTCAGCAGCCAGAGCCTCCAGTGCCTCACTGTTGAGGGCATTCCAGTCCTTTATGGTTCGTGGCAGAAAAGAGGCGGCTCTATATTGGGTCCTGCATGATACTTGCTTGTACTGCTTGTTGTGGCTGCGGCGTTGGCGCGATATCGCCTGTTCCACTTTCCCATTGATGATGGGGCAGTTCGCAGTGCCACTAGTGATCTTGCGCAGCATCTGAAGGCGTGCAGTGCGACGGCGATCCTCCAGGGACGGCCACCCCAGTGACTCCAGCATGTCCCTAACACTCGATGTGTTGTGATAGCGGTTAGTAGCAAACCGGGCGGCGCGTCTCTGAACTGCTTCCAGTCTGTCGATGCCTTTCTGGGTGTGAGGGTCCCAAACAGATGCTGCGTATTCCAGGATAGGACGCACGAAGGCCATGTAAGCTCGCTCCTTGATGGCCGTAGAGCTCACCTTGAGATTCCTTCTCAAGAAGCCTAGTGTCTTACTGGCCTTGTTGGCGATGCTGCTGACATGTGCGTCCCAGGTTAGGTTGCTGCGGAGGGTCACCCCGAGGTACTTGGCCTCAGAGACTGACTCAAGGGTGTGACCGTGTAGGGTGTAACTAGACTGTAGGGGACGTCTGCTCCTCGTGACTGGCAGAGTTGTGCACTTGTCAGGGTGGAACTGCATGTCCCAGCTCTTCTCCCATTGCTCAAGGCGCTGGAGGTCTTGCTGTAGCTGGGCTTGCTCTTGGTTGCTAGTTACCACTCTGTATACAGCTGTGTCATCTGCGAACAGTCTTGTCAGTGCAGTCAGTCGGTCTGGTAGATCGTTGATGTAGGCCAGGAATAAGCATGGTCCCAGCACCGAGCCTTGGGGGACCCCAGATCGCACACTGACAAAGGAAGAGCAGCTACCGTTGACCACCACAGCCTGGCGCCTGTCGCTAAGGAAGCTGGCGATCCATGTGAGCACCGTGTCGTGGATGCCGTAGCAGCGGAGTTTGTGGACCAACAGACTGTGGTTGACTCGGTCAAATGCCTTCGCAAAGTCCATGATTAGGACGTCCGTCTGCTGTCCACCTTCCATGTTGCACGAAAGCTCCTCGACAAACTCCAGGAGTTGGGTCTCACACGACCGCCCTCTTCGGAAGCCATGTTGGTTGTCGTGAAGGGTGTTGTTGGTGTCGAAGTGGTGCATGACGGCGCAGACGACTATGTGTTCCATAAGTTTGCAGGCCACACACGTCAGGGATACTGGTCTGTAGTTGGCAGGATTGTATTGTTCGCCCTTCTTGAAAATCGGTGTGATGTGTGCAGTCCTCCAGTCCGATGGTACTTCGCCTGAAGACAGGGAGGACCGGAAAATCGCCGTCAGCGCTGGAGCCAGTTCTGCCGCCAGCTCTCTGAGTAGGCGTGGGCTGATTCCGTCTGGGCCAGTAGCTTTGTTGGGGTTTAGGTTTGTCATCAGCTTCCAAACCCTATGTTCCGTGATAGTGATGTTTGGCATGGCTGGGACGTCTTGGCTGGTCATGCCCGTCCTGAGGGTGAACTGTTCCTCAGTGTATGAAGCGCCATCACCGAAGACGGACTGGAACTGCTCATTCAGAAGGGTGGCTTGGGCCTCTGGGTCTGAAGTGAGCTGGCCATCCTTCTTGAGTGGTGCGACTCCCACATTTGAAGACCTCTGGTTCTTAATATAAGTCCAGAAGCGTTTGTTTTTGCCCGCCTGGTCCGGGTTGTCGTCACCCAAGAAGATACCGTTGAGGTAGTTCCAGTAGCCTCGCCGCATCTGTCGTTGTATGGTGCGCTTCAGTTCTTTCACCTGTACTCGGAGTTCTTCTGAGCCAGTTTTCTTCATTCGCCGGTAGAGTCTGATTCGGCGGTTGATGAGTCGTCTGATGTCTTGAGTGACCCATGGATGGTTGACTTTCTTGCGTGCGAGCTTGTGTGGAATGTGATCCTCTGCTGCTTTAAGCAGGCCCTGCTTGAAAGTAGTCCAGAGCTCCTCTAGTGATGCTGTGGCCTGCATCTCCTGCACTATAGCGCTGATTTCCCTTGCAGCCGTCTTCAGGTTCTCCCAGTTAGCTTTGGAGTACAGAGCAATCTGGCGAGGGGCCTGGCGCTTCTTGTGTGGGGTCAGGGAAAATTCGCAGTATGGGATGCAGTGGTCGGATAGGCCTGGGACTACTTCTGTGCGGGGTACAAGTTGGGGGGAGTTAGTGATCAGGAGATCAAGGGTATTGCGGTCTCTTGTGGGCTCTTTCACAAGCTGCTCAAGGCCGTGATCATGAATCATGCTGAGGAAGTCATTGTGAAGAGTAGGATAATTTTCATTACCTTTCAGTGTCTCGGTCTCTCAGTCCCATCCTGGAAGATTGAAATCGCCTCCTATGAATAGGTAAGCATTATTTAAACTTGATGCTCTCTGTAGGGACTGACTGAGGAGTTTAAGGCTAAGCTCATCAGATTCGTCAGGGCGGTAGAAGGCACAAATGTACAGAGTTCTCCTGCCTTGCAGCTTGACGCGCGCCCACAGAATTTCGCAATCCTCTACATCAAGTTCTGGGGCTGCATAACTATCTAGATTGTCTCTGATTGCAAGAAGAACGCCACCTCTGTCCCCTCTTTTGGGTCTGTCTTTTCTATAAACGTTGTACATGTTAGGGAAAATTTCAGCAGATGACACAGATGGGTCTAGCCAAGTTTCAGATCCTATTACAATATCCGGCTTCAGGGTGCTGAGTAAGTTGGGTAACTCCGCCCTCTTGGAGCTCGCCGATTGGAAATTGACGTGTCGATTGAGCTTCCTTAGGTTGCTAGAAGCAGAGGGAAGACGTAGTTGTTGTTGTTGTTGTATCAATTTTTATTCATTACATTAACATAAGTTGTACATGTACTGATAAAGACGGAGTAGGCGTGTCTGTACAGAAGGGAGAGCATTCTAGCGCATCATAACAACCAAAATGGCGTCACTCGTGAGACGTAGTAGCGTGCTTCCGCTGCATCGCAATGGTTCACGAGGTATTCTGTCATTATTTCCAAACACATTAACGGAGAATCAAAGCAAGACTGAAGCAGGTGATGGCAAGTCAAAGTCGAAAAAGGTTTGTTTAAGTATTATGTAAATCTTTCTGTCTTGCGATCTGAGGGTTTGACATTGCCATGTGCATTTCTTGAACTTGAAGTTATTCTATGGTTTGATTATATGATTATGTACATTGATATTGTTATTATGAAACAAATGCGAATACTTTATTTTCTTTACAAAGAAAAAATCATTTGTGGTGCCAATATATACATACTATCATTACATTTATAAAACAAAATAGTGCGTAATACAATATTAGAATAGAATTTAATACTATATAATAGAAAGGATTTTTTTTTTTTTTTGAAACAAATGTAACATATTTTTACATTGGTGTTTGCAGTCGCAGTTTTTTGCTGATTGCCCAGAGAGAGTGTTCTCTGGCATTCAGCCCACCGGCATTCCACACATCGGCAATTATTTGGGCGCCATCACAAACTGGGTGAAAATGCAAAAGCAGTACTCCAGCATCTTGCTGTGCATTGTAGATCTGCATTCTATCACAGTACCCCAAGATCCTCAACAGCTCAGGTTATTTGTTGGTTGGATTATTTCTTCATTGTCTCATTTAATGCCATCACTCATGCATTAATGAGGTTGTTCATTTATTCATTCATTCATGTATTTTCACTTTTTTTTTTGCAGTGGCCTCGACCTGTTTGGCATTTAATTATTTATTTTATTGTTCTGAGATAGCACTTTTCCAGCGCAAGAGCTGCTCAAGGCACTGACCGTAATAAGATCTAACTGAAGCTGCCCGAAGCAACCACTTGCTGTCATTGGCACGTCATCTGACTCCCCAGACAATTGAACACAATCCTGGACGACCGGGGAGAAGGGACCTAGTGCCTGCTGGATGCATTTGTGTAGCTGGCACTCCAACTGTCTTGGACATGAGAGTCAGGATCTTTAAACTCTGTGCGATGGAGTGCGTGCACAGACTAGACCTCGATTTATACTCTTCATCCGAGGGAGTAAGAGGGGTTTGCCTCTGCATCATCCAGGCCCCAGGGTCATGTTCATTATGGGGGCACTCCAGGCCGTAAACTCCAGAAATTTTGAACCACTGCCTGTGAAGTTATCGCTAAACCTTCATTGTTTCAGTGGGCTCTATGCACAAAGGCGTGGCGGTCACGTGCTGCGGGAATAACACAGCGTGCTCGAGTTTGAAAATGGTGAAGTACTGTGCTGCGTTTGGATGCTCTAACTCTGACATAAAACCTTTATGCAAAGAAAAGAACATTTCCTTTCATCGATTGCCACTGAAAGATGAAATATTGATGAACTCTAAACTGAATGTCAGTGACAAATCGCTCTTTAAAAAAAAGCCTGTCCCCTGATAATAATTTGTTTGAAATCATTATTGCACGAATGTGCTATGTTCAAAACATCACAATATCCCAAAATTTCGGTAAAGTTAAAATTTTTGAGCAGCATTGGAGTACACGCAAGTGAGCTAAAAGAAGCCATGACCGCTTTGTTATTCCAGCGCCACGTACCATGCCGCTTTCGCGCGCCGACTTGTGCATAGAGCCCATTGTTTTGCTCCTGCTTTTACCAATTAAATTTGTTCTACCACTTTAAGGATCACAAATACATGTGGTATCATTGCAAAAGCAGTACTATAAATTACAAAAGAGTTACCAGGAAGTTCCAGTAGGGAGTTACTTTTCAACCACCTGTAGTAGTAGTTGACCAACACATTTGTGATTTATATATATATAGTATACAAACCAGGTATCTCTTCTTTGTATTTTTTAGGCAGAACATCTTTGACATGGCAGCCTGTTTACTAGCTTGTGGGATTGATCCAGCCAAATGTATACTGTTCCAGCAGTCACGGGTAAGATTGTTGTAGAGGCTCTGTTGGTTAGGTGAGGGAAGGAGGTGATGAAGAGATGGGTGGAGAAGGTTGAAGAGAGAGGGGGGGGGGGAGATTGTGAGGTGGGGAAGGGGCAGTGGAAAGACAGAGTTGATGGGTGCAAAATGATGTTGAATGTGGAAACATCATTTTGTAATTTTTGCTATGTTGTGCGAAGATATATGAGCGTTGAGCATGCTCGATTGTCTTGATATATTTTTTAAAAAGAACTCTTTTGCCATGTTTGGTAAACTCTGTGACACACCAAATTTTCCCTTGTTTTGTGGAATAAAGATTTGTCGTCTAGACTTGACTTCATCATTGTCATGTCCGTCACAGACAGATCTCCAACGAAGAATACAAGGCATGGAGATGAGGTGCTACAAAAGACTTCTGGGCATTTCCTATACCCAGCACATCACCAACGACGAAGTCCGACAGACCATCACACAAGCCATTGGACAATACGATGACCTGCTCACAGTGGTAAAAAAACGGAAACTCCGATGGTATGGCCACGTCACCAGATCATCGGGTCTTGCAAAGACCATCCTGCAAGGCACAGAGCAAGGAGGTAGAAGACGAGGGAGACCAAAAAAGAGGTGGGAGGACAACATTCGTGAATGGACTGGTTTGACACTGAGCGAAACAATCAGGGTTGCTGGGGACAGAGAAAGATGGAGTACGCTGGTTAAACGATCATCTGGGCACTACAACCTCCGAGTTACAGGATAGGATAGGATAGGGTTATAACATCTTTTTTTTTTCTACAATGAAAATTTTGATATTTTTAAGGTCACGTATCTCAAATACTGGTTCTTTTTAACCTCCGAATGCTCCTGGTTGTTATTTATCATGTTGAAAATAATTGGCTATAATTTTATTGTAATGAGAATACTACAACATAACTATCTCATACATAGATGATTAATCTTTGAGCCCTAGATCAAAATATGAAAGAGAAAAAAATAAAAGAAAAAGTGTCTATAACAGGTTAAGGGACGTTATTTGCTTATCTGTTCATACGTTTGGGTTGTCTAATATGCATAAATATTGAATCTACGCTTCATGCTTGACCATTTTAAAATGTCGTCTGCTATACTGTAGGCGCTGGGTGATTTATCTACCTTTAGGGTACCAATACACACATGGATGTACCAGTGCGTGACCGAACGCTATTAGTGCATGTTGCAAAACTTTGCTGCGACCATTGCTATGCAACTGGTTCTGGGTGACACGTAAGGACCTGTAGTCCAGAAGGTAAGCCCTGTGCTGGACGCTGGAGTTATCAAGGGACCCAACGTCTTTTTCAGTTCCTTTGTTAGTCAGAAAACAGCATGCTTGTTAAAACTTGGGCCAAACAGACTGTTCACTGTAGCACTGAGCATAATTTGTGTGTGTTTGTTTGACAGGTCAAACAACACACAGAGCTGGCATGGATCCTGGGCTGTCTGTGTACCCTCCCCCAGCTGAACCATCTCCCACAGTGGAAGGTTGGTTTGAGTTCAGATGGAATAAGAATTGATTGAATAATTTACTTGATTGGTTGATTGCACTCATTCTTCATTTTACTGGATTGACGGGATCATTGATTCAGTCAATTTGTTCTTGACCTTTTGAGTGTGAATGTGCCGTTGTCAGATCAGGGGAGATAATTTATGTTATTTCTCTCAGCTTGTGCATCTTTCTCTTCTTATCCTGTTCCTGTTTTAGTGTGGCATCTCTCTCATGCACAGGTTGGTATTATTATATTTTTGTTTATTTATTTTATTTATTGTTCTTACAATTATAGCGCTTTTCCCGCTCTGGAGCTGCTCAAGGAGCTGTGCAATACATGATCTAACTCAAGCTGCCCAAGAGGCCCTCTAGCTGCCTTAGGCGCTTCCTCTGATGTGCTAGACCACTGAGCACCCCCGTTGGTGTGCCGGGGGATTCTGTATAAATAGTATCCCCACTTTCTGGAAATTTAGTGCTTTAAATTCCCACTGTCACTGTCTTTCTCCTTTGTTCTTTCTCGTTTGTTCCCTGTTTTATCAATCTACTATCTTCTCCGCTAATCCAGTCAACTAATTTTTTTCTTCAAAACTCTCCCCAAATTTCTCATTTGTGTATGGGGTCTGTTGGGTCAGCTTGGGGCTATTGGACACTTTCTGCTTAATGGTCACGAGGGCTTTCTATGGTATTATTATTATTATTTAGCAATGTGTGCATTTTATATGTATGTGTTTTGTTCATATTTTATAATGCTGGCTGTTTTGTTTTTAAACGGGGGTTAGATAAATTAGAGTACAGCCTCAGCGTCCCTTGCATGGGATGCCTTTATTGTAAAGTGACCGGCTGGTGGAGTGCCTTCGGTGCTACCATTAGGGTTGTTTCAGCAGATCTTTTAAACGGATCAGGGGTGAGCCCTCTTTCAACCAAGTTGTGGTCCTGATTAGGCTCTTTGCAGTACGCAAATTTTGCAGTTTGCAACCCTATGCTCCATGCGCTGGTCGATACAATATCTAGAGATAGCCTGAGGCGCCTACTTGCAACCTTAGAGCGCAGAGTCTGACGCCCAGACAACTGAGCTCAATCCTGAGCGAACAGGGTTGGGGAGAAGGGTCCTTATGAGTGCCGCATGGGTGTATTTGTGTAACCAACACTCACTCGTCTAGGACATGAGCGTCAGGAGCTTTTAAAGTCCGTGTGATGGAATGCGTACATGCACAGACTAAACCTCGGTTTATACTCTCAACCCAAGGTGTAAGGGCGCAGTGTCTCTGAGTATTGTTTGTAAATTTTTTATTTTATTTTACGGTTGAATGGCAATGTTTTAAACGCAAACAAAGCACTTACACTGTAAGACATATTCAAACGAAGGGTGGTGTGTTTGAGAAACTCATTTTATTAAAAGATCCTTGGTCTTAAAGGCGCATACATAATTATGATTGATGCTGCACCATACATTGCAGACTCAAAGATACACATGATGGAGAATGAAAGAATGAACATTGAAGTGTAATGTCTACACCCACCATTGGTGATAGGCAGACAGAAAATAATTTTCCCAGGAAAGAAGGGTTAGGGCCCTAAATGAACATTGAACCACCAGAGCAAATCAATCATGCTGCTAAGAAGGACAGTGAAAATGTCCACTTTTATCTTCTCACCCACGGGTACGCATGGTGGAATACTGCAATATACGTAACTTGGTGGTTGAAGAAACGGAAACTCCGAGGGTATGGCCACATCACTGAAGACCCTCCTGCAAGGTGCAGGGAGTCAGAAGAAGAGGGAGATAGAAAAAGAGGTGAGAAGACAACATTCGAGAATGGACTGGCTTGACACTGAGTGAAGCCATGAGGATTGCTGAGGACAGAGAAAGTTGGAGTACGCTGATTAAACGATCATCTATGTTGCCCCAAGGACTGTTGAGTTACGGGATAGGATAGGACCCTATAAACAATGACTAACTAACTAACTGAGCACAATCCTGGTGACTGGGGATGGGGGTGAATGGACCTAGTGCTTGTTGGGTGTATTTGTGTAGCTGGCATTCACTGTTCTAGGACATGAGCATCAGGATCTTTAAAGTCTGTGCAGAGTGTGTGTGTGTGCACAGACAAGAACTAAGTTTATACTCTCATGGGAAGGAAATTTTTTAAAATGTAGTCATTGCTATTTAGTAATTGACTGTTTCTGTGAATGAAATTGGTAATTTCATTTCTCAAAGATCATAAGTATGATGGTAATAACATGATGTGTGTTGTTGAATTGCAGGAAAAATCCCAGAAGTACAAAGATCCGGGCCTTGGTTTGTTCACCTACCCAGTGCTACAGGCAGCCGACATTCTGCTGTACAAGTAGGTCTGCCTGGTCCTTCAGATGAGAATGTAAACTAAGGTCTAGTTTGAGCACGCACGCATCCATACACAAGTACACCCAGCTAGCACTAGGTCCTGTCTCCCCTATACCCGCTTACCCAGGATTGTGCTCAGTTGTCTGGGCGTCGGACTGTGCGCCTAAAGGTTGCAAGCAGGCACCTTAGGTGGCGTGAGTTAGATCCTGTATGAGCCAGCCCCTTGAGCAGCTCTTTACCGTGAAAAGCGCTCTATAAAAACAATGAAATAAATATTAAAAATATTAAAGTTACCAGCAATACCAAAACAACAATTGTGCAGGGATCATTCTTTATTGTGAGCATTCGAACATTCTGCAGATTTCTTTTTTATTGTTATTGTTATTATTATTATTTTTTATTTTTATTATTATTATTATTATTATTATTATTATTATTATTATTTTTTTATTTTTTTTATTATTATTATTATTATTATTATTATTATTATTATTATTATCACATTCTGCGGATTTGTTTATTATTATTATTATTATTATTATTATTATTATTATTATTATTATTATTATTATTATTATTATTATTATTATTATTATCACATTCTGCGGATTTGTTTATTATTATTATTATTATTATTATTATTATTATTATTATTATTATTATTATTATTATCACATTCTGCGGATTTGTTTATTATTATTATTATTATTATTATTATTATTATTATTATATTATTATTAGTATTATTATTATTATTATTATTATTATTATTAATTTATTTATTTATTTATTTATTTTGTGCAGAACGACAGATGTACCAGTGGGTGAAGATCAGATCCACCACATCGAACTGACGCGACATCTGGCCAAGACTTTCAACCGCAAATATGGAGTTGTCTTCCCTCGTCCCAAAGCTCTCATCGGTATGTGCTAATAGCCACCGCTTTAAAGACTATTTCCACATGTAATTATATTTGAGAATCTTCTTTATTCTTTTTATCGTGATAGGTCTTATGGAAGTGTATGAGGTGCTTACTCCACCCACTAGACGAAACAAGACGGTGATTCCTGATGGCACTGTTTGGTGCGCAGGAATATTTTAAAACTAGAGAAAATAATTGTTATACCGGGGGTGGTTGAAAAATAAATCCCTATCTACAATGGCTGGCAACTTTGTTAGACAGCGCTACATTTGTGTGAAACAAAATATACCGTGATGCTTACAGAGGTAGAATTTACTGGCTGATATTTGATTTAATCTTAGTGACAAGAGCACCGCCTAACGGCCCTTCATCTGACGCTTGGTCTCATGTTGTCTGATGTGAGCCAAGCTCCCTCACGCAGCGTCAGGCAACCGGCCATTATTTTACTGCTGTCGTCACTGTGATATAAAATCAAAGACCACAAGTTAATTCTACCACTAAAAGGGTCCCAATACCGTTTGTTTTTCGTGCGAAGGTAGTACTATTTACAAAAAGTTACAAGCAATTATTAAATAGGGAGCGACTCCTGAACCACCTTGTACTAACTGGTGACTACAAAGCCATTGATTGATTTGTTCATTCTGTCCCGTGTGTTCAGGGGAGGTAGCGAAGATCCGCAGCCTTCGCGACCCACAGTCCAAGATGAGCAAATCTGAGCCTAACCCGCTGAGTCGAATCGACCTCACCGACACCCCGGACGAGATCGCCGAAAAGATCAAGAAGGCCGTCACCGACATGACCTCGGAGGTGACCTATGATCCCGAAGAGAGGCCGGGGGTCTCCAACCTCATTGATATCCACGCCGCTTTTTCGGGCGACTTTGTGGATGACATTGTGGAAGACGCTTTCTTAAAGGCCATGGATACGGGACTGTACAAAGCAAAAGTGACGGAGATCGTTGTGGAGAAGCTGAAGCCCATCTCGGAGACCATCCGGAGACTGCAGGATGACAGGGGTCACCTGGAGAAAGTCCTGAGCGATGGGGCGCTAAGGGCAGAAGCGCTAGCGGAGGAGACAATGAAGGAAGTGCGAGAGGTGATGGGGTTGAGAACGACAGAGGCTTCTGCATCCCAGCGAGCTAGTGCTACCATTGTGTGATTATGAAGTGAGTGAAAACTTAATTCCACAAAATTGTTTTGAAATATGTCGTTGAAAAATGCGTGGAACAGAATCTTTTTTGAATGAACAATGAACTTGGAAGCTTAGCACGTATGCATCTACAGTACCATTGGCGTTACGGACGACATAGCTGCCTACCTGTAGAAATCCCAAAGAGGAATCTTGAGGTGAAGAGTCAATCTGAGGAGCGAAGCGATGACAAGTGCTAAGGGTGTTGGGGGCATCTTCCCCCTCCCTCACGTACCACTCCCCCCTCAGCCCGTACCATACCACCCCTCCTCCCCCCGATTATTTTTGGTCTAAATAGATCAAGTGGAGCACTCTGGTTCAATGTGAGTGTTATGTTTACGACGCGCATGGTAGTACGTGTGAGACACGCACGATAATACATGTGAGACGCTCACGATAGATCCGATCATTTTGTTTTGCAAAGCATTTAATAACAGAGTGTGTTTACATTTGATTTGATTTTGCTTTGTTGTTAGAAGAAGCTTAGTATAACATTGATAATTTTCGTTGGTCGATATTATTGGAGAATTCTCTAGAGTTGCTTGTTTATTATCGATCGAAGCTTCGCGATAAATGTAGTAACAGCTGAGGAATTCTTGGACCGTAAGGAAAGATGTATGACGTAAGACAGTGATGACGAAGTTTATTTTGATTGGTTGTAACGCGTCTGGAATATTCTGACGTTATCTGGAGTCTAAAAAAAACTATATAATTGATGCACTGTGTCTGACAAAAGTGAAAAGTGGAAAAAGCGATTGAGCGATTGTATGCAGTTGTTGATGTACGCTGAATACAGTTGGAAAACTTCATACGACGACTCCTGCCTTGTTGCTGAGTGAACAGGTTGCGTGGATAAACGAATCCGAGTTACACTTATCAGGAGGATTCAAGCATCGGGGCTGAATCAACTACTGATAAAAAACAAGAAAAGTGTAACACTGAGCTATAAATTGACAAAAAAACAAAAAAAGATGACGTGAAGGAGAATTTTTTTATATTTTAAATTGAGTAAAAGTAAAAAAAAAAAAATGTAAACATTGAAAACAATGATTGTGGCCTTATCTTGTGGAAATGAATGAGACCAGGGGTGCTAGTTGGCAACCATCACTACATTGACTGTTTTGCTGTTCATAGAGCCCCTGAAGTCCGTTTTGTTCTTCCGGGCTTGACTGGAGACTCTCTCACAGGCAGCGTTGCTGTCAGGCCCAACATGGCGAAAGCCAATCTCTCACACTCAAGAGATCCGAATTTCTTCGTGTTGCCGATGAGCACCCATTTGTCATCTTCTCGGTTCAAGTGGGCAACTGAAGGTCCAAACTCTTCGCACTGGAAAGCTTGACACTGGTATGGAAGTTTGTCCATTGCCTCAGCTTCCGTCTCGTTGTCTTCCTTCAACAAGAGACTGGGAAACTTCCTCACAAACAAGATGATGTTGTCCCAGTGTCCAGCAGTAGAAGCATAGCCACAGTTCGACATTTTGTTGCTTCGATATGGGGAGGAGGAGGGGGGAGAATCGGAAAATCTGAATCTTAAATATCCAAATAGGAATTAGCGGAAAATTTGTTTTAAAAAATCAGAAAAAATTCCGCGAAAATCGGGAGGGTTGGCAATTATGGGATAACCATTCCAGCAAAGAGGGGGGCAAGGAGCAACATCAACACTGAACCAACAGAGCAATCATATTGCTAAGATGGACAGCACAACAACAAAAAAAGGACACTTGTATCTTGCCCATCACGGGAATGGAACCTGGGCCATCAGTGTGCCCTGAAAACACTCAACCACTGAGCTAGGATGGTGGGTCCGAATGATTGTACACCTTGATTTTGACCTATATAACAAACCTCTCCGCTAGATCTCGATATCAGCCAACAATTTTCAAGAGAATGTTGTATCGTCACAAACATTTTTTTTTTTTTTAATGCACACTGTGATTTGAATCTTAACAAACATGGAAGTGCCCTGTTACGTAAACGGAAAATGAGGTTGGATTGGGTTTTGTTGTTGTTGAGGAATACTACTGCTTATTAAAAATGGCTAACAACTTGTGCAAATGATGCTGAATTTGCATGAAACACAATGTATTTGTGTTATGATCCTTACGATGATAGATTTTAACGGCTGATCTCAAATTTTATCTTAGGGTGAAGAGGGCAGCCCCAAACTGCCTTTTGTGTCCTCTCGTATTTTATGTTTGATGTCAGCTGAGCTCGCTGATGCAGTGTCAGGAGCAGGAGAGGGGCCATTCCATTATGGGCTGGTCTCGTCACTGTGAGATGGAATCAAGAGATCGGCGTTTAAACTCGTCCACTGTAAGGATCACGATTTGTGTGGATTCATGCGAATGCAGAAGTGTTTACACCAGTTACAAGCAAATTTAGGTAGGAAGCTATTTTTTAAAGCACCCTGTATATAACAGCTTTATGGCAGTATTATTCCCAATCTGTGATATAAACAATTTTGTTTTTGTAAACGGGGTTTCGATAAATTTGAGTATAGCCTTAGCGTCTCCTGCATGGGATGCCATTATTGTAAAGTGACCGGCTGGTGGAGTGCCTTCAGAGTTGGCACTAGGGTTGTTTCAGCAGATCTTTTATATGGATCAGGAGTGAATAATCTTTCAACCAAGTTGTATCCTGATTTTGTGGTACTGATTCGGCTCTTTGCAGTCCGCTGGACCCTGAAAGCAATGAATAACTAACCAACCATGGACCCGGTACTCCCAGCGGGAGTGCTGAGGGTTTCTGTATATATAGTATCCCCAATTCCTGGAAATTTAGTGCTTTAAATACCCACTGTTGCTGTCTTTCTCTTTTGTTCTTTCTCATTCCCACTCTATCATTCTACTGTACTATATTTTTCGCTAGACCAGTAACCTACCTTTTTTCTTGAAAACTCTTTCAAAATTCCTCATTTGTGTATGAGGTCTGTTGGGCCAGCTCATGAATATTGGATGCTCAGAGCTGCCAACCCCTACGGAACGTCCGTAATTTCTCTGGAAAATGTTCTTTAATTCCGCAACAACGCCATTTCAAGAAATACTACGGAAGAAAAATTTCAAAGCATACCTATTTTTTTACAAGTATCGAAACAAAGCCGCGAGGGACGTAGGCCTACTAGGCTTTTGTCAATATCATAGACTTTCCTATAGCGCTTTGCGTGTGCGCTATTTTTAGTTCAGCAGCCACTGCGCGGTAGACTGAGAGAGAGAGAGAGAGAGAGAGAGAGAGAGAGAGAGAGAGAGACCACAGTTCACATTTTAAATAATGCTCATTTTATCATGTGAAAATTCTTGTTCGTACATTTGCTACTGAAATTGAGCTGAAACTACTGATATTTTTCTTTGTTTGCTACTGAAATTTTTTTTTAGGGGTTGGCAGCTCTGGATGCTTTCTGTCAAATGGTCACTAGGGCTTCCTATGAAATTGTTTATTTAGCAATGTAGGCATTTTATATGTATGTGTTTTGTTGATATTATATCATGATGTTTATATTCTTCTTTGTTTTTGTAAACGGTGGTTCAATAAATAAAAGTATTGCCTCAGAGTCCCTTGCGTGGGATGCCTTTTTTGTAAAGTGACCGACAGGCCTACAGTGTTACTGCTAGGGTTGTTTCAGCAGATCTTTTATGCGGATCAGGAGCGAGTCCTCTTTCAACTAAGTGGTGTCCTGATTCAGCACTTTGCATTTCGCTGGACCCTATAAACAATGAATAACTAACTAACATGGACCCCGTCTTTTTATAACGGCCCGTTCAGTTTATCTTAACTATGTAGTGTTATTATTAGTGTTATTATTATTTTGCGTTCAAATGAGGTTTGATTGAAGAATACATTAGGAATGATGAAAACAATGGCTGACTTAGTTGCCGCTATCCCGCTGTGTGGCACTGGCTACATTAAGAATCCAACTTTCACTGGACTATTTCCCCCCATCAAAATGTCGACTTTAGCTGCAGTTATGTCCCTTTGACCCCCCTCCCCCCTCCCTCTCTCTCTCTCTCTGTAATAATTTAGCCATCCAGATGTTTGAAGTAAAATATAATCTAGAGCCTCCTTACATAACGTGATCAAATGACGTCTTTTCCTGCACAATATCATTCTGAAAACTGCAATCTTTAAAAACTATGAATTGACATTTTCAAATGTAGCTTCTGTTTATAAAAGCCCCTTGTTATGGAACAGTCGTATTTTGGGAACCAAAATTAAAAAAAAATTGTACATCACTAAACAGCTTCAAGTACAAGATTTATAAACTATTTACGTTACAGCATGCATCAATTAATTTTCCTCTTTCAACCTCCCTCCCTCAAGCCTTTATCTTCATTAAATTACATGGGGCGGCAGGGATAGCTCAGTGGTCAGAGCGCACGACTTGTTGTGAGTGCGTCTTTGGCGACGTGGGTTCGAATCCTGACTTCAGCAAACTATTGTGTGATTGCTGGATGTTACGGGCCAGCGCCTTGAGAAGGTCTCTGAGCTTGTAAGTGCGCTATATAAGAGAACTTTCTTTCTTTTTTTCTTTTCAGTTACAGGTTTTATGTTAAGTATAGTTCGCTTCCATGTTGCAGAGTTAGTTGTTTATTTTGTTTTCCTTTCATTTTAAATCTATGTTTGTCTACGAATGAATGCGGGTGTATGATTAAGCTCAATGTGCGAATGACTGAAAGGAGGACCGATTTTAAGATGAGCAAATTAATGCTAAAATCATTTTCTTCTCGTAATAAAATATTGAAACTGAATCTCTCTTTCTCCCGCACAGGGATCGGGTGACATTACTCTGTGTGGAACTTCCACAGGGTGGTCTCCCATTCAAATGTACGTGGCTTAGTATTGATCGAATTAACCACAGTTATGTCCCTTTGCTCTTCCTCTCTTCTCTCCCACATAGTGGTGCTGGGTACTTTAGTGCGAAACATTCCCAAGAGATCTTCCATCCAAATGTCTCTCATCATCATTGTGTTTGCTCCCTCTGGTAGATGTTTTGGTTTTATGATAAATTACTGAACGTTATGAAATCAAATTAAAATTTACACACATGCATACACACACCCACGAGCACACACACAAGCGTTCAGAACATCACAAATGGGTTCATTTAAGAATGTAGGAATCGGAAAGTGGTTTTTGAAGAGAAAAGGGTTAGGGTAAGGGTTAGTTGCAGCGCTGCAACTAGCCCTTACCCTACCCCTTTTCGAGAAAGTTGACCTAGATCGTCTCTAATAGGCGACGAAATAGGTCAAACTTTCTTCAAAAGTTTTTCGAAAATTCACAGTAATTTTTCAGTCCCGGATAGAGCACTCCTTTGTACTTGAAACACTCTCGTGCACTGTAACTGCACTCCCGTGCACTAAAAGAGCACTCCCGTGTGTTTAGAAACAAGTGGGTTTCTCGAAACAAGTGGGTTCCTTCGAAAGAAACCCAGTTGTTACTAACAATGACAAGTTGTGGAACCGACTTGATCAGTTCGGAACGCACACAAAGCACTCACATAGTCACATTGAAAATAACTGTCATTCACAATAGAATCCATTTCATCAAGGTTTTGTACATAATATTTTGTTGTATTCACATTATCTATAAAGTTGTTCCAGAGTTTATACATACACAGAGATGCCTATTGCACGATGACAGAAATGTACACACTTTCCTTTTGGCACAGTGGCTTTATACATTATTTTATAAATTACTGTTTCACTTCTGAGGTAAAATAGCACCATTGTGAAAAAAAAATCACAAAAATAATCAATCAATTATATTAGCACCAGTGTAGACTGCAAAATATAATCTTTTTTTTATATCACCTTAGCACCAGCTTTCTAAAACATAAAACTATTAGCATCAAGATTTTAAGGTTTTTGTAATTATAATTTTATATTAAGTCACATTCATGAAGCATATAGACAACTTAAACAATAGCACCAATGTAAAAAAAAATGTGCATATCACCTTGCTTTTAAACAACCAACAACGTTCATCAGAGATATACAGAACAGTAACTTTCAGCAATTCCATTTAAATAAATACAAATTTAAATACATCCGTGATAAATTCATACCCTCAGCTGTTAATATTAACTTTCATTATTGCACTTATTCAATAACAACTGATTTTTTGTAAAGTACTTCTGCTCATTCTGCATGAGAATTGATACAAATATGTCTGCTTATCCCATAGTAGAATTTATTTTTTAAAACAAAGAGAAAAATATTTAAAAAAAAATACTTCTACATATTCTGTAATAACCTTGATTAAAAAAAAAAGTCTGCTTACTCCTTAGCAGAATTTATTAAAAAAACATTTACATACCTTACTAAAATGGATTTTTTTTTAAATACAGGTGGAAAAAAAATGAAGCACATTATTTCTCAACATTGAAATTATATAATCAAGTAAATATTGTACATACCCTGAACTGTAATGTTAAAACTATTGCACTGTTGATATCAGAAGTCAAAACAATGTTAACTCCTTCACGGCCAAGTTTGCATTAATGTGACTGTAGGGCCGGACGCCAAAGTCATATATATGTTACTGGCAATGTGTGAAATCCGGGAGGCGCAGTGGCCGAGTGTTTAGAGCGTTGGCTTGCGGATCTGAAGGTCCCGAGTTCGAGCCCAGACCGTGGCATTGTGTTGCGTCCTTGGGAAAGACACTTTACTCCCGTTTCCTACTCCTTCGGATGAGAGTATAAACCGAGGTATAGTCTGTGACGCATGCATTCCATCATAATGGACTTTAAAGATCCTGACGCTCATGTCCTAGACGGTGAGTGCCGTGACAAGAACACACCCAGCATGCATGTACATGTAAAGCGCTTCACTTGGGGCTGCTGTACTTTCGAAAATGAAAGTGCCCAAATTTCACCTCGGTAATAATAAAGTTGTAAAAAAAAAAATAATTTAAAAAAAAATCTATAGAATGCCTAGATAAAGTATGTATAGAATGCACCATCAGGCATTCTATAGAATACCTAGGCATTCTGTACAATACCGGGATTTCACAAATTGCCGGTGACATCTACATCAATTTAAATCAACACAGTCCTCATTGAAAACCAAATATCAGAATCAAGCAGTTACATTTTCACAGGAGACAAAACAGTTTTTGTAAAAACACCTGGAGCAGTTGAATCGCCTACAGAAATAGAACTGGAGTTAAATTCAATTCAGTTATATTTTTTCTTATCTTCCGTGGCTCATTTGACCAAATAACAAACAAAGCATAAATGTAATTAGTAAATTAAATGTGTGCACATTGTTCATTGTTCTTTATTTTTGGTACTACAGAAACATGCATTGTTACATAGCATTACCGAGGAATACATAATTAAAACTTTGGATACACTGGTATGCAATATTGGTCTCACACAAATAAATATCATATTTAGACTTTTGTCATGCATACACAGTTGTTATAGTAATGCATGGTTATACATTTATACTATTTCTGTTATACATCATAACTAAATAATAATAATAATAATAATAATAATAATAATAATAATAATAATAATAATAATAATAAAGAAGAGATTTTTATTTAACTATGAAAAGCTGATGAAAAAATGAAATGATTACAGACTAATATTGTACAATGTAATTAAATAAATATAAAATTATAAATATGTAACCCATTGATATTCTGACAAAAATAAGGATGAAAAGAAAGTGAATTTTCATTGAATAGTTTTTTTTTGATAGTCTATTCTTGATCAGTGATGTGTGTTGTGTCCTATGAAAAGACAATCTCTTTCAAACTCTTGCAATTCAAAGTACCAGTGTTATTCTAAGAGAAGGAACGTTTTCACACAAATTTTCTCAAGTTTGTGCATGTCAAAAACATACTTCAGACTAATAACAGTCGAACACAAACACACACACATACATGTTATATGCAAAATCCGAATCGGACGATCTAAAACTATTTGAACCCACCAAAAAAATCTGGTATCACTCAACTAAAACACTCATCTCAGCCTAAATTGTTTTTTAAATTAATTCACGCAGCCTAGCAAAATCTGAGTTTGTTTTTTTGCAAGTGTTTAGTGCAAGTTCTAAATCTTTCACACCACAAAAGAATATCATCCAAATTATCTCCCTGTATAGCCAGATAAGGGAGGGAATGTGTTTGGCTTATGGCGGTCTTCAAGTTGCGTCCCTTTGACTGTTACGCCCATTTAATAACTAGCATGCTTTATTGCTGTATCAGAGCTTTCACATCGTTTTCCTATTGTAATTTTATAAAAATAGTATATAGAAATTTGTATAGGCAAATAGTGTAATTATCAAAAAATAATATTTTATTGTTTTATAGATATTTTTACCAAAAACAGTATTACTTTTACTCCGCCATTTCAGAATGATTTACTTTACTGGCTTTTAATAAAAACGACGATGGATGAAAAGTGAACGTCTTAAAATCAGCTCATGTTTGTTTATTATCCCCAAAAATGCAATAACAAACGTAGTAAAAAAAAGTTCCCCCTGCATTCAGTGCCCCCGAAAAGCAATGAAAATGCAGTTATGCAGCTTTATTTCTGCGAATTTAAACCTGGGTGTTTGAGTGGATGAAATAACAAAAAAAAAACAGTTCACCGGTTGCTCCAAAGGTGAATGATGACTTGCCATCTTTTGGCATGCCCCTTTTCATTTAGCTGATGGTACACTCGGACGCTGGAAAAAAACAAAACGGGACAGCTTTTGTGTAGTAATTGGCACAACATTTCTTCAGCTGAACGCTACTCACTAGAGCAAATGGCATCTTTACAACTCCCTTAATGTACCATCTGTAAACCAACATGTTTTCTTCCGATTTTCATACCGTTGTTCAGCTAAAATTAGAAGAAAAAAAAAGGGTGGGGGCTAGATTGTTTTTGTTAAACGCCGTTTCGTGAATGATAACATTATGGTCTAATATGTGTTAATGTGCAAGTGCAAAGCAAAACAACGCAAGGTTAATTTTGTTGGAACGCACCAAAAAAAAAAGTCAGCTATTTTTTTTTTTTTTTTAATGTGCAAAACACACAATCATTTGAGCGCAAATTGTGTGTGTGGGTGTGTTATTAACAGTGCTAGCAAAACTGGCTCTTGTTACATTTCTAAATTTAATAATGAAACAAAGACTATAGATAAGTCTAAAACAAATACTGGAAAAACTACCATACTGCTCTGGTTTGAAATTCAAGACAGAGTAAAGCACTACCACGTTCTATTTTCAGCTCACAACCACAGGATATAATAACATTCTACTGACACAAACATGTATTTGCTAGCATTTTCTACAAGCACATTTGACACTTTAAAACAACACTGCCATCCATACTGCTACACGAAAGCACACAAACCTGATAATCCAGTTTTACTGTATTATTATTATTATTATTATTATTATTATTATTATTATTATTATTATTATTATTATTATTATTATTATTATTATTATTATTATTATGGAGATGAGGTGCTACAGAAGACTTCTGGGTATTTCCTATACTCAACACATCACCAACGACGAAGTCCGAAAGACCATCACACAAGCTATTGGACAACACGATGACCCGCTCACAGTGGTGAAAAAAACGGAAACTCCGATGGTATGGCCACGTCACCAGATCATCAGGTCTTGCAAAGACCATCCTGCAAGGCACAGTGCAAGGAGGTAGAACAAGAGGGAGACCGAAAAAGAGGTGGGAGGACAACATTCGAGAATGGACTGGTTTGACTCTGAGCGAAGCAGTCAGGATTGCTGAGGACAGGAAAAGATGGAGTATGCTGGTTAAACGATCATTTGTGGTGCCCCTACGACCTCCGAGTTACGGGATAGGATAGGATAGGATTATTATTAAGTTTTATTTATTTTTTTTTTTTTGGGGGGGTGGGGGGTGGGAAGGGAACATGTACGTTTCCATACTTATGCTAGACGTGTGGTCTAAAAACGTTGCCCTGAAGTTAGTTATTTATAAGGTCCAGCGGACTTTAACTTGGTTAAAAGAGGACTCACCCTCGATCCATATAAAAGATCTGCTAAAACAACATTAATGGTAAAAATGAAGGTGCTCCACCAGGGGGTCACTTTACAATAAAGGCATCCCAAGCCGGGAACGTTGAGGCAGAACTCTTAATTTATCAAACCCCCGTTTAACCCCCCCTCCCCCCCCCCCCCCAAAAAAAAAAAAAGAATATAAACATTATAAAATATTAACAAGACATATACATATGAAATGGCTACATTGCTAAATAATAATAATACCATAGAAAGTTTTGGTGACCATTAATTTGGCAGAAAGCGTCCAATACCCCCAAGCTAACCCAACAGACCCCACACACAAATAAGGAGTTTGGGAAGTTTTCAAGAAAAAAAACAACAGGTAGGTGACTGGTCTGGCGAAGAAGATAGTAGATTGATATAACAGATTACGAAAGATAAAGAACAAATGAGAATGACAGAAAGCAACCCTGCCTATAATTCTGTTTCATGGAATAGAAGATAATACAACTGTTGAAGTCAATGTATTCCTCAACGAACTTAAATGAAATAATTCAATAAAAGAGGTAAGAGGTGTCGGATAGCGCAGTGGTTGGAGCACTCGCTACTGTGTCGCAAGTTAGCACTTGGATGGGTGACCGCAAACCGTGAAGCGACAAATAACAACGCCCCCAGTTGACTTAACTGTGACTGAGTACCTACTCTCTTAAGGGTGGGGAAGGTAAAGCAGCGAGGGAGTGAGATGGGCATCACCCTCATTACGCTGGCCCAAGATAAGCCAACATCACGCTCCCCTACGGCCACAAGGCTATGGGACCACCTTTACCTTTACCTTACCAAAAGAGGTAAATGGAAGTAGTTTAATTTCGCGTGTGTGTGCTTGTGTGATGTTTTTTAAATTTATGTTGGTTTTTTTTTGGTTTTTTATTTTTTATTTTTTTTTTTCAAAAATGGTTTATGATACATTTTTTGAGTTTCTTTATGCTGCCTCATAAACTTATAATGTAATTGCCCTTTGGGATGAATAAAGTTGTATTGTATTGTATTGTATTGTATTGTAATGTATTGTAGAAAAAGAAACTATGCAAAATCACATTGCTAACTTAAACAAAAAACAAAGATGTTGAAAGCTGCCTGAACATCGTTGACTGATCCAAAGATGTATGCTTTGAATCCATACTAGGCTTAATTGTGATCGATTCGTGAACCTCGTCATCAATTATAGGATGAGTTGTGAAGATCGTCATCAATAGGATACACTTGTTGACGCGTTTCTTTGTTTGTTTTGTACACATCGTACACCAGTAATACAAGAGACCTCAATCATTTAAAGGCTCTCGCACTTTATTTTAATATTACACTTCAATCTTTTGCATCACAATCGGGATTTTCATCACTTCCTCTCCCATACACCCCACCCTCCAAAAAAAAAGTGTAAATAATTATTCGGAGTTTTTATTTTTATTCGATTTTGTTGTTGCCTGCAGCCTTGGTAGTGTTTACATTTAAACATAACTGGAAATGTAGTTTTTGAAACTTTTAAATAAATGAATAAATAAATAAATAAATAAGTTAATTAATTAAAGCTGCAAATTGGGCGAGTCGCGTTTACTAACTCTAATACTATTCAACGCGTATTTCATTCAATATACAAACGATAGCTGTACAATATCAGTTAAGACAACACACATACACACAAATAATTGTGCAGTCATATCTACTGCAACATGTGTACAGCAATATAATAACACAAGCCTCGAACCGTAACAATATACAATAACAACAATGAATACCTACGCAATATTGTTTTAAAATACATAACAATTTATGTGTAATGTCCTCAAAGGCACATTGCAGCGCGACCATTTCCGCAAGCGACGACGACCCTTGCCGGCTTTAGCAACAATTACGTCATCCTAGCAGAGTACGACGCTGACGTCAAAAGCAAATGGAGATTACGTCATTTCCTGCAAAGCGTACGTCACTCCTGCGTCACACTACTGGCCCTCTGCGATTGGACATAAAAATAAAAAGGCATGACGTCATGGTTAGCACAGACAAAGCCAAGCGATTTAATCAGCATTCGGTTAGTAACTAATAATTAATTTTACGTTTTAAATGTCTACGAGTACTGACTTCAAAGCATTGGGCTTTTTAAAACGTAGCCTAAACAGTTACAGTAGATTATAATGTTAAACACGCCTTTACACAAGGTCATCCTATCTATACGATAGTTGTTCTTGTTTAATTTACGGTAGTATATTTTTTTGTGATCTATACAATGAGAGCGGTTCCTTTTGAATTTACGGTAGTGTATATTTGCACTCGTCAATAAATGTATTGCATTTAGAAGGTACAAAAGCGGTAGCAACAGGAAAGGGAGGAGACAGTATTACCAAATACCATTTACAAATTACAGGATGGTGGATGTTGGATTGATAGGAGTGGGGTGGGCTTGGGTCGGGAGAAAAGTGTGCAAGGGCTCGTGGGTGGAGATGGTAGTTAGTTAGTTAGTCATTGTTTATAGGGTCCAGCGGACTGCAAAGAGCCGAGTCAGGACCGCCACTTGGTTGAATGAGGACTCGCCCCCGATCCGTATAAAAGAAACAACCCTGATGGTAACACTGAAGGCACTCCACCAGCTGGTCACTCTACAATAAAGGCATCCCATGCAGGGGACGCTGAGACTGTACTCAAATTTATCGAAACCCCGTTTACCAAAATAAAAAAAAAATAATATAAACATCATTATAAAATGTTTTTTTTTTAAACGCATAACTAAAAAAAATGCCTACACTGATAAATAATATTACCATAGAAAGCCCTAGTGACCATTTGGCAGAAAGCATCCAATAGCCACAAGCTGAACCAACAGACCCCATACACAAATGAGGAGTTTGGGGGAACATTTTCAAGAAAAAAATGTAGATGACTGGTCTAGCGAAGAGATAGTAGATTCATAAAACAGATTAGGAACGAGAAAGAACAAATGAGAATGACAGAAACAGTGGCAATTTAAAGCACTAAATTTCGAAAAAGTGAGGTTACTATTTATACAGAAACCCCCGGCACACCCACGGGGGGAAGAGAGGATATTATTTATACAGAAACCCCCGGCACACCCACGGGGGGGGGAAGTGAGGATACTATTTATACAGAAACCCCCGGCACACCCACGGGGGGGAAGAGAGGATACTATTTATACAGAAACCCCCGGCACACCCACAGGAGGAAGAGAGGATACTATTTATACAGAAACCCCCGGCACACCCACGGGGGGAAGTGAGGATACTATTTATACAGAAACCCCCGGCACACCCACGGGGGGGGGGGGGAAGTGAGGATACTATTTATACAGAAACCCTCGGCACACCCACGGGGGGGGGGGGGGGGGAAGAGAGGATACTATTTATACAGAAACCCCCGGCACACCCACGGGGGAGAAGAGAGGATACTATTTATACAGAAACCCCCGGCACACCCACGGGGGGAAGTGAGGATACTATTTATACAGAAACCCTCGGCACACCCACGGGGGGGGGGGGGGGGGGAAGAGAGGATACTATTTATACAGAAACCCCCGGCACACCCACGGGGGGAAGTGAGGATACTATTTATATAGAAACCCCCGGCACACCCACGGGGGGAAGTGCTCAGGGTTAAGGTGGTAATGTTGCATATGGTTGGATGACGTGAGGGGGTAGGAAGTTAGGGTCACGTTTGAGCTTATATTAACTATAAAATACTTTCGCAGATTTTGCGTAGGTATTTATTGATTGATTGATTTTTTAGGATTAAAAGCGGAATCATTCTTTTGATGAAAACTACGACCCTTTGGGCAAATTAAAACCAGCGACACAATAATATTGCATCCATGCAAACACGATTCTACATTGTTATAATGCAACTAGCCTATCTGCAAATACATAGTGCAAGACTACATACATAGCAGATATAGAGTGCAAGCATACGTACATACATTGCATATATTAGAGTGCAAGCTACATACGTACATGCATTATAGATATAGAGTGCAATCATACATACATACATACATTGCAGATATAGAGTGCAAGCATACGTACATATATTGCATATATTAGAGTGCAAGCATACATACATGCATTACGGATAAAGAGTGCAAGCATACGTACAGCGCCACTGTATGGTGCAAAGAAGCTTAAAGTGTAAAATACATGTATTAGTCATTCATTGCTTATGTATGTAGACTACCCTACTCCGCCAACCCCTAAATGTGCATTGCAAGCTAATTGTACATGTTCCATAAACGATCGACGCTCAAATTGTTGTAAAAGTGTTTCTGGTCAATTCACCTTTCTTGGTCCCATTCCATGCTGCGTTCAACAAGTGTTACTTTAACACTTTGAACTGGCAAACGAAAAGATAAACGAGATGAATATTTATATCATTGGAATACGAAATAGTCATGTCCTTGCGAACGAGAAGATAAACGAGATTCGTTATTATTTATACAACTTGAACGCTACATGTAGTAAATAGGAATATTCTTGCGCACGAAAAGTTACACGAGACTATTATTCATATGATTGGAATAATAAATCAATAGTACTATTATGGATACATATTGGAATATTAATATGCATGCATTTGAAAATTCAGCAAACATATTACATGCACTAACGCGAATTGACAATTCTTGGTCCCGTTCATACAAATGAATACGGCTACTACTGCATTCACTGCTAATACTCTTTGGAAGTGTAGTAGTAGTAGTAGTAGTAGTAGTAGTAGTAGTAGTAGTAGTAGTAGTAGTAGTAGTAGTAGTAGTAGTAGTAGTAGTAGTAGTAGTAGTAGTAGTAGTAGTAGTAGTAGTAGTAGTAGTAGTAGTAGTAGTAGTAGTAGTAGTAGTAGTAGTAGTAGTAGTAGTAGTAGTAGTAGTAGTAGTAGTAGTAGTAGTAGTAGTAGTAGTAGTAGTAGTAGTAGTAGTAGTAGTAGTAGTAGTAGTAGTAGTAGTAGTAGTAGTAGTAGTAGTAGTAGTAGTAGTAGTAGTAGTAGTAGTAGTAGTAGTAGTAGTAGTAGTAGTAGTAGTAGTAGTAGTAGTAGTAGTAGTAGTAGTAGTAGTAGTAGTAGTAGTAGTAGTAGTAGTAGTAGTAGTAGTAGTAGTAGTAGTAGTAGTAGTAGTAGTAGTAGTAGTAGTAGTAGTAGTAGTAGTAGTAGTAGTAGTAGTAGTAGTAGTAGTAGTAGTAGTAGTAGTAGTAGTAGTAGTAGTAGTAGTAGTAGTAGTAGTAGTAGTAGTAGTAGTAGTAGTAGTAGTAGTAGTAGTAGTAGCAGTAGAAGCAGCAACAGCAATAGAATGAATAGCAGAGTAGTTTTTAATTGTCTAGTCCCATTTATTGAAGAGACAGGAGAAAGACTAAGAAGGCTTGTGCTCAGTTGTCTGGGCGTCAGACTCTGCGCAAAAGGCAGAAAATGGGCGCCTCGGGTTATATATTCTGTATCAGCCAGCGCCTTGAGATAGAAAAGCGCTATAAAAACACGAATAAAGAGGCTTAATACATAAATAAATCATACTTAAGGATTTGACTTCATTTGAAGCTCTTACGTTCGAACGAAAGCAGGAGAATCAGTAGGTGGGAGAGAAGAATGACAAACTATTCATAAACTCCTACTAGGAAAACTCGAAAATAAGGTACATTATGCAAAAGGAAGGGCGACCGTTTTATTGCAATATAAACTTTAAACCTATGAGCCAAAATGAGCATAACGCATCACCTAAAACCCTTATACATATATTTATATTATGTATGTATAATTATATATTCGCTGGAGTCAATAGACCAACATTCTATTGGCAGCTTCCAAACAACATGGACAGCCCGCGCGGAGTCCGAAGTTACTCAAAACTTGGATGGGAAGGTCAAAAAGGTGTTTAGAGAAAAGTTGGAACGGAATGATAATGAAGAAGGGAGTCAAAGTGTGCGTTTACAAAACCAAATGGAAGTTAATGGTGGAGAAACATTAATTTTATTTATGGGCCCACTGCTCACGTTTTTGTGTGTAGCTTATGTTCATTAATTAATTGTAATGAATTCATTAATTAAAAGGCGATATTAGGATGAAACTGAAAACACCAACTTACTGCATTAATATAGTATTGCGCACTCTGTTGTAGGATTGGGACTGCACTGCGCGCGATAGCACATAGGGGAGTTTTTGAAAGAAATAAACTTCCTCTAAAATTATAGAAGGATTGTAGCGAGAAAATAAACTCTCGTCCCTACATTTCTTACGTATGTTTTTCTTTCTCTGGCAGCTTCCGAGCGCTGAAAGCACGCGCACGCAGAGTTCGAGGTTAGTTAAAAGTTGGATCGGAAGGTCAAAGAGATTAGTAGTGAAACGTAAGTTTTTGAATGGGCTGATATAACACATAAGCCAGATTTAGGAGATTAAAAAAAACACCACAGTCTCATATGAAATTGTAGTAGGATTTAATGTTGTAGTTAGAATCTATATAACCAAAAAAAAGGTCTTTAAAAAAAAGTCTCTTTACGGTATCCCAACCGACCCTAATCTTTTGGCCCGAACCTACATTTTTTCTGGGATCGTCTGAACAAAAGATTGAAAAAAGCCACACACAAAAATCGCAACCAAAGTGGAAAAGGTTCTTTAAAAAAAAGAAAAGAAAAGAAAGAAGCCGACCTTCCGACCCTATTTTTCCCACTATATTCCCGTTGTTACTTTGAAACGCGAAGAATAGTATGTCTGAAACGCGCACGATAGATCTAATCGTTTCGCTTTGCAAAGTATTCAATAATAGAGTGTATTTACCTTTGATTTGTGTTTGCATTGTGGTTAGAGGAAGCTTTGTATAACGTTGATGATTTTCGTTAGTCGATATTATTGGAGAATTCTCTAGATTTGTGTGTTTACTGTCGATAGAAACTTCCTGATAAATGTCGAAGTTTGAGAACTTTCCTGGAATGTTTAGAAAGATGTATGACGTAAGTCAGTGATGACGAAGTTTCATTTGATTGGTGGCAGTGCGTCATTCTACCGTGTTCTAAATTGTTCGGGAGTATGAAGAGACTATATAAGTGCCGCACTGTTTCAAAAGTGGTGTGCTGTTGATAGTGAGTTGGAAAGTAAAAGTTGAGAGTGGAAAAGCGATTGAGCGATTGTATGCAGTTGTTGATGTGTGCTGAATAAAAGTGGAAAACTTCATACGACGACTCCTGACTTGTTGATGAGTGAGCGGGCTGCGTGGATAATCGAATCCGAACTTACACTCATCAAGAGAATTCACGCATTGGGGCTGAATCTACTACTGATAAAAAACACTAACATCAAACGGAGTGTAACACCCGTAAACAGACTTTTTTTCTCCCTATACTAAAATCTCTATTATACGGAAACTGATCTATGTAGCCCCTATATTTTCTCACATAGGGATTTATTGGAGCGAGATAAGGCCACCTGCCATCTGACACCTTTCTGACATTGTAGTAGGGTTGTTATAACTTTAGTATCATATCTCTATTATAGGAAAAGATGATGTGGTAGGCCCTTTCTAAATTTCCTCACACGCTAGGTCTCTCTGATTGGAGTGAGATAGTCTAGCACCTCTGCCGGCGTTCCAGAACTGCTTTTGCAGGTAATCTGGCGCCATCTTTCAAGCTCCGACGGCGAAAGCCACTGCTGCTTTCCTCGTGCCGTGTTTCACGTGCCAACCGGTGTTGGTCAGTCCTGACCTTTCCTTCGGGGCCACGGACACAGCCTAACTAAGACTTGATCATCAGCTAGGTGGACTCGGGTGTTTCGTCCTCTCTTTCAATCTTCTTCTTTTTTTCACTGTGTTGTTTGGTAGCAGCCTTCGGAGCATGGTCACCGTCCTATCCAAGCCCTTACCGTTCCCGACGTTGCTTGGTACGAAACATTGCTAGCGTGTGCCTGTGCTATTGCACCACCTCTACCAAATACCAGGAAATGGACCCTTAAATCTACCGGAGTGCAATATAATTACTATTTTTAAACAAAATCCATCAGAGTATCAATATAGTTACACTTCACCTTATCAAGACAGTAATAGTGTTTGTTCCTAGGAAGGTTTTGTAATATAAACGGTCAGAAAGAAAAAAAAAACGGGTACGGACACGAGATCTTAGCTTTAGCCCTATATCTTTCCACAGGAAACTTTATTTCGGTAATAAATCCGTTAGGCCAGACACATTTGCCCGCGAGCTGTAGCGTGCTTCTCCATCATCGATCGACCACAACTATTGATGCACGTATACAGCAGGATCTTTTTCATCATGAAAACTATTTCATAACGATTTAATTCCCATGTATAATTTTTTTTCAATTAAAAGGATGACTTTTCAAGGCGTCTGGAAACCGAAATGGTGTTAACTAAAATTAAAGGCAGTGAATTAGTCCTATAAATATTTCTGCAGACAAATGTCCGGTAGTAAAATTATACCCATAAACATCTGCTCACGATCGTGCTCAACTATTAATACACAATTACCGTCTTTCTGTGAGCAGGTCATCGTGTCATCGATGACCTGCTCACTCACAGTGGTGAAAAAAACGTAAACTCCGATGGTATGGCCACGTCACCAAATCATCAGGTCTTGCAAAGACCATCCTGCAAGGCACAGTGCACGGAGGTAGAAGAAGAGGGAGACCGAAAAAGA